>JANAVB010044018.1:7040169-7363206 GCA_029216955.1 Iris pallida | reverse complement strand
GCTCCTGCTCGTTTTGATAATTACGAACATAACATTGCCAACTTCTTGTCTTATTTTAATATTTCTTCGAATTATCGAGCCTTCATTGCATCGTTAGACTCTACTTCGTTGCCCAAGTGTTGGCAGGAAGCAAAGAAAGATCCAAGGTGGAAAGCTGCAATGATGGAAGAACTTGGAGCACTGGAGAAAAATAAGACATGGGAGCTGGTTCCATTACCCAAAGGGAAGAAAGCTGTGGGATGCAAATGGGTGTACACAGTGAAAGAGACGCCAGAAGGAAAAGTAGAGCGGTACAAGGCGAGGTTGGTTGCAAAAGGATTCACACAGTCATATAGAATAGACTATGATGAGACTTTTGCCCCAGTAGCAAAAATGAGCACCGTAAGAACTCTGGTCTCCATTGCAGCGAACTATGGGTGGAAGCTGTACCAGTTGGATGTGAAGAATGCCTTTCTTCATGGGGACCTGCAAGAAGAAGTATACATGGAGCTCCCGCCTTGGTGCTATGCGACGGAATCAAACGGAGGGACGTCGCAAGGAAAGGTGTGTAAACTGAAGAAGTCACTATACGGGCTCAAGCAATCTCCTCGAGCCTGGTTTGACAGATTCAGAAAGGCTGTTACAGGCATGGAATACCGTCAAACAAATGCAGATCATACGGTCTTCCTTCAGCATGCAAGAGGCCACATCACTATACTTGCTGTATATGTGGATGATATAGTGATCACAGGTGATGATGAAGTCGAGATCACTAAACTAAAGTCAAAACTCGTAAAGGAGTTTGAAGTGAAGGATTTAGGAGCGATGAGGTACTTTCTAGGTATCGAGGTGTGTGAAGGCGAACAAGGAATTGTTCTCTCACAGAGAAAATACACACTAGATTTGCTGAAGGAGACAGGGATGCTGGGATGCAAAGCAGCGGTCACTCCAATTGACCAGAAGTACAAGTTGGGAGCAGAAGCAGGAGAGCCCGTTGATCGTGAAAGATATCAACGACTTGTAGGGAGATTGATTTATCTGGGACATACTCGCCCTGATATCTCATTTGTGGTGAGTGTAGTGAGTCGCTACATGCATGATCCAAGAAAGGGTCATATGGAAGCAGTATTTCAGATCTTGAGGTATCTGAAAGGAACACCGGGAAAGGGGCTATGGTTCAAGAAGAATGGACGCATAGAAGTTGAGGGATACTGTGATGCAGACTGGGCGAGCTGCATAGACGACAGAAGGTCTACCACAGGATACTGTGTTTTTATAGGAGGAAATCTGGTCTCATGGAGAAGCAAGAAACAGTCTGTGGTAGCACGGTCGACAGCTGAAGCAGAATACAGAGCAATGGCTCTAGGAGTGTCAGAATTGCTGTAGGTAAAAGCGTTGCTGACAGAGTTAAAGCTAGACAAGGGAGCACCATTACGTCTTCTGAGCGATAGTCAAGCTGCAATAAGTATAGCTAACAATCCCGTTCAGCACGACAGAACGAAACACATCGAGATTGATCGATTCTTCATCAAGGAGAAGCTGGAACAAGGGATACTGAAGATTGACCATGTCCGCTCAGAAGAACAAGTTGTAGACTGTCTGACTAAGGGTCTTAGTTCATTAAGTCTGTCGAAGCTATGTAACAAGATGGGGATGATCAATATCTATCGCCCATCTTGAGGGGGAGTGTTGAGAGTCAATAAGGGACTTTTAGTCCCACATCGGAATATATAGTATGTAGAGGAGCTAGACTCCCTATAAGTAGTAAAGTAGTCCATCAATAAAATTAATCCAACTATTATTTTCTACAATTAAATATAGATGAAACCCTTGTGTAGAGATGTCAAACCTGGGTTCGAATTTTTATTACGGCCGGAGATAACCTTCAAGTTCAATCTTCAAACGACCAAATGAGTAGACGAGACTCCTTCGGGGCTTGATAGATTGAAGAAGGTCTGTTAGGGTCAATGTGGAGGTGGTGGCACAACAAACGGAGGTCGAAAAGGGTGGTTTTTGTCGAAGGGGCTGAAGGGTACGTGCAAGTAGGGGGCTGGTAGGGTTGTCGGGTTTGCAAGGATGGGGGAGAGGGTCGACTGGTTTTGGAGAGCAAAATATAAAGATTTAAGTTTTAAAGGATTAGGGTTTGATAGGAATTGGTTTGAGGAGGTTTGGTTGAGTTTTGGTAATCCAATCAAAAGATATAGGTAGATGCATCTCAAAAGATTTAGTTTATTTCCAAATTTGGAAAGTGAATATTGAGTGGTGTATAGATTGATTCAAATCAATGATGGCTGCTATTTAATTGATTAAATTCAATCAAATATGAATTTATTTGGTTTGGACAACCTAGGATAGGCTCCACTTGGCTAGTTGGACTAGGTTTGGCCAGAAACCATTTATCCAGTCGAAATAGACTCCGAAAGTCTAATAATTGGGTCTTGTGTGCCATTCGAAAATAAATAGCACATGGTAACTCGATTGAATGGGACACCTTTGACATGTGTGTAGTAGGCTAAAAATAGGTCAAAATCATATATTAGGTCGAACAGTTTGAATCGATGTTGAGTCCCAAAGTAAAATTAAAAGAACAACAATATTATGGTTGGTAGTAGAAGTGACCTTTTTGCCTCGAAACTTGTGCAAGAAAATAGAGCACAATGGAACGTGTTTGAGTGCGACATGAAATGTCTAAATAAAGATGGACTTGTTTAGATCAAATCATATGAAGATCATTTCGAGAAATTGGTATTAATTGTGCTCCTAAAATCAAAGCTACGAAAAATGGTACCTAATGAACAAAAATAAATAATAGTAGAAAAATATATTTAAATAAATAATCTAAATAAAATTCAAAATAAATTCTAGAAATTTTAGGGGGCTTACAATAGGTGACTTGGATTCCTTGTACTACGCACTGACAAGCGCCGGTACTAAGAAATCTAGAGCAGTGCGAGCCAGACATGCCCCAACAACTGCTCAATCGGCTAACCGTCAGCATGCGACTCACCTTGCCAGCATAGTCGTGCATATAAAGTGGGTCGGTTCCCAAAGATTTCCAAAAATGATGCGGGTGCTATACCAAGTCAGGAAGCAAATATCCTGTTCACATACCCATGCGATCGGCCTACCCATTCGCATGCAAAGAGTACGAAAGCACAATTTGCCTTCCAGGCCTGTGGGACTTGAACAACTACAAGCACAAAGCAAGAGAAAAGACTATTACACGTCATGCGCCTTGCTCGAGGCCATGCACCAATATTATCATTAATTGTTGTTGCACTATGATAATAACACAATCGAAAAAGCAGTCTGTGTTCCACCGTCTGCGACAGTATGATAAGGAAGATATGTCCTTCGCATCATGCTACTCAACCTGGAGTGCTCCGTCTACAAAAAAAGAATCTAAGACGGGGTTATCCAACCCTACGGTCTCAACCATCACATTAAGAAGAAAGTCGGAAAGAGGTCAACTAGCTCCTCCGATGGAGGGGGTGTTTCTTGGCACCCATTCAAGATCAAGATCGTTGCATGGTGGTGGCACTACCTCCCGATTCTAAAGCAGCTCGGCGACCTAGGAGCAATAATCTTTCGACAACTATTGGGGGTGCTCACTCTCAATCCGACGTAACTTCTGATGTAGGGGGTAGCCTTACCCTGAGCTCCGAAGTTCCCAGGCAAGTCGGGGGCAATAATTCTTGACGATCCCTGGGACGGTTTACCCCCACCAGCTCGATGTATTCTCCAATACTGGGGGTGGCAATTCCCCTGGATCAGAATACAACACCTTGATGGAGGTCTTCCTTGAAGACGTACGACTCAAGGCTTAGAGACAGAAAGTGAAGCATCCACCACTCTGTCTGTCTCGCTGCATGCTATGCCAATCTATATGACTAATAATAACAACGAAGGAGCCTTAACGACCGGCAACGTCTCGTATATATATAATACATGATGCACACAGTGAGTGCATCAATGCTAAACCTCACTCAAGCGATACTAGACATCTAGACCAGCATGTTCTCGCCCCAGTCCAGACCCTTGGGATAAACGTAGATTCTAATGCACCACCTTCGGCTCCTCCAGTGACCTGCGTTCCTTTCCTGCTGCAGTTGTTCGCCCCGTCGGATGAAACCCAAGAGGCTATCCGCGAGTTGCAATGTTACATCCCTATTTTTTCAAAATAGGTATTTGACTGTATTTCGTATTTCGATGATTTTCAAATTTGTATTTGTTTAGAATTTTGTTTGTTTTCAAGATCTTGATTGGCCTTCTGATTAGGCCTGCTATTGGTTATTGTTGGTGCTATAATATTGTTAGTATTATTTTATTATTATTATTGGTGTAAATTGTTATAAAAAATATTATTATTATTACTCTTATGATTATTATCATATTATGATATTATTAGTTCTTACATCTACCCCTCCCCTCTCTCTTCCTTGTCTAACTCTCTCTCACCTACCCCTTTATCAGCTCCAGCCCCTACAAAACCCTAAACATAACACACTCTCTTTCGATCCTTTTCCTCTATAGCACACCCCTCTCTCATCTCTCTCACTTCTCTCTACCTCTGCCATAGCCACTGCCCCTATCACCATCATCGGCATCTTCAGCCACCGTCACCACCAGCACCACCACTTCCACTATGGCTACCACTATCTCCTCTACCAACACCGTCGTCTCCACCCCCTTCATCGACGACGAGCCCCGCCCCCTCCTTCTCTCTTCCCTGCTAGAGGTCGAGCGCCATCGGCGGGCCGACACGACTTGGCCGAGATTCTTCGACGAGCTCCTCCACCTCTCCCTCTCTTATCTTCTCCCCGACGATCGACGCTACTGATGCGTCTTGAGCGTCGCGCCAGCCTCAAGCGATAGTACTTCTTTGGGTCTCGCGATGCTCGAGCAAAGTACAACCTTGAGCTCTATGTTGTCCTTGAGCCGCATGCACCGTCGAGTAGTGTGTTGCCTTATATAGTATATTGTCTCTAATATCATGCCTTCGATTTACGCATCCTCTCGTTCTCCATGCACTTCTGTATGCATGTCAGCCTCGTTGCGTGCGACCTAGATCCACGTATTGTCTTGGGCAGCTGGCTATTTCTAGCCCTGTGCTGTCTCGGGCACTGTGCCATCTCGTGTTGTGTATCGTGCTCAATTTTTGTATCTCGACCTTTGTGTCTATCTCGTGATCCGTGCCATATCGATTTGCGTGCTTACATAGATTTATGTGCCACATTGATTTGCGAACTGTGCACCGTCTCGATCTACGTGTATGTCTCAATTTGTGCATCGTATTAGTTTGTGTGCCATTTTGACATTCGTAATCCCTTGAATTTCGTACAAGTCCCGATTTATGTGTATATTTTGCTCCCATGCGTCTTAATATTCGTGTCATCTCAAATCTCGTATGTGTCTTGAATTATGTGCACGTCTAGATTTGCATATCTGTACTGATCTGAGGACCTCAGTATCCATGCCAGATTCCTGCACCTATACGGTACAGCCTTTTGTCGTCCCTCATTATTTATGTTATTATCTTATAATTTAAGTATAATAATTGTTTATTATGTTTTATGAGGACCTCCGATGGACGTGCAAGTTTGAATCCAGGATGCCGAAGACTTGCTTACCTAGCCGAGCCCTCTAGGCAAGTATTCCTTGCTCATCAACGAATCATGCCCTCCTACTAGATTTTTTTCACATTTAATTATTTCTGTAATTATAAATATAAATGTATAACTGTGAGTAGTGTAGCATAGTAGTAGAACTGCTATGATGAGTACTTAGGATAGTTCAGTTCAATACCGGCTCAAGCCGTATCGGACAAACTCGGACGGGTCATCCGTTCCTCCGAGGACACAAGCATGACTCACATGTATGGATTGTCCCCATATGCCCCGTGTTCGACTTACGATCGGGTAACGGCTTAGGCTCTTTGTCTTGGGACTATGCTTATCTTTTGGTTAAAATAATGGACCTATCATGTGGTGCGTCTTGTGTGACAATTCTTGTTGTATGTGTTGGCTTGGCTCCCAATATATCATAGTGCTGCTGGAGACCGAGACGTAGTATTCTCGGCAATGGATTGGTGCCCAGTACGCATCGTAGCGCTGCTCGAAGCCGAGACTTAGTATTCTCGGTTTGGGATCTGTGACAGGTTGCACCGAGTGGATATAGTCCCATTTTATAGGGATCTATGGGTCAAGAAATACATAGGGAACTCTGTCAAATTTTCTAAAATTCTTAGTCAGGAATTTGGTTCGAAGATTTGGGCAGAAATGTTCCTTTGGTTTGCTGAACCAAACTCATGCAGATTTATTTTATATAGTATACCTGATCCGAGTACCTGAAAGGTAGACTCATGTTATTAGATTAGTCTCCTAGCTACTTGGCATGTCTTGTCAGTCGGATAGTGTAAGGAGCACGGTTCTACTCGGAAGACGGTCTACGACCCAGTCATTGTTTGGTTTAAGAGTCATGGATCTGCTCCAAAGTGGTTCATGCAATCCTTGCCATTTTTCGACGACATTAATTATTAGATTCTTATTTCCTGACTATCCTTTCTATATGATATTCTAGCTTAGCCAGATATGACTAGTTATTGTCATATATGTATCGGGATTATGATCTTTGGATACATTCGAGGATTGGATAGCCTATTTTTGGGAGTATGATCTAGAATATTGATTTGGCAGATCATATGGATTTCTGGATTTGATTATTGTGCGAGTATTTCGTGGAAAGTGGAAAATATCGAGGTTATCGGTATATGGTTTTTACCAGATTTCCTAAATGCCCAAAACCTAGAAACTTATTTACTGATAGCATGTGATCGTTGATTTAGTGGATTCTTGTGAAGCCAAAGGGCCTAGCATTGTTCATGGTGTTTAGCATAGTATTTAGTGATCGTATTCCCTGGCCTGATATTGATATTCTATTATGGATGGGAGGACTATTGATAGGTTGATCCGTTGGATAGACCGATCAAACGGTTAGACTATAGCTAATTGTCTTTGTTACTAACGTGACTACGTATATCTATGCTATGATTACCAGCTTACCCTTTGAGGTATTGGCCTTGTAATTGTACTGAGGTACTTCTTGCTCACTAGCGCACTGAGGTACTTCCTGTTTATATTGCGCTACGGTGTTATCCTGTTGTTATGGTTTATTATACTGTTACCTGCACTGGTACCATGGTAGTTGGTCAATGATCGTAGCTTAGCGTTATTAGGATTGATTGATTGCTTCTTGTATTGCACTAAGAATGAATCCCTATCTGGGACTCTGTGAGCCGATGTGGAATCATACTTAGTATACTCGTGCTGAGGTACGACATCTAGGAGAATGATCATGTAACCACGGTATGTGATTCTGGATAATAGTATGAATAATCCAGGTAACTAAAAATGGTAGAAGCATTAAGAGGGAATGTTATCTCGAGATCGTGCATTACCAGCCTAGTCATGGATACTGTATATCATCCATAGTAGTGGAGTGTAGTATCTGATTACTATACTGAAACTGAGCCAACCTCTTCCTATAGGAAGGTTGGAACTATTACTGATTTTACTTAGCATTATGGCCTTATGAGGCACACCTGCATCTTATTTCCTGACTGCATATTATTGGCTTAGCTAGCCCAGCTGGATGCGGAACGATCTGAGGATTCCTACATATTGTATTGTTAGGGTAATCCAACCTTCACATAGCAATTTGAGTGAATGTTTATTCACCTAAATTATACGACTTACTTCTTGCTAAGTTGATTGGTACGTAACATTGTCCTGGCGCGATAATTCATTCCCTTGTCCTTGCTTGGTGCAGGGGTTGACTACTGTTCCGGTGACAGACTACGGATTCTAGTTGGTGATGTTAGGATGACTATTATGATTGTTGATTTTTTACATGTATTAGTTATTGGATTATTGTCTTATATAATGGTCATTCACAAAAATTGTGTACAACTATCTTCAACAACATTTTATTAACATTGTAAAATTTATTAATTTTGGCAACTTTTATTTAATGTTGTCAAAGTAATTACTTTTGACATTGTTTTTAAAACATTGTAAAAATGTCAAGTTCAATAATGTTTATCAACTATTGTAAACTTTCTATCTTTTACAATGTTTGTTCGACGTTGTAAATTTTATTTTGTTTTACTACTGTATATAAACGTTGTGTATGTTTTATTTACAATGTTTAAAAAACATTGTAAAAAGGGTTATTTTCAACAACTTTTGTAAAATGTTGTAAAATTTTTGTGTTTTTTCACAATGTTTATACAATAATGTAAGTTCATCTTTATTTTGGCACTATAAGTAAATCTTGTGAATGTATTTATCTTTTCATTATTTTAAATTGCATATCCGTATGTTTGACCAAAAAAGGGAGACACAATCCATCATAAGTTATATCTTATACGTTTCTTACTTGTGTTTGTGTGGTGGTGGTGGATGAATTTCTCCCCAATTCCCTCCAAGAAAAGAAAAGGAATTCGTCTTCTATTGTTTGAATTAGTTGTTACAAACTGTGATTAGTCGACAAGTCATTACTTCTGATTATTGTATAAGGTGTCTTCTTCTATTCTTTAAATTAGCTTGAGTTGACAAAGAACTTTAAATGAACAAAGTAAGTCACTTTGTTGCTAATAGCAATATGTGCATGTTGTGTGACACCAAACAGTTGTACACTAGGAGCAAGCAATCACTAAATATATGCTATAGATGCATTTATTTGCTGCAGCAACCAAATGACAATAAGGTAGAACACAATAATAACATCAGTTCAGGGTCGGCCCTGAGCAAGTGCACCGAGTGCAGCTGCTCCGGGCCCCATATTTATTGGGGCCCCAAAATTAAGATGTCAGTTGTTATTTATAAAAAATATTTATAGTATAGTGGTTAATATAAAATAATTATTGTGTAGTGGTTAACAATATCTTGTACTGTAGAGGTCTTTAGTTCAAATCTTGGTTATAAGAATAATTTTAATTTTTTAATATTATATATGGGGGTCCATTTTGAAAGTTGGCCTTGGGCCCCTATGAACTTATGGTTGGCCCTACATTAGTTGCATCTAATCCAATTACTAGCCAATGAGTCATTGCAACACCATGGTTTACTTCTTTGCATCTTGACCTATTGCTAATTAATCAAGAATGTCCCTTAGTATAATTGCCCCTATATCTACCATCTATTGTTCAATATCATCGAAAGAAGAGATACTTGGTGATGGTGGACACGTAAGTGAACAACGTCTATCGTTGTGACCATGTATTGACAATGCGACATTGGGGACTTTGATAGGTTAATTATTGAATATATTATTGCAATACATAAACACTTCTTATAATATGTATCTTACAAAAATTAACGTAGACATAAAATATAAAAATTATAAACAATATCAAATATGAATTGATGATCAGATATAGACAATTTTTTTTCTCCAGCTTGAAGTTGCCATAACATCCAAAATCTATTGATAACAATATTTCATGTAACTGAAGATCACGAGAGATGTTATGCACATCTACAATAAGCTTTACATGCAACATGTAGAAAGTTGTCCAAGCAAACTATACTTTTGAATGAATTTGTTGACCATTTTCCAAAAAGTCTCATGGCCCTATCCTACAAAAAGGGTCAAGTGGCAGTGGACATAGAGACAATTGCAACTTATAATAGAAAAGTATAAAGGACTAAGGGAACTAAAAAAAATGAAGTTTAGGGCTCCACTGTCATCTCTTATGTACGATGATCAGTCTTCTTCTAATTTTTCATGTGTTAAGTATGAAAAATATACTTAGTGGAAAAAAGTATGAAACGTGTATTGGTAACAGTTTAATTTGACTCACTGGCATATGAATAATTAAAATTAAAGAAAATTATAATTGCCAAAGAAGCTTTTACAATGTCCAATAATTTTCAAAGTGAGTTATAAATTATCTAGATGTTATGTTATTAATCATAAAAGGACAAAAGAGGTGATAATCTTGGGTATGAATATTGTGAAGCATATTCCGATAAAAAAAGAATATTGTGAAGCATATCGTACCACATAAAAGTATGATTGTGTAGGGAATGTTGTTAGAGTGTGTGATATGGGTCGGGCAGCATGAAGCCCGGTCTGTCTACCCAATCAAATTGGTCGACAGTTCAGTCTGGTAATTTGTAGGATGTACGGTTACCGGTTGTTGTTCCACTTCAAATATGTAATGTAATTTTTATTTCACAACCCCTTCAAATATATAACGTAATTTACATGATACATGGTTACATGTTGCAGTGTTGTTGTTCCACTTAGTGGGCTTGATTATGCTTAGGTTATTACCTTCTCTCTTAGGCCACATTTGGTTCGCGAAATTGGAATCTTGAAAAGGAAAGTGATTCCTTTCTTTTGTTTGGATGCAAAAAAAATGAGGAGAAAAGGAATTTGATTCCCAAGAGGAGGAAAAATAGGGAAAAAAAGTGATTCCTCCCACCAACACAAGGATTCATTTTTCCCTCTAAGGATTCATTTTTCCTCTCAATTTCCTTGGTTTTTCCAAACACTAGAAAGAAAATTAATTGGAATTGCAATTTTTTCTTGGGTTTTGGTCTTTTTTATTGGGAATTTTAGTCCCACATCGGCTAGACTAAAGGAGTTGTATCTCTATATATTAGCTATGCTATTTTAGAGATGCACATGTGGTGTGGAGGTGCACATGGGTGTGCCATGTGGGGTTATTTTTTAATAGGAAAAAGGCTAAATCAACAATTGGAAGCATTCATGCTTTTTGCTATTGGGAAATTTATTTCCATGGGAGCTAAGCCCCGTAGGGGCTTAGCGACTCGGACTCGGACTCGGGCTCGGGCTCATGTGCTCATGAGGAGTAATGTGGCATTTTGTTGGCGCACTTTACACTTAGCACGTCAGAGAATTACGAAAGTTTACAAGTGTTTCTTAACACAAGTAAACAGAGGCTGTGAGAGAGAAGAGAAGCTTTGCACCAGCGTTGCTTTTGCACGGGAGTCCGTGTACGATCCGAGGAGTCAGAAGAGCAAAAGTGTTCCAAAGTTCTCCGACGAACTTGCTGGTTCCTGGAAGCTATTCGTGTGGGGCGAATATAGCTTTGAGCAACGGTGATCATTCACCCCAGCAGGATATTCATCCATATATCACCTGTCATCTTTTTCGCTGCTGTGGATTACGAAATCTTTTTAGATTCTCGTAATATCATATGCTACTGTAACGAGGTCTTCTTAGATCTTCATTAAACTTGTGCAACCTTCCTAGAAGTGTTGTGTTGGAACATTGTTTTTACAATTGTTTCATCTTCTCATTTTTTCCATCGAAAAATTGTGCCCCGGTACTAACAATCTCAAAGCTATATTGCTACGATGGAAAACTTTAATGCTTCACTCCTCAATACTGACTTTTGTAAGTTAGAAAAGTTTAATGGAGAGCATTATCAAGTCTGGAAGAGGAAAGTTTATCTCACTCTTCAACTCAGAGACGTTGATCACGTGCTTCTTGAAGAGGAACCTACTGTTCCAGATACTGGGTCTGCTGCCGCAATCACTGTGGCTACTAAACTTCAGGCTAAGTGGAGAAGAGAGAATAGCATTTGTAGGCTGCTTATCCTGAATGTTATGGAGGATTCTCTAGCATAATTCTACAGTAAGAAACCTATTGCCAGAGACATATGGGAGTCTCTGGAGAAACTGTACGAAGAAGACAAGAACAGGAGCAAGATATTTGTGGTTGAAAAATATCACAAATGGCACTTTGAGGACGAGAAGTCCATGCTGTCGCAGGTAAAGGAATTCCTGAAGCTACGACAGAAGTTGGAAGACGAGGCGATGTCCCTTCCCGACAAGTTTATTATTGGAGGGATTGTCTTAAAGCTCCCCGCTGGGTAGGAGTAAGTTCTATGCAAACATGAGAAGCTTGAGATCAGCCTTGAAGATCTCTTGCAGGAAATCTATGTTGAGGACCAGATGCAGACACAACTAAAGGTGGACGCACTGTCCAAGCAATTGGCTAACGCCAATCTGGTTTATACAAAGGAACCAAGGGGAAAGCATGCTGCTTCCCACAACAAGAAAAGGACCCTAACAACACTACCAAAATACACTCATTTAGCGACAAATTTTTAGCGATAGAATTTTTCCGTCGGTATTAACGACGGTTTCGTGGCCGCTCAGCGACGGATTACCGACTACACGCCTTTGCCATTTTTATTTTAATTTTAGGGGAAGGAAAGGTTGCACATCCGTCGCTAGAGTGTCGGTGTTATAGCGACGGATTTACCGTCGTCGCTACACAGTCGATTATTTGGCAGAAAATGTGTAGAGAATTGGCGGGACATATCTTCGACTACGTAGCGACGGATAATCAGTCGGCACTTATCAAAAAAGACGACTGCTGGGCGACGGTTTTTTACCAGTCGCTAGTCCGTCGCTATATATACGTACCAGACTTTAAATGAAACGGCGGGGGAAACTTTTTGCATTCCCCCCAAATTCACTCTCTCTCCACTCTCTCTCTCTCTCTCTCTCTCGCTGGTGTCGGCTTCGGTGATCGGCGTCGGTATCGTCGTCGGCGTCGGCGTCCTATCCTCTCTCTCTCCCAAAGGTAACCCCCTCTCTCTCTCTCTCTCTCTCTCGATCTCTCTCTCTCTCTCTCTCTCTCACGGTGTCGTATAGGGGCTGGGCGGCGCGCTTGGGGCTGGGCCGTCCAGGGCTGGGCGGCTGGCTTGGGTCGGGGGCTGGGCGGCGCGCTTGGGGCGGGGGCGTCGGGGGCTGGGCGGCGGGCTTGGGTCGGGGTCTGGACGGTGGGCTTGGGGCGGGGGCGTCGGGGTCTGGGAGGCGGGCTTGGGGTTGGGGCGTCGGGGGCTGGGCGGGGGCGTCGGGGTCTGGGAGGCGGGCTTGGGGTTGGGGCGTCGGGGGCTGGGCGGCTGGCTTGGGGCGGGGGCATCGGGGTCTGGGAGGCGGGCTTGGGGTTGGGGCGTCGGCGGCTGGGCGGCTGGCTTGGGTCGGGGTCTGGGCGGTGGGCTTGGGGCGGGGGCGTCGGGGTCTGGGAGGCGGGCTTGGGGTTGGGGCGTCGGGGGCTGGGCGGCTCGCTTGGGTCGGGGGCTGGACGGTTGGCTTGGGGCGGCGGCGTCGGGGGCTGGGCGGCTGGCTTGGGGCGGGGGTGTCGGGGGCTGGGCGGCTGGCTTGGGGCGGGGGCGTCGGGGGCTGGGCGGCTGGCTTGGGTCGGGGGCTGGGCGGTGGGCTTGGGGCGGCGACGTCGGGGGCTGGGCGGCTGGCTTGGGGCGGGTGCGTTGGGGCTATTTGTAACCGACGTACACCCATAAGCACTCTTCATATATATATGCAACCGAACTACTGGGCGGCGGGCTTGGGGCGGCGGGCTTTGGTCGGGGGCGGCGGGTGGCTTTGCTTCTCAAATTCATCTGAGTTTATATATTGGCTAAATAATGTGTTATCCATATTGGGTGTTCCATTAGTTTGGTGGTGTTTGGATTAGTAAATGTGAATATATATGGGGTTTGGATTCATGGTATATATGTTCACTATCTCAAGGACAGTACGAGTTCTATCAGTTGTGTGCTTCTGTATAGATGTATATATCTATACATCTAGCTGTGATATACATATGTGTATGTGACAATCTCAGTTAGCGACGGACTAGTTACCGATTAGCGACGGATATTTCCAGCTCCATTAATTGCATTAATCTACGGTACGACATGGTGATCAGGACATAGTCCCTGCAGCCATTCGACTGGCGAGGCAGAAACTATGTTGCCGTAGATAAAGTTGCCTGTCCTCCGACCCTCATCCCTCGGCAATGATGATACGACAACCTATCAGTATATCTTATATAGTAGTAGATGATGTCTTAGTATTACATTAGTGAGTTCATCTTGATTCTGTTACGTACGTCCTTCAGATACTAGATACGATAAGGTTAACATATACTACACGATATGTATACAGAATATAGATGATTCACACTAATGTATGCTAGAATGAATCTTGGGTTGTGTTCTGAGCCATCCGTTCTCATACTTAAAACACATAAGAATTAGTAGTGCGCGAGCGCCGGAGAGAGTGAGAGCGCCGGAGGGGGGAAGGAGAGAGAGAGAGAGTAAAATGGTACGACATGGTGAAGTAGTACTGTATTTTGGCTCCAGTTCCAGCTCCATTTGATCTACGGTACGACATGGTGATCAGGACATAGTACCTGCAGCCATTCGACTGACGAGGCAGAAACTATATAGCCGTAGATAAAGTTGACTGTCCTCCGACCCTCATCCCTCGGCAATGATGATACGACAACCTATCACTATATCTTACATAGTAGTAGATGATGTCTTAGAATTATATTATGTGAGTTCATCTTGATTCTGTTACATTCTTCAGATACTAGATACGATAAGAACATATACTACACCATATGTACAGAACATAGATGATTCACACTAATGTATGCTTGAATGAATCTTGGGTTGTCTTCTGAGCCATCCGTTCTCACACTTGGCAAAAAATCGAATTTTTTATACTTTATCGGCTTTCGAAAATGTACTCAAATTACATGATGGTTCCTTTAGTTAGCTTGCTTATGTTACAATTATATTATTTGTGACTATCGATCTTACCAGATGGCACCCATGACCCGAGGAGCGGCACGTCGTTTGAGGAAAACAGTGAATGCTGAGGTGGATCCTTCTACAGTTAAGGAGGAAGTGGCACCGGTTGCTAGTGAGACCGGAAGTTCTATTCATCCAGCACCGGTAGCTAGTGAGATCGAGAGGACTCTTCATGCAGTCCTTGCAAGGGACGACAGCTCTCCTCGCGCCAAAAATCTCGCTTTTTTGAGGTGGTTGCGTGAACGTATCACTGAGCGTTTGCGTGAGCAGCGTGGTTCTCATTAGCTATTAGTACTTATTTGTATTGGACTATTTGTATTGGGTTGTTTTTGTATTAGACTATTTGTATTGGACTACATATTGAGTTGTTTTTGTATTAGACTATTTGTACTGTCCTCCGACCCTCATCCCTCGGCAATGATGATACGACAACCAACAAGAGAGAATACTCTGAGAGATCCAACTAAGTATGACGTATACTCTGAGAGATCACATTTACAAGAATGATATCAGTAGTGGGATTGAGTGCTGGAGGAGATATTATCAGAGTATACGTCCTACTCAGATGGGTCTCTCACCGTTATTAATTTTTTCTGACGGCATGGTAGATGTGCTCCCTCAACAGATTCTTGTTCCGAGCCAAAACTTTGTCCCAGAGCTCAAGTGGACATCCTTGGTGTAGAGCTCGAGTGAGAGGTTTCTGACAGCATGGTGGTCTCCTTTGTCAAAGTATCTGTGCTCATCCCATATTGGTTGTGGGACGAGCACGGATACTTTGACAAAGGAGACCACCATGCTGTCAGGAACCTCTCACTCGAGCTCTACACCAAGGATGTCGACTTGAGCTCCGGGACAAAGTTTTGGCTCGGAGCAAGAATCTGTTGACGGAGCATATCCACCACGCTGTCAGAAAAAAATAGTAACGGTGAGAGACCCATCTGAGTAGGACGTATACTCTGATAATATCCCCTCCAGCACTCAATCCCACTACTGATATCATTCTTGTAAAGGTGATCTCTCAGAGTATACGTCCTACTCAGATGGATCTCTCAGAGTATCCTCTCCGGTTGGTTGTGTTCTGAGCCATCCGTCCCAGGGATTTGATTCTGTATTTTGGTTTCTGTATTTTGGCTCCAGCTCCGTTTGCATTAATCTACGGTACGACATGGTGATCAGGACATAGTCCCTGCAGCCATTCGACTGGCGAGGCAGAAACTATGTAGCCGTAGATAAAGTTGACTGTCTTCCGACCCTCATCCCTCGGCAATGATGATACGACAATCTATCACTATATCTTATATAGTAGTAGATGATGTCTTAGTATTACATTAGTGAGTTCATCTTGATTCTGTTACGTTCTTCAGATACCAGATACGATAAGAACATATACTACACCATATGTACAGAACATAGATGATTCACACTAATGTATGCTAGAATGAATCTTGGCTTGTGTTCTGAGCCATTCGTTCTCACACTTGAAGATAAATTGAATTATAACGATGGATATTAGGTTACTCTTCAGGATAATTGATGTCTATTTTATATTAATTTGGTTTGGTCTATATGATTCTTGGATAATTGGCGTGCATTAAATTCGTATGTGCATATTTGGTCTATGTGATTCTTGGATAATTGGTGTGCATTATATATTGGTTTGGTTTATGCATATTTTTGTGAACAGGAAAAGTTCTGTAATTTTTTTTCAAAAAAAATTCTCAGTTACCGACGGACTAGTGACCGGTTAGCGACGGATATTTTCAGCTCTATTTGCATTAGTCTACGGTACGACATAGTGATCAGGACATAGTCCCTGCAGCCATTCGACTGGCATGGCAGAAACTATGTAGCCGTAGATAAAGTTGTCTGTCCTCCGACCCTCATCCCTCGACAATGATGATACGACAACCTATCACTATATCTTATATAGTAGTAGATGATGTCTTAGTATTACATTAGTGAGTTCATCTTGATTCTGTTACGTTCTTCAGATACTAGATACGATAAGAACATATACTACACCATATGTACAGAACATAGATGATTCACACTAATGTATGCTAGAATGAATCTTGGCTTGTGTTCTGAGCCATCCGTTCTGATCAAGCATCTTCCTTCTTCTCTCCTCCACCATGGCTCTGAACCAATCTGCTCCTCCATACTTCTCTTCTTTTTATTTGACTCTCTCAGCCACATATGACATCCAGCTCAAGTGTAGTGTCGGGGGAGAAGAAGTGGGCAGGAAGAGGAGGAGGAAGTAGCACAGCCGGCGGCATGACCCGGAGGAAGTACATAGGTTTTCTTCAACAGCCGTAGGAGAACTATAAGGATATATCTTTTTACAACATGTCATCTTGTCAAAGACCCTTCATGTGAATATCATGTTACCGCGGTGTCGGAAGACTAACATGTCATAAGTTTTCTAAGCCGTATGTTTTGACATAATCTTCCCAACTCTTTCCTCCTATGTAGTAATCTTGCATTATTACATAGCAGGATGGACATCAATGCTATCGCCAAGAACCTGATCTCAGGAGGCCTACTCTGCAATACAGGCCTCAGGGTGGACATCAATGCTGGCCAGATGGTGATGTCTATTAAGGGAACATATTTCGAAAAAGCTTTTTATACCGAAGGAATATTCAAAATTCAGCTTGTAAATCAGTCCAATGTAATTATTGTAATTAATGCAATCACTCCTTCTGCTTATACGCTTGAGTTGTGGCATAATAGGCTATGACATGTTCATTGTAAACGAATAAACAGAATGTCTAGTCTATGACTTATCTCCAAGTGTGGGGGTAATGTAGAGAAACGTGAAGTTTGTGCTCAAACGAAGATCACAAGGAAACCCTTTCCTCGGGTTAATCGAAGTACAGATCTTCTGGAGTTGGTACACTCCGACATCTGTGACTTCAAACAATTCTCTACAAAGGCCGAGATGAAGTATACATATTAAAAAAATTCCCGCTCTATCTATTGAATATATATTTAGCGAACTTATAACAGAGGTTTAGCAAAGGGTTCACATAAGTGGGTGATGATGAGCTATAACATCCTGGAATGGAAAGCAAAAGAATGAGATTAAGTTTCAGAACATGTAATCGTCTTCATCCAAAAGTTTGTCGGTAAATTGTCACATCTTCTACTGTGGTGTATTTCTTGAAAAGAACGGCTTCGACAGTCTAAAATTTTGGTAGAGAGTTTTATGGTTATGGTAATTACGAGGTAAGAGTTCATTTAGATTAAAATTAATAAATATTAAATTCATATATGATATATTTTATTAATTGAGATTTTTCCAGAAACTGGAGAAGGAGTGTCAATATTTCATGTGGGCTGATGAAAGCATTATCCCTGATGTAGAGAATAAAAACTTGAAATCAATGTTGAAGCAAATTAAAATCAAGGATAGGGAAATAGAAAAGTTGAAGAAGAAAAATTAAAATCTAAAAGATGGAAAATCAAAAGCTAAATTGTTTGAATAATAATAATATATTCTTATGTTTATGGTCTACGGGGTTTATTTGTTATGCATTGCGGAAAAGTTTATGTCCACTTTTAAAGACGACCATTTTGATGATAAATAAATTGCTTAATTGCAACATTTTGATGACATCAAGATATTTTTGCTTGCAGCGTAATCTTTATTTGCTAGAAAGGCGTTTTCGATCACAGAGTACTCCTTGTACAAACTGGATATATATATTATACATTTTAATTTCTAAAAGTCGATTATGTTTTTTGATTTCTCGAAGACAATTAGGATTTTTGAATGTAACAAATTAATGACATTATCTAAAAAATTAATGTTATTGTTAAATTTTTATGAAATTAAAAATAGATTACAAAATTTAAGTATGATTGATTTGTTATAGTTATATTTTCAATTTCGTATTATAACTGATGACTTGGAGGTGAAGACATTGATCAGTGCATATTCAAAAATGTGACAATAATTTTTTGATCCAATCCAAAACTTTTCGCTTGCAGCACAGACATTTATGGCGCCGTAAAGAAATATTGGATTCAAGCATAAACCCATCAACTCATATAATTTTGCTAATTTGCCAATTAGTGCTTTTGTAAGGATACAAAAAACTGTTGCAACCGGTAGTTCATATATGTATGCAGATTAATAGCAAGAATAACAATCATAGAGAAAAATTGTTCTCCTCCTTCAAGGGTTCTGAACCTCCCAAGGGTCCTGAACCTCCTAGGGGTCCTTGAAATCTTCTATTTACGACTCTTGTACTTGAGATTCCCGTCGAGCTGCACGATCCAACATCCGTGTATGTCGAGCACGCGAAGACCCTTGCATTAGCGGATGACTGCTTCCAGCCCGTGGTCGTCAAACATGCCGAACTTGAGCTCCAGGTTCCCGAGAAGCAGCATTGAAAAGGCCACAACCATGGCCTCCGACTCGTCGAAACTGACCTTCTTTAATCCTTTTTAATCATAAAATCCGGAGGGGGCATATTCCTTTTCAGCTTGACCAAACAATCGCAACACTTGCCGAGGTGATGTATGCCCCAAAACGAGATTTTGAGGCAGTAGCCGATGTCGACTTCCTCTACCATCAGTAGAGAGTCTACAAATTTCACTAACGTACCATCAGTCACCTTGCTCATCGGAATGCATAGGACCCTTGAAATTGCCCACTGTATTGTAAATAGAAAAAAATATTTACAACAACTTATTTAAAAATATAGATATTACAA
Organism: Iris pallida; assembly: GCA_029216955.1. NCBI lineage: Eukaryota > Viridiplantae > Streptophyta > Magnoliopsida > Asparagales > Iridaceae > Iris > Iris pallida. Next base: position 7,343,862 of record JANAVB010044018.1, on the reverse strand, counting down.
ATACATTCAATTTAAACCATATTTATTAGGAAAAATTAAGAAAGTGAAACAACGGGTGAAATTTCGTTTTGAATTAATTTCAAGTAGTTTATATAATAATATATCCAATAATTATTCATTCTGAAATAACAAAGCCAAAACCATGCACTGGCCTGGAGCAAGCAAAGGAGAAGGCTGGTTTGCCGACACTACACAAAGAAGGACCATAGAATCCCCTTGCTCCGTGTCACGAGCTTCTCTACCGCCTCGTCGATTAAGTGGGTCGACTCGACCTTGCGGCACCACTGATCCAAGACAACGTCGGACCAGCAGTAGGGATCGGTGATCGTCTTTCCCCACGAACGACACACGAAGGTTACGTTGTGCAGGATCTCGTCCGTCGGCATCTCTGCCAGTACCAGTACCATAGCGAGGATCTCCGTTGGAATGGCGGCCCAACTGTTGCTGTTGGATTTGCTCCTCTCACTATCCATTTCTAGTGTTATTTCCTCTATTTTTTGTTAAGATGCTTCTCCTATTTCTCAATGCATATATATATATATTTAGGGTTCTATTGACAGTTGTATTGTAAGATTATGCTTTTATTTTATTAATGCCTTGGGAACCTACGGATAGGTTTTCAATAGTACGAATGGTAGGAAACCTATGAATAGGGTTACTATTATGATTTTTATTTCTCGAGGATGATTATGACTTTTGAATGTTTATCGTTTTCTAAGATCCCATTGTAAAGATTTGTTTAATTTTATATATTATCATACATACATAAGTAGAAAAGGAGATATTCCAAAGCAATACATTGCGAACTACTCATAACAATAAATAAAGATCCCACAAATAACGCTTGTTAATGGATTCGTCAATGAAAATACTATATACACCAATAATAGTTGGTATCTCTTTCACCACATATTTTACAAACATTGCAGCTCTACAAAAGTTCTGACAACTCCACAAAAGTTTTGAGATATATCTAACCATATGTCACAAAATAAATAAACAAATTCCATGTGTTAAAAAAACATTCATCATCTTCCGCCTTTAGCCATCAGAGTGGAATCCGTACTATAATTCATCATTTCCCTTCAAAAAAGATGGGTGACCAATATCTCGAACCGTAAACTTAATAAGACAAAAAGTTTTTTTTTTTCTTGGTTGTGCTCCGAAGTTACAATCCATAAAACAAGTTGGGTCCTTTCAAATTCCAAATCAAACTGCACATTAGAAAACTAACATCAAACATATTGATCTAAAAAATAGTTTAACTAATTGACGACATATTCTAAGACTTCCCTTGAAAGTACGGGAGCCCAACATACATGGTTTTTGCATGAAGAGGATTGCAAAAATACCACAATCAAAGTATCCAAAAAAAATCCAAATTTGAAAGCTACAATTAAAAGGTTGCAAGATGAATTAGTATGCCGCGATACATAATTCATTCAAAATTATGTCGTGAGCGTACTATTTGTTTTATTACTGATTTGTTATAAATAGTCTCTCCTATGGAAGCATTGGAATCCTAAACTTCAACGAGTAGCTGGCTAATCATAACTCTTGCAAGAGTATAATGATCGCTTAACATGATTAACATGATGGGTATGTATATAAGACACATGAATAATCAATATAACTAAGTAATTAATTTCCATTAAATTGGAATTACAAATTAAACCAAATTAAACAAATTAATACCTCATCACAAGTTTCTAAACATCCCATATAATTTTTGTAATATGAAAACTTCTTCCAAAAATGAATAATAGTTGCATAGCTTGGTAACGTTCCGCTCTATAGACACACAAAATAATACATTACAAATGACAAACAAACGAGTAAAAATTGGTAATGCGTAATCAGTAAATAATAAAATGCTAAATCACTAATATCCTTGGTGGCAAATACCATACTGTAGGACTATTCTTACTTTTTTTTTTCTTTCCCTGTGAGTAGAATACAGACCATGCAAATAATATGAGAATTTTTCGTTAAAACAACATCGATGCCATCAAAGTAAACACTAATGGCATTGAAAAAAAATAGCTTCTACATACATGATCTTTCAATTTCTTTCCTGGATAAATGGTCTGTTAGTGCCAGGGTACAATTTTTCGATGGAAAAACTGAGAAAATAAAACAATTGTAAAAACAATGTTTCAAATCAACACTTCAAGGAAGGTGATTCTGAATTACGAGAATCTAAAAAGATTTCGTAATCAACATCAATCAGATCGAAGTACTTCTAAAAAGAAGATACAATCAGAATTACTGGCAGCAACGAAGAAGGTGACAAGTGAAAGATGGAAGAACTCCTGCTAGGGTGAATAATCACCGTTGCTCAAAGCTTTATTCGCCCTACACGAACAGCTTCTAGGAACCAACAAGTTCGTCGGAGAACTTGGAACACTCCTGCTCTTCTGACTCCTCGGATGGACACGAACTTCCGTGCAAAAGCAACGCTGGTGCGGCGTCTTTCCTCTCTCTCTCGAAGGCTACTGGAAGATCAGAACTGTGTTAAAGAACACGTCTGAAATCTCTGTTTACTTGTGTTAAAAAATACTTCGTAAACTTTCTGTGGTGGCTTCTCTTTTTCTTCTGTATGTGCTAAGCCTTGAGAGAGAGAGTATGCCTTATATAGGCCCTGCAGCAACTGTTCGGTTGCCACAAAGTTAGGGACGTGATAAAAACTACCCCGAACATGTAGCAACCGCCCAGAACATGCAAATGCACGTTCTGCTGCAAGTTGCACCAACTGCGCACACCCCGCGCTTCTTGCACTCTGCACGACAGAGCGCGTACTGAACTGCGCACACTGCGCACACTGCACGCACTGCGCACACGGCGCACGCAGCGCAACTAGCGCGCCCGCATAACCCGAGCAACCCGCACAACCCAGCGCAACCCAGCGCAACGTGGGCGCGCACCTGGACAGCGTAACTAGGCTTGCGCAACGTGGCAGCGCAAGTGGCTCGCACAACGAGCGCAACTAAAGTGCACTATGCGTCTAGCGACGATGCTGACGTGCTAAGTGCAAAGTGCGCCAACAAAATGCCACATTACGTCTCATGAGCCCATGAGCCCGAGTCCGAGTCGCTAAGCCCCTACGGGGCTTAGCTCCCATGGAAATAAATTTCCCAAGAGCAAAAAGCATGAATGCTTTAATTGTTGATTTTAGCCTTTTTCCCATTAGAGAAATAACCCCACATGGCAAACCCATGTGCACCTCCACACCACATGTGCATCTCCAATAATAGCAAAGCTAATATATAGAGATACAACCTCTTTGTTTTTTCTGATGTGGGACTAAAGCTTTCTAAAGAAAAAACTAAAAACTCCAACAATTCCCCACATATCTCTATATATATGGGTATAAGTGTTCCCCACAGTAACTGTCCATCATGTATTAGGAGAGATGTCGCTGACGACTTGAATCTTCCCGTATGGATCAAAAATCAGACTATAATACAAGAATGGACTAAGCCTTGAATTCTGCATCATAGCTGAAATTCTTTCCATTCACATAATGTAGTTACATGTGCTTCTAGCTATACATTAAAGGTCCTGTGCCAGCCTGGTTTCAGTGTATAATTTTGGGCGTCTACAAGTTTACCCTCAAGAGACGGCCTGATATCTCTTTGTCTATACACTATAGGTGAGTTCATTATAAAGAGACATGGCATGAAGCTTTGCGCTTCCCTTGCGGTGCTATGCCGTCATGACATGGCTTAAAGCCGAGGCCTTACCCCGTACCGGGAACCTCATCGTATAGTGTCATACTACTGTAGCATGAGGCAACCGCCTCTTTGTAGTGCCAAACTACCCAGCATGAAGCCTTAGGCTCCCTTGCGGTGTTACGCTGCAACGACATGGCTGGCAAGGCCGAGGCTTTATCCCTAACCGGGTACCTCATCGTGGTGTCGTGCCACTGTAACATGAGGAACTCCTCCTCTTTATAGTGCTGACTACACCCCTCTTTATTTTTAACATACAGCATTAGGCTAACTGCTTATTTGCGGTGCTACGCTGCTGTGACTTGGCCTGCAAAGCCGAGGCTTTATCCTATTACTGGGCAGCACCCCACATATAGGAACCTCATTGTGGAGTCACCCCACTGTAGCATGGAGTTTCACTCCTTGTAGTGCTGCTCTACCGTTCCTCCTATAAAGCACCCGAGGCATTCACTCTGCCTGAGAACTCATTAAGGCAATTAAGCCAACCTTTCCACAGGAACTATTTTTCGCAGAAAATAACAGTAGACAACAGTGGTTATAGGTCCGTAACCTCTCCATGCCCAATAGAACATGTACCCACCGTTCCTGATATTCTTTCGATTAGTGGTCCTCCCTTGAACCAAAAGCTAGATGCCTAGTAGATAAATCTTTGAACTATTAGCATAAAACTTTATGGTAGGAATACAATAATACAATATCAGAATGCCTTCAAGCCCATTTTATAAGCTGTGTTATCGACCAGCTGGCGCTTGAGGCCCTTGGTGAACGGATCCGCCAGGTTCTCCTGACTCCGAACATCAATTACCGCAATAACACCTCTCTTGATAAGATCGTGTACTGCCCTGTGCTTCAACCGCACAGTCCTCTTCTTTCCGTTAAAGAGGTCATTTGATGCCACCGCCGCAGTCGTCTAGTTGTCGTAGTATATCGGTTTCGTCGGTATTTGCACCCCAACCATTGGAAGATCATACATGAGCTCCCGAAGCCATTCTGCTTCCTCGGCTGCGGTATCAAGTGTAAAAAACTCAGATTCCATGGATGACCGCGAGAGCATAGTCTGCTTCTTCGACTTCCACGATATAGCAGTTCCACCTATTGTGAAAATGAATCCACCTGTGGACCTCTTGCTCTCCACCTCTGAGCACCAGCTGGCATCACTGAAGTCTTTCACTACCGGCGGATCTCCGTTGTAGTACAGTGCATATGTCTGAGTCTTCTTGAGATATCTTATAACCCGTTTCACAGCTTTCCAGTATTCAGTACCTGGATTGCTCGTGAAATGACTCAGCATTCCCACGGCGCAAGCTATGTCAGGCCTTGTGGCATTAGTAGCATACATCAAACTTCCGATTACGCTTGCATACTCCAGCTGTCTGACGCTTTCTCTTGAATTAGGCTTCAGCTTCAGATCATACATGTACGGCGTATCGATCCCTGGAAGATCCTGATACCCATAACGAGTGATCATTTTCTCAATATAATGAGACTGTGACAGCGCTAGTCCGGTGTCTGTCCGGATGATCTTGATCCCTAAGATCACATCAGCTTCCCCCAAGTCCTTCATACTAAACTTGCTTGAGATGAATTTCTTTGTCTCCATGACACAGCTAATATCCGTACCTAGGATAAGCATGTCGTCCACGTACAGACAAACGATCACACCTCTTCCATCAGCGAACTTCGTATAAACATACTTGTCCGTATCGCTGACCATGTAGCCATTTGACCTTATAACTTTGTCAAATTTCTCATGCCACATCTTGGGAGCTTGTTTAAGACCGTACAAGGATTTCACCAACTTGCAGACTTGTCTTCAAGACCCCTGATGACAAATCCCTCTGGCTGTTGCATGTAAATCTCGTCGGTCAGCTCGCCATTTAGTAAAGTTGTGTTCACATCCATCTGATGTATCACCATCTTATGTATTGCTGCGAGAGCAATCAATATTCTGATGGTGGTCATCCGGGCTACTGGAGCATACGTGTCAAAATAGTCAATCCTCTGCTTCTGAGAAAACCCCTTGGCTACCAACCTAGCCTTAAACTTGTCAATAGTTCCGTCTGCTTTCATCTTCTTCTTGAAGATCCATTTGCATCCGATGGATTTTGCTCCTTCAGGAAGATCAACCAACACCCAAGTGTTATTTGAGGTGATGAAATCAATTTCATTGTCAATTGCCTCCTTCCAGAAAATCGCATCTCTGGCCTTCATCGCCTCATCATAGGTAAGCGGATCTGCTTCCACATGATAGGTGACAAAGTCACTTCTGAAGTCCTTCGGCCTCCTCACTCGCTTCGTTGACGGCTCAGCAAGATCTGGTTCAACCGTTGTTTCAATAACAACATCTTCTTGGACCAAATCTTCATTGAAGACCTGCGCACCCTCATTGTTCTCCGGAACATCCGCAAGAACAATATTCTTGTGCCTTACAAATTTGTCTTTAAAATATTCTACGTCACAAGATTCAATGATATGATTTGACTCAATATCAAGGAATCTCCGAGCATCACTCTTCTCGGCATACCCCAAGAAGATCGTCTTCGTAGTCCTTGTCCCAAGCTTCTGAATCTTCAGATCTGGAAGCTTGACATATGCCAGACACCCCCACACTCGAATGCCATTCAAGTTAGGTCTGAACTTGAACCAGAGTTCATGAGGAGTAACGTCTGAAGTTGCATGAGGCACTCTATTTAGAATAAAAGTGGCCAACAATGCAGCTTCTTTCCAGTAGCACTTAGGAAGACCAGCAGTCAACAACATTGAGTTAATCATTTCTGTTAACGTTCTGTTCTTTCTCTCTGCTACTCCGTTTGATTGAGGAGAGTACGGAGCCATAGTCTCATTGACAATTCCATGTTCTTTGCAGAACGATACGAATTCATGAGACCTGTACTCCCCACCTCGATCACTTCTTATTCTTTTGAGTTGTTGTCCAGTCTGCCGCTCAGCTTCGGCTCTGAACTCCTTGAACTTCTCAAATGCTTCGTCTTTAGCCTTCAGCAAGTAAACAAACGCATACTTTAAGAAGTCATCGATGAAGGTTATGAAATACTTCATCCCGACCTTTGTAGAGAACTGTTTGAAGTCACAGATATCGGAGTGTACCAACTCCAGAAGATCTGTACTTCGATTAACCCAAGGAAAGGGTTTCCTTGTAATCTTTGTTTGAGCACAAACTTCACATTTCTCTACCTTACCCCCACACTTGGAGATAAGTCCTAGACTAGACATTTTGTTTATTCGTTTATAATGAACATGTCCTAGCCTATTATGCCACAACTCAAGAGTATAAGCAGAAGGAGTGATTTCATTAATCACATCAATTATATTGGACTAATTTACAAGCTGAATTTTGAACATTCCTTCGGTATAAAAAGCTTTTCCGAAATATGTTTCCTTGATAGATATTACCATCTGGACATCATTGATATCCATCCTGAGGCCTGCGTTGCAGAGTAGGCCTCCTGAGATCAGGTTCTTAGCGATAGCAGGTACATGCTTCACATCTTGAAGCGTCAAAGACATTTCCGAAGTCAGCTTCAACACCACCGTCCCGATCCCGAGCACTTCAGCTTGTGCCTGGTTTGCCATCATAACCACTTCAGAAGTAGGTGTGTAGGTGGTGAACCACTCCTTACTGGAGCAGACATGGCATGAGGCTCCAGTGTCTACCCACCAATCAGAGTCAGTCCTTACCGCATCAACCTGTGCAATCATAGAAACAATGTCAGTGATCATAGAAACCTTACTAGGCTCTCCTTGCTCTGATTGCTTGGTCTTTGCTTTGCACTCATTCTTAAAGTGGCCCTTCTTGCCACACTTGAAGCAAGGCATTTGAGACTTTGGCTTCTTTTTTTGATAGAAGTTTTCTTGACTTTTAGATTGTCAGGGTCCTTCTTCTTGCTGTGGGAAGCCGCCTGCTTTCCCCATGGTTCCTTGCTATGAACCATATTGGCGTTAGCCAATTGCTTGGACAGTGCGTCCACCTTTAGTTGAGCCCGCATCTGGTCCTCAACATAGATTTCCTGCAGGAGATCTTCAAGGGTGATCTCCAGCTTCTTCCTATGCATGTTTGCATAGAACTTGCTCTGCCCAGCGGGGAGCTTTGAGACAATCCCTCCAACAACAAACTTGTCGGGGAGGGGCATCGCCTCGTCTTCCAGCTTCTATCGCAGTTTTAGGAACTCCTTCACCTGCGACAGCATAGACTTTTCATCCTCAAAGAACCACTTGTGATATTTTTCAACCACAAAGATTTTACTGCGGTTCTTGTCTTCTTCGTAGAGCTTTTCTAGAGACTCCTATATGTCTCTAGCGATAGTCTTCTTAGAATAGGATTCTACAAGGGAATCTTCCATAGCATTCAGGATAAGCAGCCTGCAAATACTATTTTCCCTTCTCTATTTTGCTTGAAGTTTAGTAGCTGGGTGATTGCGGCAGCAGACCCAACATCTGGAACAGTAGGTTCTTCCTTCAAAAGCACGTGATCTACGTCTTTGAGTTGAAGGGTGAGATATACCTTCCTCTTCCAGACTTGGTTATATTCTCCATCAAACTTTTCTAACTTGCAAAAGTCAGAATTGAAGAGTGAAACATTAACGTTTTCCATCGTAGCAATAAAGCTTTGAGATTGTTAGTGCCGGGGCACAATTTTTCGATAGAAAAACTGAGAAAATAAAACAATTATAAAAACAATGTTTCAAATCAACACTTCAAGGAAGGTGATTCTGAATTACGAGAATCTAAAAAGATTTCGTAATCAACAACAATCAGATCGTAGTACTTCTAAAAAGAAGATGCAATCAGAATTACTGGCAGCAACGAAGAAGGTGACAGGTGAAAGAAGGAAGAACTCATGCTGGGGTGAATAATCACCATTGCTCAAAGCTTTATTCGCCCTACACGAACAGCTTCCAGGAACCAGCAAGTTCGTCGGAGAACTTGGAACTCTCCTGCTCTTCTGACTCCTCGGATGGACACGAACTCCCGTGCAAAAGTAACGCTGGTGCGGCGCCTTTCCTCTCTCTCTCGAAGGCTACTGGAAGATCAGAACTGTGTTAAAGATCACGTCTGAAATCTCTGTTTACTTGTGTTAAAAAACACTTCGTAAACTTTCTGTGGTGGCTTCTCTTTTTCTTATGTATGTGCTAAGCCTTGAGAGAGAGAGGATGCCTTATATAGGCCCTGTAGCAACTGTTCGGTTGCCACAAAGTTAGGGACGTGGTAAAAACCACCCCGAACATGTAGCAACCGCCCAGAACATGCAAACGCACGTTCTGCTGCAAGTTGTACCAACTGTGCACACCCCGTGCTCCTTGTACTCTGCACGACAGAGCGCGCACTGAACTGCGCACACTGCACGCACTGCGCAACCCGAGCAACCCAGCGCAACGCCTAGCGACGATGCTAAGTGCAAAGTGCGCCAACAAAATGCCATATTACGCCTCATGAGCCCATGAGCCCGAGTCCGAGTCCGAGTCGCTAAGCCCCTACGGGGCTTAGCTCCCATCGAAATAAATTTCCCAAGAGCAAAAAGCATGAATGCTTTAATTGTTGATTTTAGCCTTTTTCCCATTAGAAAAATAACCCCATATGGCAAACCCATATGCACCTCCACACCACATGTGCATCTCCAATAAAGCAAAGCTAATATATAGAGATACAACCTCTTTGTTTTTTCGATGTGGGACTAAAGCTTTCTAAAGGAAAAACCAAAAACTCCAACATGGTCTTCATATCAGCCCTAGTCACAAACTAAACCTTGCAACTCGACATTACTTCTCTCAAAAAACAAACAGATAGATTATGAAACAAATTTAAAAATAATTCAAACAAAAAGAGAGTAATAATACAAAAGTCATATTACTTGTTCGACACTCTTATCGTTTGCAAAAATATATTAGTAAACTCTGCTTTCCTTCCTACTCAGCATAATCAGTGTTGAGGTTAAACCTTTATACAGTACTTTTGTTTGACTTTTGAATGGGGCCTTGGGTACTATATTACTTTCCAAACTTCTTCTTCTGCTGCTAGGACTGCTTCTAGGAGTTTCAGCGATAGGGACTGCATCCAAAAGTTTCTGTATATTTTCTTCCAGTACCCTCAATTTCTCTTCATAAGAAGCTTCTTTATCATCATCCTCATAAATATTAATCACTTTCTTATTAATTTCTAAGTTGCTTCTAGTTTTTCTAGACGACCAAATATAATCATTTGGTCAAATTGGATTATTTGAAGTATAACATTCGTCGAACATCTATCAGTTGAAATTTGGAACAGTAGTCATTTTACAATTTGAAACACTTGATTTGTATATCTAGGTTATGGAACAGAACAATTACTTTCCTAATCAAAAAAAATTCCTATTATATTTTATTTTAATTTTCATAAATATTATTTATATATGGAACATTTTCTAATGTTCCAAATATGTTCCAAATTCTTGTAATCAAAATCCTTACCCTAATAATTCACATCTACCTCCTCCCTCCTCCAGAAACCTTTGACCCTATTTTCCTCCATTTCTCCTCCACCATAAGAAAATCCTAATCCTAATTTCTAATCTCCTCATCACCCTTTCCCTTCATCCTCTCTCCTAGCCCGACTCCACCCTACTTCCTCTGCGCCGGCGAGTTCTAAGGACAGACCTCGCCAGAGTTTACGAGTTTTCGAACTCCTCTGCCTCGTCTCCTCCATTGATGACCCAAATCCCCTCACCATATCTCCAACAAGGTACGGCCAGCGCACAAACCACCGACCAGAGTCCCACCCTGTCGACCTATTGCTAGTCATCAATCGAATGTCTTGACCATATTTAGACTCCTCAACCTTCAAGAACAATAGCAGGTGAAATTTAAATCATATCTGTTTCTAGTAACCAAATAGTGATTCATGAAAAAACTACTTTTCGATTTTAGAAACGAAAAGGGGCTGTAGTTTGATTTTAGGATAAATTGAGATCTTTCACCTTTCGTGTATTACTAATCAATAATAATCAGTACAACTTGAGGATTTATGTTAGACTTTTAGCTCTTATTTCATATCTTTATTAAATATTTGCAATTAGGTGAATCGACTTGGATCAAGAAGAGTGAAGATATAAATAAGTATAAATTTATTTGACAGTTTATGAAAGATTGCATTGTATAAGATGAAAATAAAAATTACAGGTTTCATTAATCATAATTATATATCTGTTTCACTAATCACATCTTGCAATCTTATGCTTATATATGAAGATACCTATCTTATTTTTGGTACATCGGGATCAAATTGTCTATGCCTTATACAGGAACTCATTGACTGTTTTCTCCCTTATCACATATGTTGCCTACTTTATTGATGTTAACGTGAAAACCACTCTAAATTATTGAGAAATTATAGTGTCATGCAATGTTAATTTTGAAATTTGGCTATTTATTATGAGTTTCTTGGCTCCTTAGGAAAATAACTCACTAGAAAGCTATGCTTGATGTTTTAAAATGTTTAGCATGAAGGCTTACAAGCTATGCTACAATAGCAAAAATAAGATAATGACATGCATTACTAGAAATTTTGTTTATAGTAATAACAAAGATCAGTCACTAATATATATATATATTTTTTTTTTCAGTCACTAATATATATATATATATATATATAAAATATATATATAAAAATATATATATATATATATATATATATATATATATATATATATAATAGTGACATAATTCCGTCATAAATAATAGTAGTGATGGAATAATCCCATGAGTAACGGAATTAGTGTTAGTCACTACTACGAGCGACGCTAATACTATTAGTGATGGATGAATCCCTAAATCCATCACTATAATTGGACATGCCACATAGATAAGTATTTATCTTATAATATAAAAAAATATTTAATATTTATCACTAACTAATAAGTCAGTCACTATTGTTGGGTCATTAAATAATTATTACTAACTAATAAGTCTGTCATTATTGTTTAAACACTAACAAAATTACTAGTAACTAATGTAACTGCCTATTTTCAAAATCAAGGGTAATTTTGTCATTTCTCAGTTTTCCATAATTTTGGTGAATTTTAATTTACTTAATACCATTTAAATTGGTGTATTGTGATTTTGGTGTTTTGCTAGTACAAACCTAGAAACTGTTTAGCCTAGAGACTAACCATGACCACGAAGACCTAACCAAGTGTTTAGATTAGCAAATTTCCATTTTCTAGGCTAAGGGTATTTTGGTCATTTGGTGACTTTTGAATTAATATGGATTTTGGCCATTTGGTAATGTGCTAATTGATAGTTTAGGCCTTAACCTAGAATTTTCCTAATCTAGAGGTTAACCATGAGCCTAGAGATTAGGTTAGAAATATCCATTACATGACAAGGTTAAAAATATCTAGATATTTGTTTAAGGGTAGATATTTATTAGGGCTAGATATTTTGGGCCTATAGCTAGAAGGCCTTGATTTCAATAGCTAGAAGCCTCCTAATCACTTAGAAACTAAACCCTAATCCTAGAGGCAAACCCTAGGCTGCCAAAAGGAGCCTCTCTCCCTATTTAAACACTTAATGACACCTCCTGCCTCTTTCTTTAAACATACAAAACCCTAGTTTAGTGTTCTTCCTCAAATCACCCCATTTCATCAATTCAACTCCAAATTGAGCCTAGACTTTTGCATTGGACTCCCCTACAGTAGTAGAAGCCATTGGTGGATAGTTAGCAAGGGTTGGAAGCTTCGGAACTGTTGCAAATTGAGGGAAAACATCGATACTAGGCACTTTACATTGAGATTCCAACTCTCAATAGGTAAACCTATCTACACCAATTGAAATCCTAATTTATCTTCATAAATGCATTCATTTAGGGTTCCCCTAGGTGTAGTCCAAGTTTGGTAGAATTTCTGTCCGTTTGATATGTGTATCGGACATGTATCGGTGTGTATTATAACGTGTTCGATGAAATGTCTCTATAGATTAATGTTTGTATAGCCCATTAGGTGGGGATTTGATTTGTAAATGACTGAGTTGGTTTTGGGTCTCTGTTCGTGTCCAAATTGGACACGAATCCACTATTTGGATACTGCACAGGGGAGTACTGTGCTCCCCTGCTGCTCGAGTGTCATGTAGGACACGACACAGCTCCGTTCGATCTGAAATTTCAGGGACACGTAGGGGCACTCTCTGACAGGATGATCCACAAATTTGAGGCAATATCATCGAGTAGTTTTAGAGAAATCTCGACTGCACGGGTCACACACACACACACGTGTGCGCGCGTATGGGCTTACTGATATGCGTTCGAAACTCTGACACGGCATGAGTTAGACACGATTCAGGCTACCCTAACCCTAGCCCTAGCCCTAAACCTACCCTAGCTTAGGACACAGCCACGACACTTATGGGTTCGTGTGTCGTGTCCTTTGTGGCTCGACACACGTGCACGAGCCTCTTTCACTGCACAGTTTTACCTTCACTGATACACGGTTCAGACACTTGTTTACACACGTTTTATATCACTGATTGACACTGTATGGACATTTTAGAACCCCCCTACTGGCACACATCATACCTCTTTGATTCGTATGAGTTTGGTTTGGTTTTCATGAGAATTTGGGTTCGAAACAGGGTTTTTACTGATACATGTCTGATACATGTTACTATGGTTTTCGAAACTGATTTAAAAAGGATAATTCGATTTCCAAATGAGTTTACATTTATAACCTAGGTTAGTTTTATGTTCCATATTTGTTTCATGATGGTTTTTTAGTTTGATTGGTTGTTGTATGGATTTGGGGGTTCACTGCATGTGAACTGATACATGTTGTTGAGAGTTTTCGAAAAGAAGTTTAATGGTTGATTTTGAATTAAGGATTTCAAAATGGGATCCATACATTAAAACCTGGGTTTGAGTTCTGATTTCCAATTTAGACTTTCAAATTGTTTTAGTTTCAAAATAAAATTTCTGAATTCATGTTCCCATTTGGTTTGATGTAGGATGAGTTTCAATGAATCCCGAATTTCCTGTTTCACATTAGGTTTCGATATAAGTTAGATGTTCATTTCAGTTTTTTCAGTTATACTATATATATGTATGTATGTTCATAATGTTAAAGTGGTGTATATATATATATATATATATATATATATATATATATATATATATATATATATAAGGTCTGTGGTAGTGAGGCATGCACAACCAAGCCTAGGCCTGACTTGGCCTTGGCTTGCTTGATGGTTGACCTGGCTTGGCAGCTTGCCAACAGCAGCAGTAATGCAGTGAGCTGTGAGTGAGGTTAGGAGTTGATTTCAGTGAGTTTGAAGATTTAGAAGGAAAGAGTTAGCAGCAGTGGCTCAAGGCCATTGCCATCTCTGTTTTGGGTCTGCAGGAAGGGGTGTTTGTGATTATTTGAGACATGCATCAACTGATACATGTTGTATCATGATGCAAGACATTATTATAATGGTGAGGGTCAGAGTTGATAAGTTAGAGTGTAAGTTAGTTTGTGAGGTTCATGTATGTTATGTTAGAGTGTGAGAATAGAATGTGGTTAAGGTTGTATGGGGGTTTTGAGTATAGAGTGAGGGTTGGATTAGGTTGAGGGTTTACCCTCATATACATTATAATGATATATAGTAATAATGTATTATAAGTATTGAGATGTATGTATATACATTATGTGGTAGAGTATATGTGGTATCTATATGTAAGGTAGATGTCAGGCATAGCCATAGGCTATGGGGGTTTCAGTTTTTTCCTTTCATGTATTTTATAGTAATATTTATAGTCTATCATATATGTATTGAGATAAGTATATATTATATGGTAGATGTATGTAGATGTCTTGATTATATAGGGATACCTAGGTAGTCTAGAGGATGACCAAGTTTGACTCCTAGTTTGATCAATCTTGACTTGTTGACCTAGATTGGATTGGGGGTTGACTATGGTTGACCAGTTGACTAAAAGTCAACTGATGGTCAACATTTGACTTAGTGTAACCTAGTTTGATCTAGACAGTTGACCAAGTTTGACTTAGAGTTGACTTTGGCCTAGATTGACTTAGAAATCATATAGATTGCATCGTATACTTCATTTACCTTATTTCTAAATACATCATAACCTGTATTGCCTTAACTAGGATTTTGAGACTCCAGTTCAGACATCTGTTTTCATCAGTCATTTAGGGTACCAGGCGAGTACATTCTCCAATAATATTTTTGTTTTATGATATCGTCTTTGTTTCTAGTATTTAGTGTAGATATCCTTATTCTCTTGACACATGGTGCACACGGATTGGTATTATCTGGATCCCGTAATAAGATGTTATTTCTCTTATATATGGTATATACTGGAGAAGTCTTCATTGTTCATTGTTCATTGTATAGATACGATTCCTGCGAAGGCTTACGACCTCCTCAAAGAATACGTGTCATGATGTGTCATGACTGGATCCACAATATTAGTCAGGGATGGGGGTGTTAGCGTAGATATGTGATCAATATCCCACTGTATCAGTATTTTATATCATCACTGTATCACCCTGTAGAAGCATGAAAAATATTACTTTTAGTCCCACATCGGAAAGGAGAAGAAGAAAGGGCTCACTCCATTCTATATATAGAGCCCCCTTTCCTCCTTTGAAAGGGGCACCAACTTCTCTTCCCTCCTTCCAACTTGGACTCTTCCTACTAAGGTGCTAAATCGAAAAAGTCTAGGATAGTGCGGGTCCAACAGGCCTAGTCAACTGTCCAAGCTGCTGACCGTCAGCGGGCACCATTAACTGTTATACGGGCTCTTGATGAAAAGTTGTACAGAACCACCCGCGTCCAGTCTTCCAGGGCTAACGGACAGGGTGGGTCTCAAAAGTCTCCCTACAACGATCGAGCGTTGTGCTTTACTAGTCTCACATCAGGGAGCAAATATGATGGTCCCAAAAGTCTTCCTACAACGATCGAGCACAGTGCTTTACTAGCCTCAGATCAGGGAGCAAATATGATGGTCCCAAAAGTCTTTCTACAACGATCGAGAGCAAGTACTTTTACTAGCCTCAGATCAGGGAGCAAATATGATACCTACGCACCCGGGCGCTCGAGATACCCCACAAAACAAATACGAAGGTAGAGCAATCTGCTAGCAACTTGCGAGAGGTGATTACTCACAAACGCAAGAAGAGAGAAGCAACCTTGGCATGCGATGAGCCCTTTCCAGGACACTACTGCACCTAAGCCATCATCAACTGCCGCGGGCATAAGACAGTGGCTCCACTATCAAGGCAGTCTGTGTTCCAGCGACTGCGACTTACTGCGCCTTTCCAACATCATCTCGGAAACATGATGCCAATTGAAGACTTTGTAACGGCCTGCTCTCAACTAGATGCATTACTCAGATGTCTCAGTTAGGCGCATTGTCTCAGTCAAGCGCATCACAATCTTCTGAAAGAGGCTACCGTCAAATCTTCTTCGAACAAGGAGATCCATGATCCGCAGTGCCAACACTCGCCAAGGAGGAGGGTCGGTCAAATTCATTTTTTTTGAGAAGTCAAGAGGGAGACAAACGAAACTCTCTCAAATCGTGACATTCGGCACAATACCTTCTCCTAGGGGCCCCTTACCTATCCAGCCAGAAGATATCCTTCATGCGGCTTAGTCATGAAATATTCCTCATGCGGCTCGGTCATGAGACATCCTTCATGCGGCTCGGTCAGAAGGCATTCCTCATGCGGCTCGATCATGAGACATTCCTCATGCGGCTCGGTCATGAGACATTCCTTATGCGGCTCGGTCATGAGACGTCCTTCATGCGGTTCGATCATGAGACATTCCTCATGCGGCTCGATCATGAGACATCCCTCGTGCGGCTCGGTCATGAGACATTCCCTCATGCGGCTCGGTCATGAGACGTCCTTCATGCGGCTCGGTCATGAGACATTCCTTTATGCGGCTCGATCATGAGACATTCTTTCATGCAGCTCAGCCATGAGACATTCCTCATGCGGCTCAGCTAAGAGACATCCTTCATGCGGCTCGCCACAGAAGATTAGTTGATGCACGTGACAAGTTGACCAGGTCTCAACTGCTCAGATTTGCTACAATGACAAATCACAACAAATCCTAACAAATCCCCAGCTATCAGTCATAGACCGAGTCTCGAGGCATGATTACAGCAATGTGGCCCGAGGATTTGCCACGTGGTCATCTATGCGGTTCAAAATATCCTTCATCCCAAAATTACTGCAGGGTGCCACACCCCTGCAAAATGGTTGGCAATCAAAGGCTGGCAACCTTCAAGAAGGCAATTTCTTCAAGATCTAAAGACTATGTCAGATAGTCCACGAAGTAAGGCAGAGTTGATAGCACTTTCCCGAGCCTCCACCGTCACCCCCCAGAGTCAAAACTAAACAATTGTACTTAGATTATTTCCTAGGATTTCTTTCTAGGCTTTTCTTTGTACAAGCGAGTTTGCAATCAATTTCAGTGTTCTGTAATACATGTCTTTGATTTTCTTATGGCAAACACGATGGCGACTCTGCTAGGGACGTCCTTCTCTTCTGATGAGAAGCTGGTGACGCAATCTGACGCGTCCAAGATCGGCTGTACGCATCAAATGCTTGTGGTTCATTTCGACCAACAAGCCTTTTAAGAAATGCTATCTGAAGGGAGCGCCAGCCCGTCTCAGAAGCAAGCCAATCCAAAGAGGACTCGTAGGACGTCGACGCACAAAACTGTTGCCCCCGACCAAGTTCTCGAAGAAGCTCCTTCTACAGCCCAAGACGGTGACCAAAACTCTTCTGTGGCTTTGCTTTCGACCGCGGAGGACCCCACTATCCCCAAATCCAGCAGAGGAAAATACTACGATGCTGAGTTTTTGGGGGCACAAGAAAAATCCATGCGGACAAAGAAGAAGCCGCATAAGGAAGATGTGCAGTCTGTCCATGCGGCAGCCAACTCTGGTCGCAGGCAAACAACTCATGCGGCAGCCAACTCTGGCCGCAGGAAGATGGTCCATGCGGCAGCCAGCTCTAGCCGTAATAATATGGTTCATGCGGCAGCCAATCCTGGCCTCAGACGGGATGTCTCATACGGCCCTACTAGAAGCTCTGTGTTCGACCGCCTCTCATGCGGGCCCAACGCCATGCGGCCCATTGAGAATGTGGGATGTATCAATTTTGACACTTTTTACTATGTGCCTTCTGGTGCTAATTCAAAAAAGTCTAGGGCAGTGCTGACCCAACCAGCCCAGTCAACTGTCCAAGTTGCTGATTGTCAGCGGGCCCCGTTGACTGTTACACGGGCTCCTGACGGAAAGTTGTACAGAACCACCCGTGTCCAGTTCCCCAGGGCTAACGGACATGGTGAATCTTTAAAGTCTGCCTCTAAAGATCCAGAGCAAGTACTTTTACTAGCTACGAATCAGGGAGTAAACATAATACCTAAGCATCCGTGTGCTCGGGATACCCGAGTCCACGAGATTGGTGCAAAGGTAGAACAGCTTGCTACCGACTTGCGTGAGGTAATTACTCACAAACGCAAGGTGGCAGCATTGGCATGCGATGAATCCCTCCCGGGACGTCATTGTACCCGAGTCATCATCAACTGCTGCTGTGACAAATCAGCAGCACCTGAAGGTCGGCAGTTAGTTTTTCGATGACTACAGCAGCCAGCACCTGCCCGACAACAACTCAAGAAACGGGTACAAATTCTAGGGGGCGAGGAGTTTCCTTTCACCTCCTGTAATTCAACTCAAAAGGTTCCTCCTAGCATGGGAGGAAAGAAGGTAGGCTCTTCCAGCCCGGCCATCTCAGCCAGTATTGTAAGGAGACCCTCATCTGGAGGGTTCCCATCGGCAACTACAGGGGGTGTCTATTTAGGCACTCGATCCAAAAAGAAGTTTTCGACACCCGGGGGTATACCCTCGGCTTCCTTGATAGTAGATGAAGCTGGGGGTAGCAGTCCACTCAATGTATGCGACAACCTGGTGTACTAAGAGCATATACAGGGGGTAGAGGTCCCCCAGAACTGTGCAACAGACTCAGATTTCCCTGAAGATCACCACCCTCACCAAGATAATGTGGCTTCCTGCAAAGGGGGTAGCACCTCTTCCGAGTCTGAGGAGGAAGACATTACGATATTCTCCGATGATTTTTTGACACGGGGGTATGACACAGAGAACACCTCTGCTACAATCCCTTCCACCTCTACCCACGTGAGGACAGTCTTTATGGCTGACGATGATCATGAAGCGCATTCTGACCGACAACGGCTAGAAGTGCTGGAAGCTATGCTCTTGTCCTTGGTCAAGTCTGTGGACGAGATCAAAGCCGCCTTGCCAACTCAACCAGCGAGGATGCCCGGACAAACAAGCTTGGGACCCGCAGTCAACGCAGATTCCAACACGACCGCCCCTCCTTTGGGCGATGATCCCTTAGGAGCATCCGTTCCTTCAGCTGTAGATGAAGCCAATAAGGCAAGAAGGGAACTCCAGGAGCTTCGAGCAATGTTCAATGCCCGAGACTCCTCTCGGTATCTCAGAATACGGTAGCTATATCCCCTTGCATGGAGAGATGTGCCTTTTCCACCATGGTACAAGCCGTTCCATATCCATTCGTATGATGGAAAGAACTCTGCTAGTTGGTACATGACTTGCTTTGAAGTCACAACTGACCACTTACCGCATAGCGACGCCATCCTTACGCGATTATTCATCGGAGCATTGGAGGGGATCACGTTCGACTGGTACCACAACCTTCCCGACAATTGCATCCATTCTTCTGACGGCTTCAAGCACATGTTCCTGGAAAGATTTTATGAAGTGGGGCATGATGTAACGATATCATCTCTCATGGACGTCGTTCAGGGAGAGAGGGAGCTAACGAGGAACTATATCGAGCGGTTCCGTCAAACCGCAATAAGATTGCTCCAAGGTAATCCCGAGAGCTCCTTGATTGAAATCTGCCAGAAGAAGCTGCTCCCTGCAATTAGCCTCTGGATGGGTGACGATCAGTTTAGGGATTGGACGACCTTCATCATAAGTTCTACCAACGCAGAGGCAAAATTGAAGAAGGCTCGCCAGCTGGGATTACACATCCCAGACGGAGAAGATAAGGGCAGACGTCCTGGTTCCACCTCCAGTAACAACAACAGTGGTGCCACCACCAACCGGGACAATAAGGACAAACAGGCCATGGTTACTGATGCGACTCTGAAACCCGAACAAAAATAGGCAGAAGGTTCGTAGCCCAAGTTTACTTACTCATTTGAAGATAGTCATGCCAAATCTGTCTTTGATATGCTCTTACAAGGGGGTAGGATCCAGCTTTCCCTACCAAGATGCGAGCCCCGAGCAGCAGAAATGGAGGACCCAAAGTATTGTTACTTCTACCGCTATGTCCATCATGCCACTCATGATTGCTTCCAATTGAAGCGGTACATTCAGAGTCTTATCGACTCCAAAGCTCTGTCGATAGACTTTGAAGAGGTTACCGTGGCGGCAAATATGGTGTCTATTTAGTTCGGTAATTTTTCTCCAACAAGCACTCCTGACGGGGCCATACCTGTCTCTCGGGCAACGATAGAGGTTACTAATCTTCCATCCGTTCGGAGCCAGACATCTGGATTGGTACCCCTCACCACATCGCAAGGAGAGATCATGTGGGTGCATCCAGACTTGGTGCCCGAAGTTACCCAGAAGGTGTCATCTCTTTCCCGCAAGAAAAAGGGCAGGAAGTCTAGAGCCTGCCACACAATTTCAGCCGAAGTTGATGAAGCTGCAGCCGTTGTTATCCGGTCTGGAGCACAAGTCCAGCCTGCACAGAATAGTTCAGCCGAAGATCCTCAGCCGACAACATTGCCTCCCTCTGATGTTCCAAGGCCATTTCAGCCTCCACTGGCGGATAAGTCCAAGATAAAGGAAACCCGCTTCGACAGGCCACTTTGCAATGATGTACATCAGGGACTGGAGAGACCTTACAACTTTGACATATTAGCACAATTGGCAAATACGCCAGCAAAGTTGTCGTTATACGAGCTCCAAAGGCTCTCCAAGGATCTTCGTGTCGCATTAAGCGAATCACTCTAAAATGCTGACGCCTACCTAGCTCAGGTCAAGCCTCCAGGGGAAGACCCGCCAACAGATCCACAGGGCAGGGATAGTACAGATGCAATGCCCAATATCGTATTTACTCCATAGGATATATTGATCAAGTCCAATTTGCATAATCGCCCCTTGTACTACACTAGATACATAGGCGACATCAAGGTAGATCAGATGCATATCGACCCTGGCTCGTCAATAAGCATCATCCCGAAAAGCTTGCTCCAACTTCTTGGCATTCCTATGCACCGGCTAGCAGCGACCAATACGGCCATTAGCAATTTTAACTCGGGAATGAGCTATCCCCTAGGGAAGATCCGGTTGAAGTGCCAGATTGGTGACCTGAAGTCAGAAGTTACCTGCTACGTCATAGATGCAGACATCTCCTACAACATCCTCTTGGGACGTCCATGGATACATGACTATATGATCGTGCCATCCACTCTTTACCAGTGTTTCAAGTATGTCAATAAGCACGGTTCCATAAAAACTGAATTTGTCGACATCAATCCCTTCAAGGGGTTGAATCTTATTACTCTTCGGAGGCTTGCCTATATGACGAATCCAGAAAATATAAAACTGATGAACTGGAAGCCAGCACAGGGCCAGAAGAACCCTTGAGAATTCGTTTCCAAGCCCGTAAACCAGGAAAGGCCGCACCCCTCGTCGCAACCTTGCATAAAGAGGTGCTCGGTTCTCCTGCCTCACCTACACAGTTGGAACCAATGGTCATCCGTCTCCCGAGATCCAATCAGGAGCCAAAACTCGTCGTAGGGCCGATGATGATCCGATTACCGAAATCCAATCAAAGGCAACATGAAGATGCGAGGCCCTCTATGAATCCGATGGTGATCTGATTGCCAAAATCCACTCAAAGGCAACCGGAAGACACGATGTCCCTTGCCGAGCCAATTGTCATCCGTCTTTCCAAGACGAGCCGGCAACCAAGTGTTGATTCAGCATCCTCAGGCAAGCCAATACCACAAATTAAACCCTTGTTGATCAACTTGCCCAAGACAGCGTCCCAACCTTCGGTCACGCAGGGGGTAGCAGAAGAAGATGCAGAACTCGCAAAGTATCTGGTTGTAAAGGTAGATAGTCCCTCTCCTGATGATGTGACAATCGTCCATACCGTAAACTGACTTGCTCCCATTAAAGATGCCTACTTCCTAGTCCCAGGCAGAATAGAAGGGGATTACACGATCAACTTTGGCCGAAAAGAAGGTTTTCAACCCTTTTTGTCTCAAGAGTTTGATCTCGAACCCGATACCGGAAGACTACCGCTCTACCTGTATAGTCCTCAAGCCAAGTATTTCATACGAAAGCAGGGGTACGACATGGACGCTACCCCAGGTCTGAATTATGGCAACGATCGACGTTTGCCTCTGCAGCTGTCAACCCCGTCTGGGAAACTTCGGGATTACTACGACAAGTCCAAATACGGCCTCGGGTATGTTACACCAGCAACAATGCCCGAGAGCTCTGATGAGGAATGCGAGTGGCATTCTTACTCATCCGAATCACCTACATACGACTCCGATAACAGCATTGGAGATATATTCAGGCATATATTATCTGTCAACGTGGCATCCGTTGACACTAAAGAGGAAGATGAGGATCTACTCGAACCTCTGGAATTGGAGCCACGGGTCCAACAACTGGATGCACAATGGAAGAAGCGCTTGCAAGCTCAACGAAGCATTGAGTTCTATCAAGCTCGCATCTTTCGAGCCTTCAATAAGAAAGTCAAGCAGAGGACATTCCAAGTAGGCGATCTCGTCTTGGCCGTTCGCAAACCGATGGTCATGACCCACAAAACTGCCGACAAATTCCAGCCCAAGTGGGAGGGTCCATACATCATCGAGACCGTATTCTCCAATGACACGTACCTTCTCGCAAAACAAAATGGAGGCTTGCTCATAATGCCCGTCAATGGCAATTTCCTCAAGAAATATTATGTCTAAACGACATCTTCCAACTATCTCTCAGATTGTGAGTTATGTACCCTCTGGTACCGTTGAACTTATACTCTGACCCAAGTCTCCCAGATTGTTGAGTTATGTACCCTCAGGTACCACTGAACTTACTCTCTGACCGCTCTGAGTGGATTTATATCGCATCTTCTGGGCAACAAGTCATGTATGATCATACCTCTGAACTTCCACACTAAATCTTTTCCTCCACCGGAGTTTGCCTCAAAATCTATTACTCCCATCACCAGTGCACAAAAAGGGTAATAGGTCCACAAAATTCCCCAACGGGAAAATAACCACGTCCATATTACCTCTGAGTTATTTTTTCATCCATCACAAATAAACCATCCAATACATATAACTTCCACGATGATAGCACCTCTGAGTTGTTCTGTGTATCCTCATTTGGCCCATTCCTACCACGTCTTTATTACTTCTGAGTAGGAAGGCTCTACTTTAGACCCATATTTACCACGTCCTCATTACCTCTGAGTAAATATGTTGGTTTTCTCTCCACTTATTATCTGTACTCGTACCGCCAGTACACAAAAAGGATAATAGGTCCACAAATGTCCTCTGTTGGCCACAAATGCTGTATTAGGTCCTCTAGTACATGCACCCCTTCTTCACAATCATATGCTTCTGGAACCCAGTTGTTTCGTGGCATTCATTACCCGTTATGTAAAACTTCTACGTCCATATTACCTCTGAGTTGTTCTATGTATCCTCATTCGAGTTCACTCCTACCATGTCCATATCACCTCTGAGTAGAAAAGCTCTACCATCAACCTCATATTTACCATGTCCATATCACCTCTGAGTAAATATGTTGGTTCCCTCTCTCAACTTATTATCTGTACCTAAAACCAAGGTACGCCAAGGATGATAAGTTCACATAAAATCACCAGCGGAAGTACCCAAACTTATCACGTCCATGCTACCTCTGATAGGATTGCCACACCTAAACAGCTCGACTTTCCATGCTTCTTATTCAAAGTATTCCAAATTTGTAATTTGAAAACTTTGAAAGGGGCCTTGTAGAAGCATGAAAAATATTGCTTTTAGTCCCACATCGGAAAGGAGAAGAAAAAAGGGCTCACTCCATTCTATATATAGATCCCCCTTCCCTCCTTTTGAAAGGGGCACAAACTTCCCTTCCCTCCTTCCAACTTGGACTCTTCCTACTACGCACCTTCGGGTGCTAAGTCGAAGAAGTCTAGGGCCGTGCGGGTCCAACAAGCCTAGTCAACATCCAAGCTGCTGACCGTCAGCATGCACCGTTAACTGTTATACGGGCTCCTGATAGAAAGTTGTACAGAACCACCCGCGTCCAGTCCCCCAGGGCTAACGGACAGAGTGGGTCTCAAAAGTCTCCCTACAACGATCGAGCGCAGTGCTTTACTAGCCTTAGATCAGGGAGCAAATATGATGGTCCCAAAAGTCTTCCTACAACGATCGAGCGCAGTACTTTACTAGCCTCAGATCAGGGAGCAAATATGATGTTCCCAAAAGTCTTTCTACAACGATCGAGCGCAGTACTTTACTAGCCTCAGATCAGGGAGCAAATATGATGGTCCCAAAAGTCTTCTTACAATGATCGAGAGAAAGTGCTTTTACTAGCCTCAGATCAGGGAGCACCCGGGCGCTCGGGATACCCGGGCCCACAAAACGGATATGAAGGTAGATCAATCTGCTAGCAACTTGCGAGAGGTGATTACTCACAAACGCAAGAAGAGAGAAGCAACCTTGGCGTGCGATGAGCCCTTTCCAGGACACCACTGCACCCAAGCCATCATCAATTGCCGAGGCCACAAGACATGGCTCCACTATCAAGGCAGTCTCGTCTCAATTGCACGATTTACCTAAAATAGAATTAGTCATAACTTATCACGACATTATTTATACAGTTGTATATATATAAATACTTATTATTTACCAGCTAACCTATTAGTGTATTAGCTTTACTTTATTATAAAAATATATTCTATCGGTTAACTAGAGGATTATTTTTGGTTGTAGTATTAAATGATATAGGGACTTTTATGCAATTATTTATATTTATATGCTAATTCTTATATGAAGGTATAAGTATAACATGAAAATTAAGGATTTTAGGAGGAAAAAATATGCAAAGATAGCAACTACATTAGGGAGGAAGAACCAAATAATGCTCTCTCCTCACATGGGTTCACGTGGATAGAATTAAAATAGCTATTGGTTGCTACTTCTCTTTGTTCATGAGGCTACATGGCTATATGTTGTATTATAGGGTCTTATATGCAAAGTGGTGCAACACAAGTAAATCAATCCCAGAATGCATGAACGTGGATAGTGGTTCAAGACAACCACCTTTATTATTTATTTAATAATACTATTTCTTAAACTCATCTTCCTTAAAGTAAATAGTACTGGAAATTGCTGAGAAACCCAATTTCGGGATGAACTTTTATGAAATGCCCACCCGCTGGATGAGTTTTATGAAATGTTCAGAATTAAGTATTTTCACGTTAAATATTCCAAGATTCCCTTTTAGATGCCACCCGCTGGAAACTGCTATTTTTATAATACCGAAACTACCCCTCCGCGCGAATTGGTCATCTATATGTATTTGAATTCAAAAAACTCAGATCTGGATTGCGATTTTCGTCTTCTTCTTCTTCACGAAAAATCTGAATTTCATTGCTCTCATCTTCAGCAGAGATCGCAAAGATCGTTCGTAGTTCGGTGTGCTTTTCTTCGGTCGAACTCAGATCATCGCTCGTCATCATCATCACCATCATCATCATCTTCATCGACGTCAATTGTGGAGAGAAGATCTTTTTTCTTCTTTTCCATAAGAATTATCATCGCTTTGAAAGAAGAACGAAACTCTTTATTCCTGAAAAAACTAAATTACACGGAGAATGGCCATTCTCCTACGTTTTAACACTGGAAATGACCATTCTCCGTGTAAATTAACACGGAGAATGCCATTCTCTGTTTTATTTAAAACGGAGAATGGCCATTCTCCTGCGTTTTAACACTAAAATGACCATTCTCCGTGCTAAATTACACGGAGAATGACCATTCTCCGTTTTATTTAACACGGAGAATGACCATTCTCCGTGTAAATTAACACGGAGAATGCTATTCTCCGTTTTACTTAAAACGGAGAATGACATTCTCCGTGTTTCTAACACGGAGAATGACCATTCTCCTGCGTTTTAACACTGAAATGACCATTCTCCGTGCTAAATTACACGGAGAATGACCATTCTCCGTTTTATTTAACACGGAGAACGTCATTCTCCGTTTTATTTAACACGGAGAACGTCATTCTCCGTTTTATTTAAAACGGAGAATGCCATTCTCCTGCGTTTTAACACTGAAATAACCATTCTCCGTGCTAAATTACACGGAGAATGCTATTCTCCGTTTTATTTAACACGAAGAATAACATTCTCCATTTTATTTAACACGGAGAATGGCATTCTTCGTGTTTCTAACACGGAGAATGGTCATTCTCCTGTGTTTTAACACTGGAATGACCATTCTTCGTGATAAACTACACGGAGAATGGCATTCTCCGTGTAAATTAAGACGGAGAATAGTCATTCTCCGTGTAATTTAGCACGGAGAATGGTGGTCATTCTCCGTGTAAATTAAGACGGAGAATGCCATTCTCCGTGTTAGTAACACGGAGAATGTCATTCTCCGTGTAAATTAAGACGGAGAATGACATTCTCCGTGTTACTAACACGGAGAATGACCATCCTCATGTGAAATTAACATTTTTCGTGTTCTAACACAGAGAATGACCATTCTCCTGCATTTTATGGTCAGCTGAAACTTTGGAGAGCCATAACTTTTGACTGGGAGGTCGAAACGAGGTCCCGTTTGTCGCAAAATGAGCGTATCGTCGAGGAGACTGAAAGTAACAACTTTGTTGTTAGACGGCCTTCCGAAATTTTAGAATCGCAAAAAAATGATGTTTGGACCTCCGTTTTAGCACTTTTGCAGTTTGTCCCGGTCTTTCCGAAATTTTCCGACGAGTTTTTGAAGATTTTTGAGGAGAAACCTAGATTCGAAAGTGAGCAGCGTATGGAAGAAGATGAAGTATCGAAACGTTTTTTTAAGAGCAGTTTCGTGGGTGTTTTCAATAAATTAAAAGGAAGGGCAAAATGGTCATTTGGAACCCGCTTTGGATAAGTTTCTCTAATTCTGGACACGCGATGAAAGTTTTTTTAGCGGTGGGTTTTACATAAAACTTTTTTAGTTTTTGGACATTTCATAAATCCTCCCTAAATAGTAACATATGTTTCCTTACCATGTATTGTGATATCGGCACTATGTACTGTATAGTGCCGCCTATTCCTTTGCTATATGCAAATAGTGTATGACTGACTATATGTACAATGATCACATATATAATTTTCTAGGTGATTCAACACGTAATCAATTCTTGGTCATGTACATATTATTTATATGCATATTGAAGTTTCTGCTTCCTATT
Source organism: Iris pallida (assembly GCA_029216955.1). Lineage (NCBI taxonomy): Eukaryota > Viridiplantae > Streptophyta > Magnoliopsida > Asparagales > Iridaceae > Iris > Iris pallida. The sequence continues at coordinate 7,316,584 of JANAVB010044018.1, read as the reverse complement.
TCACGTGAACATTGTTTGTGCAAAATTTCCAATCGGTGCACAGTGTCTACGTGTGAACTGCTATTTTTATACATGAATAATTGTCGAGATTACACAATATCTACGTGGAAACTTCTGCTACCTATTCTTCTTTTTTATATTATTTTATTAAACCTAAAAGGAGGAGATGGAAAGAGCAGGGACAAGACTTACCTCTCTGCGTGTTCGACGGTGCTCGCGTAGAGGTTGGGTTCTCGTCGGTTCCCGGTGCCGCTCCTTAGTGACAGAAGAGGTCGCGCACGGTGAGCACAGCAAGAATTGACAGAGGAATTGTGGACAGGCAGAGGATTCGAAGGCTCGATCGCAATCGCGTGTGGAGGGGTCCTCGCGTGCTGGTTGATCGAGTAGTTGGCACATTCAACTACCCGTAGTGCCGGTAGTCGTCGGCAGATGCTGCCGCAAGGTGGGTCGTCGAATCTTGGTGACGCCCACGACGTTGACTCTGGTGACGGATGGTTCTACCGACGCTCAACACAAGGATCAGCCCGGTGCACGATGCATTAAACTACTCGACAAAAAAAAATAATGGTGGTGGAGAAGAAGAGTGAGCGAGGTGAGTTTTATTGTAGAGTTTGAACAGGACAATGCCAACTGCGGCGAGGGTTTTGCCAATAGCTTGGCTATGCTGTTGATTTATATATATAGAAGATGAGAAGGGACAAGGAAAACGGGTAGGACTTAGCTAATATTTGGGCCGGTGAAATGAATGAAGAGGAGAAATCAAATATTAGGAGTTGGACTTATGCCTGAGTAATTGCTAGCTATTTGTATATGGCTTTTAGGTAAAAAGAGAGAGAGAGGAAATTCTTGTTTTAATATTGTTCAGCCCCTACGATTAAAATGCATATATTATAGGTTCATTATAACTACATAATCAGACCTAACAAGCTCAAACCCATTAAAACCTTATACATAATATCTATTACCAATACAAAATATACTACGGAATTTTGTTTCTAAAGCAATAAAATAATTAATAGTTGGGTATATATAAGTTAATGGAAATGGGAAGAAGAAAAGAAAAATATATATAACCTACTAAACATACAAGAAAATTTAGGAAGGGATCTCACAGGGTCGTCGAGTGGTGGCTCTGGGGTGGTGGAGTTGGGGGCTCAATAGTGGAGGTGGCCGAGACAGCAGGTGGTCGGGGGATATTGGCGAGGCGGGAGTTCGACGGTGGTGGCCAGGGAGGAGAACGATGACCGAACAGGATTTGGACGCTGGTGGCAAGGCAGCTAAGACGTAGCAGCGGGTGATCGATGACATGACATCTAGGTTTAGGGCACTACTAAAATACAACGGTATAGCGACGGCCATATCCGTCGAAAATCCGTCGGTAAATCATCTTACCGACGGATTTCCCACGGATACGGGCTAAAAAAATCCGTCGGGAATATCCTCGTCGCTAAAACTAGCTCGTCGCTAGTCCGCCGCTTCGCGACTAATTAGCGACGAATTTCCGTTGGCAAAATAAAAACTTTTAGCGATGGCTAACCGACGGCTTCCCGTCAACTTTGACAGTTTAAATTTTTAATATATTCATAAACTTAGCGACGAAAAATTTGTCGCTAAATCGTCGCTAACCGTGTATCCGAGGGTTTCTGATACGCAATATCCGTCGCTCAAAGCGTCGCTACCCTCGACGGATTAGCGGCGGAAGAACGACGGATAATACGTCGCCACCCTTCTGGAAATCTTCCATATATTCCAGAATATGAGCGACAGACAATCCGTCAGGAAACCGTCACTAGCTGCAAAAGTCAGTCGGTAACCCGTCGGTAATCCGTCGATACCTGCAACAGTCCGTCGGCAACCCGTCGGTAATCCGTCGCTAACTGAAATATTTTTGAAATTTTTTTTGCAGGAAAGAGACTATTCCCTGTAATATAACATATTCAGCATCCACCATACACAAATATAACATATCCGACATCCAATATATCCAACAAATATCCATATTGCCAACACAATATCTCCAAACATCCAATATATCACAACATACACAAAAAATATCCAACACAATGACCAACAAAATATCTAACACAATATCCAGCACACTATCCCAACATACATAGCAAAATATCCAAACATAAACAACCCAATACAAATACGAAGGCTCAATCTGGTTGCGTTGAGGCATGTACCATTCTATCAGCCACTTTGCAAAATATCCAAACATAAACAATCCAATACAATGCCTCAGAAAAGATCGCAAGCCAGACGATGAATCCTCACAGCCAGGGATCATAGTTGTGTTGAGGCATGTACCATTATATCAGCCATTTTGCATACGAAGGCTCAATCTGGTTGAGGTCTTCTGTAGGGACAGGAGGGTCGGTTCCGATGCTACTACTCTCTGACGGTGGCTCCTCCTTAACTTTAACCTTGGGAGCAATCTCTTCCCTGATGGTCATCGGTTCTTCCTTGACCTCGGCCTTTGGTAACACCTCCTCCTTAACAGTCACCGGCTCTTGTTTGACGACGGGGACTTCCTCCGTATCGACCACTAAGGGTTCCTTGCTTCGGCCCCTTCCTCGGCTAGCAGCACCACCTCGGGCAGTCTTGGGAGCCATCTCTCTGACAACAGAAATTTTCATAAAGAAATTTACTCAAATTATAAAAAAATAAGAAATTTATCAAAATTTTCAGCCACATATGATATCCACCTCGGAGAGTCTTGGGAGCCTTCTCATCTCCTCCACCATGTCTCTGGACCCATCTGCTCCTCCCTACTACCCTTCTTCTTATTTGACTCTCTCAGCCACATATGATATCCAGCTCAAGTGTAGAGTCGAGGGAGAAGAAGTGGGCTTGAAGCGGGGGAGGGGAACCAGTACAGCCGGCGGCATGACCTGGAAGAAGTACAGAGGTTTTGCTGGAGGTGCTGACGATTTTTCCAGGATGGTATTGATGAGCAAGTGTAGAGTCGGCCGAAGGAAGCTGTGGCTCTCTTGCAAGCGAGATTGAAAAGAAAGTATGTATGTTCTGTAACTGGCCAGCTACACTCTCGTGACTCTCTTGCAATGGTAATCTAGCTCTAGAAGAGAGAAATCCAAGTACAGTTGTTACTAAACCTTCCTCGATACTAATCCGAAATGGTCTATACTAATCCAACACGGCCGATATCTATCGGATATGACCCATACCAAATCGATAAGGCCAATACGAATCGTAGCTATACGGCCGATACATGTCGGATAGGACGATACCAATTCGCTAAGACCAATACCAACCGATACGGCCCATACCAAAATGATAGATCGATACTAATCCGATACGGTCAATACTTATAAGTACCTACAGTCCAGGAGGTTGATCCGCTAGTACATCCATGTACGATCAACGAAGTAACGATCCATTTCAATTTGGATGTAAAAATTTGTATCGTAAGATAAACTAAACATAATCAGTTCTATTTCACATGCTTAATTGCCAAGTATGGGAACAAATGGCTCAAAAAATAACCCAAAATTCATTCTAGCATACATTAGAGTGAATCATCTATGTTCTGTACATATGGTGTAGTATATGTTCTTATCGTATCTAGTATCTGAAGAATGTAATAGAATCAAGATGAACTCACATAATGTAATACTAAGACATCATCTACTACTATATAAGATATAGTGATAGGTTGTCATATCATCATTGTCGAGGGATGAGGGTCGAAGGACAGTCAACTTTATCTACGGCTACATAGTTTTTATCTCGCCAGTCGAATGGCTGCAGGGACTATGTCCTGATCACTATGTCCTGATCACCATAGTTTCTCTCTACACCATCATGTCCTTTGAGTACATTTTTGAAAGCAGATAAAAGACAGAATATTCGATTTTTTGCCAAGTGTGAGAATGGATGGCTCAGAACACAACCAAAATTCATTCCAGCATACATTAGAGTGAATCATCTATGTTCTGTACATATGGTGTAGTATATGTTCTTATCGTATCTAGTATCTGAAGAATGTAACAGAATCAAGATGAACTCACATAATGTAACACAAAGATATTATCTACTACTATATAAGATATAGTGATAGGTTGTCATATCATCATTGCCGAGTTTTGATGGTCGGAGGACAGTCAACTTTATCTACGGCTACATAGTTTCTGTCTCGCCAGTCGAATGGCTGTAGGGTCGATGTCAGAGGACAGTCAACTTTATTAATAGTTATTTGTTTTTCGATACCAAAAAATCTGATACTCCGATCCGAAACCACCGATATTACTGATACCGCTGATCTGATACTCATAGGAATGGTCCGATACCGATTCTGATTTCGATACCGATTCCGATACCCCCCATCCCCCGATCCGATACTCATAGGATTGGTCCGATCCGAAACCACCTATACCCCCTCCCCTGATCTGATACACCGATCCGTAACCACCGATACTCATAGGAATGGTCCGATCCGAAACCACCGATACCCTCCACCCGAAACCCTATCCCTGCCCCGAAACCCTACCCGTGTGTCTCCTACCCGACCCCCTCCCCTACCCCCACCCCCTCTCCTACCCCCCCACCCCCTCCCCGACCCCCCCTCCCCGACAGCACCCCCGACCCCGACCCCCCTCCCCGACAGCACCAACCCCCCATCCCCCCTCCCCCGACCCCCCCGACAGCAAACCCCCACCCGACCCCTCCACCCCCGACAGCAAACACCAACCCCCCTCCCCCTCACCCCCCGACAGCAAACCCTAAACCCTACCCCTGCCCCCCGTCCCGCACCCAACACCATCTACCCCCCCGCCCCCTCCCTTTCCCCATCACCGCCGGCCCCCGCGACAGCCGGTCCACCCCCATGACCCGAAACCCTATCCCTGCCCCAAAACCCTAAACCCTATCCTGCCTCCCGCCCTCAACAACCTCCCCCCCGTCCCTACTCCATCTTTCGTACCCCGCCGACCCCAGCGACAGCCGACCCCTCCACCAACCCAAAACCCTATATGTTATGCTAAACAGAGAGAAAGAGAGAGAGAGAGAGAGAGAGAGAGAGAGAGGGAGAGAGGGAGAGAGAGAGCATACCTGAGAGAGAGAGAGATATCCTGTTGGAGAGAGCTTCGTCGGAGAAAGAGAGAGAGAGAGAGAGGGAGGGAAGAGAGAGAGAGTTCTTTGAGGGGAATGAAAAAATTCTCCCCTTCGGTTCAATTTAAGTTAGGTTACAATATTTTGCAACGGATTACCGACGGATATATCCGTCGACAGATAGTCGCTAAATACCCACTGGATTACCGACGGAACGTCCGTCGCTAGATAGACGCTAATTTAGCGCGCCATTATTTTACAGATTTTATCGCCATAATGTTCGACATATTAGCGACGGACATGATTCCATCGCTAAAGTTTCGTCAAATGAGCGACGGATGTGCGACTGATTTTGACGCAAAAAACTAAAAAAAATTATCCATTACTTTCTGACGGTAGCCCGTTACAAGGTAGTCGCGAGGCTGTCACTATAGACGACGGATACGGTCTGTCGCTAATCTTCTGTCGTCAAATTGCTGTATTTTAGTAGTGGGGTTAGGGTTAGGTTAGGGTTTGTATTGTGTTAGAAATATAATCGTGTCCTTGTGTTTGGACACGAAGAGGATGGGTCGGGTGATCACTGTATCCTGTTTGTCGGACACGACATGGATGACATAATTATAAAGAATCTATTATAGTTGAAAGACACCCGAGGTCGGACCCGAGGTCGTCACGGCTGACAAGGGGGAAGTAGACACCGACACTGTGCACACATATTAGTGGTGGAGAAAGTTTGTGGAGAATTTTTTTGAGAAATCAATGGAAAGGCTCCCCTGTATATAGGGTGGAGGAATCCTTGGTAGATAAGGATTAGTACTTATTTAAATCTCCATTAGATAATTCACCATTTAATGCAATTTAAAACCAATTTAATCAAATCCAAATCCAAATCCAAATCCAAATTTAAATTAGATAAATCTTATCTTTAATTTAAACATATTTAAAACTATTTTAATCAAATCTAATCATAATTTAAATCACCACATTTATTTAAACATTAATAGCCAAAAATAATTATAAAATATCTTTTATAAAAATAATTCCAATAAAGTCCAATTTATACATGAATTTATATTCATGTACATCACATGCAAATAATACATATTATTTATAAAAGAAAATATTATTTAAATTAATATTTATACTTGTAATACAATAAAATAGTATTTATATATGCTAATAAAAATAAAGTTTTGGCAATCCTCGTGCGACGTGTTTTATAAGTTTAAGCAAATAAAAATATTTACCTTATATTATTTCAAAAAATGTACTTATTTTCTGTGTGAAGAAAATCTATAATATAACCTTTGTAATTAAAATATATACTTAACATATACGTATTCGCACTCGACGTACAAATACCAAAATAATAAAACAAATATCAAAATAAAAAAAAACTATAGTAAAAATTTAGGGGGTTTACAATGTATGTATACGAGGATTCCATATATTGGAGTATTCTTCGTATTCATGTGTAGAAGCATGGAAAATATCAGAATAATGGTCCATGCGGCTCCGGATACGAAGCCCATGCGGCTCATATGGGAGCTGTCTTATACAGTTCAAAGGAAGACTCTCCGTCTCATGCGGCTCGAGAGTGCATGCGGTTCAGCAGGAATATGCGGCTCGATCGATGCCACGTGTCCCCTTGTGATCCTTCCCTATAGCTGGCCCTTTGAATAGTGGCCTCATTTAATGCTCTGACACGATTTGACGACTGTGGCGGCTCTGGCATAAAGTGCCATAATGACTCTGCCATAGTGACAGACTCTTCGGGAAAAGAAGAAGATCTCTGACCCGATCCGTCAGAAATCCTAGGTTGCCACGTGGCAAATCTCATGCGGCTTAAATAGAGAACAGCTTCATGCGGCTCACGGAGAAGTCATCCTATATGACTAGCAGAAATCAGCCATATGCGGCCCACTGAGAGCTCAGCCCCTGCGGCTCAATACAACGCTAACTCATGCGGCTCGCAAAGACTATGCATATGCGGCTCATTGAGAGTTCGTTCCCTGCGGTCCGATAAAGCATTGTCCTATGCGGCTCACGAAGAGTATCTCCCTACGGTTCAAGTGTTGCCCATCCTATGCGGCTCTGGCAGGACCTACAATCAAAACACGTGGCATCGGATCAATCGACGATTTAACCGAATCTCAACAAATATATCTGACATCATCATCATAATTACTGAGATCAAGGCATATCATTTATCATCAAGCCAATGGGACACGTGGCGAGCAATCGGGCATTGGTATAATCAATCATGAAGATTTAAAGCAATCAACATTAATTGCTCATAAGATTCGATGCTATCCTCATTAATGGCCGAGATTCATTGTAATCAGGACCAAGGGTTCAGATAGATTGAAGGAGCGCCGACATTCCAAAACAATGATCATTAGCAAACCCTAATGATCATACCTCACTCTTATAAATAGCCAGCATCATTTCTTTGCACAAGGGCCGGCAACAAAAAGAATAAAAAAATATACAGAGTCAGAGAGAGAATACACAGAGAGAGAGAGAGAAGCCAGGAGAGCAACAGAGGAGCAAAAAAGCACTTCTTCGTCAACGCCAACCATCTTTTCACAAGGAGCCAAGGCTACATACCGATCGTCCAAGGAGTAAGGCAGGGCTGCCGTCGCCTTCCCGAGCCTCTATCGTCACCCCCAGAATCTAAAATAAACAATTGTACTTAGACTGCTGTACCTAGGTTTTCGTCCCTAGGCTTTCTTTGTACAAGCGAGTTTGTATTGTGAGTCTAAGTTCAGTCCTCCGATAATTGTTCTGTACTTTTACAATCAATGACAAACACGATGGCGACTCTGCTGGGGACAAACTTCTCTACGGCTGAGGAGTTGGTGACGCAATCGGATGCAGCCAAACTTGGCTCCACGCAACAAAAGATGGTCGTCCGTTTCGACCAATAAGCGTTTGAAGAGATGCTCTCCGAAGGAAGCGCTGGCCCGGTCCAGAAGCGCACCCGTACGACGAAGGCTCGCAAAGAGTGGAGGCCAAAATCATTTGCTCCTCCCCAAGCCCCCGACGGTGTACCCTCTGTTGCTCAAGATGGTGAGAAGGACTCTTCTGCGGCCTCACTTCAGACCGTAGACAACTCTGCTGTCTCCAAGTCCGGCAGAAGAAAACACTATGATGCTGGACTTGCAGAGGCAAAGAGGAACTCTACGCGAACTGAGCCGCATAGGGGTGCTAGCCGAGTGAAAAAGGCTCATGCGACCACAGTCGCTGGCCGCATGAAGAAGAATCATGCGGTCACATCTGGCAGCCGTATAATTTATGCAGCTATAGTCGCCAATCACATAGATGAAACACATGAGGCTACAGGAGGCAGCCGCTTGCAGAGAACCCAAACGGCCACTATTGCCAACCGCATGCGGCCAGCCTGCACGATCGTGACTCCTAACCACCCAAAGACAACTCATCCGACAGCAGAAGATGACCGCATGCAGACAGCCTGCACGGTACCCAACTCTGGCGGCATAGCGTCCGTTCCACGCTTCTCTCGATCGGTCGTCGACCGTCTCTCATACGGTCCCAACCCTGATGATTCCCTGTATGATAAGCCAGATTCTGTGGCATTCAACTTGGACTGCTCCTATTACGCACCCACACGTGCTAGAAGGAGGAAGTCTAGGGCAACACGGGCTCATCGAGCCCAGTCAGCTGTCCCAACCTCTGACTATCGGAGCGTCCCGTTGACTATCACACGGACCTCGGATGGAAAGTTGTATACAACCACTCAAGTCCAGCCCCCCGCGGCAAACAGACAGAGTGGTTCCTCTGACCTGCGGGAGACGATCCTCCACAAACGCAAGGAAAGAGAAGGAGTGTCGGTGTGCAAAGAGTCCTCGCTTGGGCATCGCTGCACCCAAATCATCGTCAATTGCTGCTGCAACAACGCGGCAATGACGGAAGCTTGGCCATCCGCCTTCCAAAGGCTACAACACCCGAACTCAGAAGAAGAGGCACCTCCTGTTGTCTCCTGCAATTCTGCTTAAAAAGTTCCTGCCGAAAAGAGGAGGAAGAAAACGAGCATCTCCAGTCCGAAGATATCAACCATTACAACTAAGAAACTGTCGTCTAAACGGCTGCCCTCCACTGGTGTATTCCAACACACCCGTTCAAAGACAAAATTTACCTCGATGGGAAATTCATCATCCACATCGCTGGGGGTTGAAGGAGCTGGGGGTAACACTCCTTCGAACATCCGCAACAATCCGATGTTCCAAGGAACCGAGTCCGCACAAACAACTCTTCCATCAGGAGCAACGGACGCTGATGCCCCCGAGGACATCCGTAACTCTCAAGACAAGGCAAGCTCTGAAGCTGGGGATACCGTTCCCTCCGAGTCCGAGCCCGAAGAGAACATTCCCACCTATCCCGATGACTTCTCGGTGCATGGGTACGACTCAGAGGGCACATCCTCCACCGTTCCTTCCATCACTCCTCACGTAAGAACGGTGTTCATGACGGACAGCGATCAAGGTGGTTCCAGTGATCGCCAGCGCATCGACAGTCTCGAAGCCATATTACTTGCTTTGGTCAAGTCTGTAGACGAGATTAAAGCGGCCCTGCCCACTTTACAAGGAGGAGCGCCTGGTCAAACAAACACAGGCCCCGCGGTCAATATAGATTCGAACTCAGCGGCACCAAACCTGGACAATAATCCTCCCGAAATAACAGCCCCGCCGCGACAGATGAGACTCGAGAAGTAAGAAGAGAGGTCCAAGAGCTCCGTGCCATGTTTCATGCCCGAGAAAACGCTCAAGATCTCAGGATACGGCAACCATATCCTGCTGAGTGGAGGGATGTTCCATTCCCACCAAGATATAAGCCGTTCAACATCAACCTGTATGATGGCAAAACCTCAGCAAGTCGATACATCACTTACTTTGAGGTCACCACCGACCATCTGCCCCATGAAGATGCGATCCTCACACGGTTATTCATTGGAGCATTGGAAGGAGTCGCCTTTGATTGGTACCGCAATCTACCGGACAACCGCATCCATTCCTTCGCCGGCTTCAAGCGCATGTTCTTGGAACGATTCTATGAATTAGGACAAGACATCACTATGTCCCCTCTCATGGACGTCGTCCAAGGGGAGAAGGAGCTAACAAGGAACTACATCGAGCGGTTCCGCCAGACCGCCATGAAGCTGCCTTCCGGAAATCCGGATTCTTTTTTGATCGAAATCTGCCAAAAGAGACTGCTTCCAACGATCAGTCTCTGGATGGGCGAGAGTCAATTCAAAGATTGGAAGGCGTTCATCATCAGCGCCACAAGCGCTGAAGAACGACTGAAGAAGGCCCACCAACTGGGGTTGCACATCTCAGAAGGAGAAAACAAGGGCAAGCGTCTCAACAACGATAATGGGGGTAACCCCTCCAACAATCGGGACAGCAAGGGAAAACAGGCTATGGTGGCCGACACGGCCCAAAAGCCCGAGCCACAGCCAGCAGACAAGCAATGGCCTCAGATCACTTACTCTTTCGAAGACGGCCACGTCAAGCCTATCTTAGACATGCTTATACAAGGAGGTAGAATTCAGCTTCCTCCACCAGGACGGGAGCCTCGGCCGGCTGATTTGGAGAACCCGAAGTTCTGCCATTACCACCGTTATGTACACCACGCTACACATGACTGCTACCAACTAAAACGGTACATCCAAAGCCTCATCGATTCGAACGCTCTGGCCATCGACTTCGAAGAGGTAACCGTAGCAGCCAATATGGTGTCCGTATAATTTGGCAACTTCCCTCCAACGGAGACCCAAGACAGGGTAATTCCTGTCCCTCTCGCGACAATGGAGATTACCAATCTTCCCCCGTCCCGAGAACAAGCTGCTGGTCTAGTACCTCTCACCACCTCAAGAGGAGAGGTCATATGGGTCCATCCAGACTTGGTATCAGAAGTAACTCGGCCCACACCATCTCCCACCAACAAAAAGAGTAGAAAAATCAAGACCGGCCGCATAATTTCAGCAGACGACGAGGAAGCTACAACCGTCGTCACGCGGTCTGGAGCACAATCCCAACCTGTGGGTGATAGTCCAGCTGAAAATCATCAACCCACTGCAACTGATGCTCTGGGACCAGCTCAGCCTTCGACGACCGACAAGCCTAGGCCGAAGGAGACTCGCTTCGACAAATCTCTCTGAAAGGACGTAGCCCAAGGGCTAGAAAGGCCCTACAACTTTGACATCTTAGCACAATTGGCTAACACTCCGGCCAAATTGTCATTATATGAACTCCTGAGGCTCTCCAAAGACGTTCGTATTGCATTGAGCGAAGCACTCCAAAATGCCGATGCCTATCTCGCTCAATCTAACCTCACTGGGGAGGACTCAACCATAGATCTCCAAGATAGTGCTTGCACGGGAGCAATGCCCAACATCGTCTTCACTCCGCAGGACATGCTCATCAAAACCAACCTACATGATCGTCCGCTATACTACACGGGATACATCGGCGACGTGAAAGTGGATCGGATGCACATTGATCCTGGCTCTTCCATAAGCATCATCCCGAAAGGTCTGCTACATCATCTCCGCATTCCAATGCATCGCCTAACACCTACAAGCACCGCCATCAACGGTTTCAATTCGGGCAGGAGCTACCCTATCGGGAAGATTCGTCTGAAGTGTCAGATTGGCGATCTCCAATCCGAGGTCACCTGCTACGTCATAGATGCAGACACTTCTTACAACATCCTCTTGGGGCGCCCATGGATACACGATTATATGATCATGCCTTCCACGCTACACCAGTGCTTCAAATATGTCGACAAATACGGCTTCGTAAAGACAGAGTTTGCTGACATCGATCCCTTCAAAGGGGTCGAATCTTACTACTCGGACTCCTATTTATACGAAAAGTCGAAGAGGCACCTGGATGAAGGAGACGCACAAGCTCATACTGAGACAGCCACGGGATCAGAAGGACCCCTGACGATCCACCTCCAAGCTCGCAAACCGGGCAAGTCTGCACCCCTCACCGCCACTCTGCGGAAGGACGTAATCAGCCTCTCGGCGCAAGAGAAGCAGATGACAATCCGGCTGCCGAGATCCGGCCAAGTGCCGAGACCCACAACGAAGCCACTAACAATCAGATTACCAAGAGTCAGTCAACCACAAATAGGGAAGCTCAACCCCTCGGACAGGCCATTGACAATACGCCTTCCCAAGAAAGGTTGTCGCCTCGATGCAAGGTCTGACACTTCCAGCGAACCAGCCACTCCTCGCTCCACATCGAATGCCAAACTGGGGGTCGCCAGCCTGCCAACTACCCCACGCTCTGCTCCATCAACTGGACCACTGACAATCAAGCTTCCTAGGTCGTCCTCTCAGTCTTCGTTCACACAGGGGGTAGTCGAAGAGGAACCGGAACTAGCCAAGTATGTGGCCGCCCACACTAATGTCCCCTCCGCTAATGATGTAATCCCCCTAGAAAAGATACCTTACTTCATCAATAAAGGGTTATCTTTGAACTACATCGAGCTCAATAAGCTATGTACGATGTATGCTATGGAACACGGCATAGGCGCTCACCTACACACACATGTGACAAATGTGTACACCGCAATCCAGCTTACTCCAGTAGAAGACGCCTACCGAATACACAAGGGAGGGGATCATCCAGTCATCTTCGGCCGGACGAACAACCCTCATCCCCGCACCATAGAAGAAGACGACCTCGGGTCAGATGCCGGAAGACTGCCTCTGTATCTCTATAGCCCTCAACCCAAGTATTTCATGCAGAAACAGGGGTATGACACTGGGCGACGATTACCTTTGAAGCCGCTAGCCCCGGCGGGCAAACCATGGAACTACTATAACAAAACTCGATGCGGGTTAGGGTATGTAACGCCTACTACGACCCCGGAAAGTTCAGATAAAGAATGTGACTGGCAGTCGCATTCAACCGGATCGCCAACTTCTGACTCAGATACCAGCATCGGAGATGTGTTCAGGCAAGTCATGTCAGTCAACATGACGTTCGCCGACGCTTACGAGGAAGACGAAGACATCCCCGAAATCCTCGAGCTAGAGCCTTGGGCCCAGCAATTAGACACGCAATGGGAAAAGCGATTCGAACTGAGAGAACCTCCTACTGAAGATAAGGTCATACAAGTGGATCTCGGCAGCAAATCTTCTCCAAAACCGATCTTCATCAGTGAAAGCCTAACCAACGAAGAACGGGAGTCGCTGTTAGAACTTGTCAGGGAGTACATTGATGTATTCGCTTGGAGCTATGAAGACATGCCAGGGTTAAATCCTGACATCGCTCTTCATAAACTCAATATTCGGCCAGATGCGAAGCCAGTCAAACAACAACAACGACGCTTCCGCCCAAGCATCATGGATGCAATCGAAGCTGAAGTCAACAAACTAATAGCCAGCGGCTTCATTCGTGAGGAGCAACATCCCGATTGGGTCGCCAATATAGTACCTGTCCTCAAGAAGAATGGAAAAATTCGAATCTGTATCGACTTCCGTAATCTGAATGAGGCATGCCCCAAAGATGAATTCCCCCTTCCTATCACAGACATCATGATCGACAATACCTGCGGCTTTGAGCGTATGTCATTCATGGATGGCTTCTCGGGATACAACCAAATCAAGATGTCTCCCGACGACGAAAAGCAAACATCATTTCGAACACCGATTGGCACGTACTGCTACACAGTCATGCCTTTCGGTTTAAAGAATGCTGGCGCCACATATCAAAGAGCTATGAGCATCATCTTCAGAGACCACTTACGCATGACGGTGGAGTGCTATGTTGATGATATAGCCGTCAAGAGCCGTAGCAAAGGAGACCATCTGCAGGATCTAAGGACGGTATTCGACCTAATGCGGACGCACAATTTGAAGATGAACCCTACGAAGTCCTTCCTGGGCGTATCTAGCGGGAAGTTCTTAGGCTTCATCATCACTGCAAAGGGTATCCATGTAGACCCCAAGAAGACAAAAGCAATCATGGAGATGGGTCCCCCGAGAAATCTCTGCGAACTCAGAGGCCTTCAGGGAAGGCTAGCTTACATCAGAAGGTTCATTTCCAACCTCTCCGGGCGATGCCGGCCATTTACGCACCTCATGATGAAAGGAGTCTCATTCATATGGGACGAAGAATGCCAGCGTGCTTTCGATAGCATCAAAGAATATCTGTCAAATCCTCCGGTCTTGGTAGCCCCAGTCCCTGGAAAACCATTTCTGCTCTATGTACGAGCAATGGAACACTCCTTCGGTGCTCTGTTGGCACAGAATAACGATACAGGCCATGAACAGGCCATATATTACCTCAGCCGAATGATGATTAGACCAGAGCACCGATACACCGCTGTGGAGAAGGAATGCCTCGCTCTGGTGTTCGCCATTCAGAAAATGCGGCACTATGTCATCGGACAAACGATACATGTGATCTCACGAGTTAACCCTCTCAGGGTCCTCATGACTAAACCAGGGGCACTCAGCTCTCGCCTCGCTACATGGGCAATACTGCTGTCCCCTTATCATATGATCTTCGTCCCCCAAAAGGCAGTCAAAGGTCAAGCCCTGGCAGATTTCTTGGCAGCCCACCCAGGCTCGGAGTCCTCCAAGATATACGAAGAGATCCCAGATGAGGTCGCCGACTCGCATACAACCTCCCACGAAAATATATGGCGAATGTTCTTCGACGGCGCTTCGAGAACCGGACCTAAAGGCAATATAGTCGTCGTAGTCGGAGTAGTACTAATCTCTCCTTCCGGATTGGTGATTAACCGCGCTTATTCCCTCACTGAACCCTGTTCTAACAATGTGGCCGAGTACAACGCTCTGGTCATTGGCCTCCAACTTGTAAAAGAGCTGGGGGTAGAATACCTTGAAGCGTACGGCGATTCCTAACTAATTGTCAATCAGATCCGGGGTTCGTACGAGGTACGCCATGAAGACATGATCCCTTATCATCAAATAGCGATCAATATCATCTCGGCATTTGAGGGGTTCTTCATCGAGCACGTCCCCAGACTCCGAAATATTGAAGCCGATGCCCTAGCTGGTCTCGCCGCTTCCCTAGCAGTTCCGAATTATGATCGGCAATCAGTGGAAGTGATAGGCCATGAACTGGTCTGTCCCAAAAATAATATGCAATTCGTCGCAAGTTATTCCGCACAGACGATCGATGACGCCCCAGGTTGGAGACAACCATTCATCGACTTCGTCGTCTACGACATCCTGCCTGAGAACCCAAAGGAAGCTACTTCCATCAGAAGGCGTTCCCTCAGATTCTTCTACGATACAGAGACGAAAATGCTGTATCGCCGCTCCTACGACAGATTACTGCTTCGGTGTCTGTCAAACGCAGAAGCCAAGGAAGCCGTACGAGAAGCCCATGACGGTGTTTGCGGGGTCCACCAGCCCGGCCCGAAACTGCAAGACCGCCTTCGCCGAATGGGCTACTATTGGCCCACAATGGTGGCAGACGCGATAGATTATGCTAGAAAGTGCAAAGCTTGCCAAGTCCACGCGGACTTCATCCACCAACCCTCTGAATTTTTACATCCGACAGTGGCGTCCTGGCCATTCGAAGCATGGGGAATGGATATCATTGGTCCAATCACCCCACTTTCCTTCCGAGGACATCGCTTCATACTTGCGATCACTGATTACTTCTCTAAATGGGCGAAAGCTGTCCCACTCGCAGAAGTCAAGACTTCAAACGTGATCAGCTTCCTTAAACACCACGTCATCTACCGCTTTGGACTGCCCCAAAGGATCATCCATGATAATGGTCCGCAGTTTACAAGCCACGTATTCTATCGATTTTGTGATAAGCACCGTATTCAGAATATCGCCTCGACGCCGTACAACCCGGCAGCAAATGGGTTAGCAGAGGCGTTCAACAAAACAATCATCAAACTTCTCAAGAAGTTTGTCTCCTCCAACAAACGTGACTGGAACGACAAGCTCGGCGAGTGCTTATGGGCTTACCGCACCACGGTCCGAACAGCCACCGGAAATACACCGTTCTTCCTGGTATACGGAAGTGAGGCAGTCCTCCCCTTGGAGACACAGATCCCCTCACTACGTGTCGCCCTCACACACCAATTGACAACCGATGATAACTATCGACGTCGACTGCAAGAGTTAGAGGCCTTAGATGAAAAGCGCCTCCTAGCTCAGCAAAGGATCGAGCTATACCAAGCACGCATCTCAGGAGCCTTCAACAAGAAGGTCAAAATCAGAACATTCCAGGTAGGCGATCTCGTCTTGGCAGTCCGGAGGCCAATGGTCATGACTCACAAGACCACCAGCAAATTCCAGCCAAAGTGGGAGGGCCCATTTATTATTGAGACGGTATTCTCCAATGGTGCCTACCGCCTTGCAAAGCAAAACGAAGACTTGCTCATGCTGCCCGTCAACGGTAAATTCCTGAAGAAATATTATGTCTAAACGACATTCCCTACAAGTTCATCGAGTCATGTACCCGCTGGTACCACTGAACTCACACCCTCAGCATTTCAGATTATCGAGTCATGTACCAGCTGGTACCACTGAACTCACACCCTCAGCATTTCAGATTATCGAGTCATGTACCAGCTGGTACCACTGAACTCACACCCTCAGCATTTCAGATTATCGAGTCATGTACCAGCTGGTACCACTAAACTCACACCCACAACATTTCAAGATTATCGAGTCATGTACCTGCTGGTGCCCCTGAACTCACCCCTACATCCCCTTTAGATTATCGAGTCATGTACCCGCTGGTGCCGCTGGACTCCCACTTTCTTAATATGTTAATTTACCGAGTTATGTACCCGCTGGTGCCTCTGAACTCACATTTCGGTCACTCTTTCAGATAGTGAGTCACGTATGATTATACCTCTGAACTTGCTTCCCTGGAAGAGATCCTCCCTCATGATCCAATACCCGCACTCCCAGTGCACAAAAAAGGGTAATCGATCCACAAATTTTCGAAAATGGACATGTCCTCATTACCTCTGAATCGTTTTCACTTCCACCAAAAACAAACTGCCCCTCACATAGAACCTCCATGTTCTCCTACCTCTGAGTCGTTCTATGTACTCCCTCTTCATTGAGCCCACTCCTGCCATGTCATCATTACCTCTGAGTGGGAAGGCTCCGTCGAAGAACCCTTCATGCTTGCCATGTCCACATTACCTCTGAGCAAGTATGTCGGTCTCCTTTCGACCTATTATCTGTACCCACAACCGGAGTACGACAAGGATAATAGGTCCACAAATGTCCGCTGTTGACCACGAATATCCCCCGTGAAACCTCCCCTGCCATGTCCTCACTACCTCTGAGCAGGAAGGTTCCACGGTAAAACCCTCATGCCTGCCATGTCCTCATGACCTCTGAGCAAATATGTTGGTTTTCCTTTCACCCTATTATCTGTATCCCGAACCAGGGTACGCCAAGGATAATAGGTCCACAAATATTCCTTTGCTAAAGCTTCTTAGCATAAATCTACTACCCCACCATGCCCCGGGAGCCCAGCTGCTCTACGGCATTCCTTTTTTTTGTTAAGCACCAAGAACATCCATGACCACTTTGCCACGGCTGTTCCGGACATCCTGTCCAAACTTGTTATCCGTACCTAAAACCAAGGTACGCCTAGGATAACAGGTCCACAAATAATCCTCCAGCAAGTCCAGTTCCACAAAACACCCAAGTACAAAGAAAGAAAAGATGAGACGAAACATATCCATTTTTCAAAGTTCCACATCCTCCGGGATTATATCGCTGCTACAAGATAGAAATAAAGAGAAAACAAGCAAGACAAGACAGAAGAACAACTATGGTTCAGAGGCACACAACGTCAAGAAATAGTCCGTTAGCGAGGTAGTCGACCGCTCAAACCACTGACTAGTTCGACACATTGACTCTGAAGTCAACTACGTCGCCCAGATGAGCAAAGATTCTACTGGGGGAATAAAGTCCCCAGATTTGATATAACCCCACTCTTTCAGAATAAATACCCAGTCATAATCTACACTAGGGATACAAAGTTCACACAGAACCGAAGGTAACCATTACAAGAAAAGAGGGAAGCAAGTACATTCCATTCATTGGAATGTCCAGCTACATTTACACAATTAACAAACAAAAACCAAAGGAAATTCTTCATTACTTCTTCAGACGAAAAGGGAAAACACAAACCATAGCTAAACAGACAGAAACATACAAGGAATCCCTAAAACCTAGTTACAGAAACGTATATACCACTCCCTCAACCACTTCACATACGAGGGATGCAGTTGAAGGAGATCCTCGTCCAGAATAGGAGCATCAGAATTCCCAGAGCTACCACCCCCAACAGCCTCGACATTTGGAGAGAGACCATCCTGCGCAGACGACGGTTCCTCCTTCTTCGCCTCTGTCATAAAGGGAGACCCCTGGTCGATGGCAGGAGGCGGCGGCTCTTCTGTCACTGCAACCTCAGCGTCCAGCAGAGAGACTGCAAGAACAAAACAACAAAATGAAGTAAAAGATATTCTAAAGAGTCATGCGGCTCTTTGAAGGCAACTCGCATACGGGTCGAACATGGGGAAAACCTCAAGCAGATTCAAGTCATGGGACGTATATGCGGACCACGTAAGTTGAACTCACATGCGGCTCCTACATAAAGCATACCCCATGCGACTTGATCATGAGATGTGTAGGCGGACCCCGTAACTCGCATGGAGCATACTCCATGTGGCTCGGCCACAGGATATATATGCAGACTACATAAGTTGAACTTGTATGCGGCTCAGACATGGGGTACATCCCATGCGGCACGATCAGAGGACATGTATGCGAACCACGTGGTTTTGTACACAAAGTAGGCAGTAGAGCAGACCCTATCTTCTACACAGTTGTTACCTTCGATGGCGACGTGAACGTCAAGGCGGACAGGGGAAACGACAGTCGAAGACGAAGCTGATTTCTTTTTCTTCGCCGCGGCCTTCTTCACAACTTTGGAAATCGTAGGCGCCATTTCGGTTGGTCAGATGAAGGAAGGAGACAAAGACAGAAGCTTTTGGTCAAGAAAAAGTCTAAAAAAATCCAACCAAACATACGCATATTTATAGACAGAAGGACTATGAACCGACGCCTCGTACGACGTGATCGACCCTTCGGCTGTCAAGGCAAACTGGACAATCAAAAGAATAAAAACCTTGGGATCCTCCCCCAAAAGACGGCATTAAATCAAAACGAATCAAGAGCATTTAATAAAGATTTGCACACGTAGTCAGGACACGTGGCAAAGAGCCTATGCGGACAGATGAATCTATGCGGCTGGGACACTTATGCGGCATGAACGGGACCATGCTTCTTATTCAAAGTGTTTCAATTTTGCAAATTGAAAACTTTGAAGGGGGTCCTATAGAAGCATAGAAAATATCAGAATAATGGTCCATGCGGCTCCGGATACGAAGCCCATGCGGCTCATATGGGAGCTGTCTTATACAGTTCAAAGAAAGACTCTCCATCTCATGCGGCTCGAGAGTGTATGCGGTTCAGCAGGAATATGCGGCTCGATCGATGCCACGTGTCCCCCTGTGATCCTTTCCTACAGCTGGCCCTTTGAATAGTGGCCTCATTTAATGCTCTGACACGATTTGACGACTGTGGCGGCTCTGGCATAAAGTGCCATATGACTCTGCCATAATGACAGACTCTTCGGAAAAAGAAGAAGATCTCTGACCCGATCCGTCAGAAATCCTAGGTTGTCACGTGGCAAATCTCATGCGGCTTAAATAGAGAACAGCTTCATGCGGCTCACGGAGAAGTCATCCTATATGACTAGCAGAAATCAGCCATATGCGGCCCACTGAGAGCTCAGCCCCTGCGGCTCAATACAACGCTAACTCATGCGGCTTGCAAAGACTATGCATATGCGGCTCATTGAGAGTTCGTTCCCTGCGGTCCGATAAAGCATTGTTCTATGCGGCTCACGAAGAGTATCTCCCTGCGGTTCAAGTGTTGCCCATCCTATGCGGCTCTGGCAGGACCCACAATCAAAACACGTGGCATCGGATCAATCGACGATTTAACCGAATCTCAACAAATATATCTGACATCATCATCATAATTACTGAGATCAAGGCATATCATTTATCATCAAGCCAATGGGACACGTGGCGAGCAATCGGGCATTGGTATAATCAATCATGAAGATTTAAAGCAATCAATATTAATTACTCACAAGATTCGGTGCTATCCTCATTAATGGCCGAGATTCATTGTAATCAGGACCAAGGGTTCAGATAGATTGAAGGAGCGCCGACATTCCAAAACAATGATCATTAGCAAACCCTAATGATCATACCTCACTCTTATAAATAGCCAGCATTATTTCTTTGTACAAGGGCCGGCAACAAAAAGAATAAAAAAATATACAGAGTCAGAGAGAGAATACACAGAGAGAGAGAGAGAAGCCAGGAGAGCAACAGAGGAGCAAAAAGAGCACTTCTTCGTCAACGCCAACCATCTTTTCACAATGAGCCAAGGCTGCATACCGATCGTCCAAGGAGTAAGGCAGGGCTGCCGTCGCCTTCCCGAGCCTCTATCGTCACCCCCCAGAATCTAAAATAAACAATTGTACTTAGACTGCTGTACCTAGGTTTTCGTCCCTAGGCTTTCTTTGTACAAGCGAGTTTGTATTGTGAGTCTAAGTTCAGTCCTCCGATAATTGTTCTGTACTTTTACAATCAATGGCAAACACGATTACCAAACAGAGAAGATTAACCCCTCGGACAGGCCACTGACAATACGCCTTCCCAAGAAAGGTTGTCGCTTCGATGCAAGGTCTGACACTTCCAGCGAACCAGCCACTCCTCGCTCCATATCGAATGCCAAACTGGGGGTTGCTAGTTTGCCAACAACTCCACGCTCGGCTCCACCAACAGAGCCCCTGATGATCAAGCTACCCAAGTCATCCTCTCAATCTGCAGTTACACAGGGGGTGGCCGAAGAAGAGTCAGAGCTGGCTAAGTATGTGGCTGCTCACACTGAGATTTGCTCATGTTGTCCATCAACGGCAACTTCCTGAAGAAGTATTACGTCCGAAACGACATCCTCAAAAAAAAAAAAAAATCCCCGATGATTGAGTTATGTACCCTCTGGTACCGCTGAACTCACATTCCGCCCCCAAATTTCCCAAATTGGTGAGTTATGTACCCTCTGGTACCACTGAACTCACATTCCGCTTCCAAATTTCCCAAATTGGTGAGTTACCTCCAAATTTCCCAGATTGTCGAGTTATGTGCCTTCCGGTACCATTGAACTCACATTTTGCCTCTAAATTTCCCAGATTGTCGAGTTATGTGTCTTCCGGTATCGCTGAACTCACATTCTGCCTCCATAACATCCCAGATTGTCGAGTTATGTACCCTTCCGTACCGCTGAACTTACTTTTATAATACTACCGTATCATCGAGTCATGTACCCGCTGGTACCGCTGAACTCATATCCATAATATTCCAGATCTTCGAGTCATGTACCCGCTGGTACCGCCGAATTCACCTCTTCCTTCCACAAAACATCTTAAATTACCAAGTCATGTACCCGCTGGTACCTCTGAACTTACACTTTCAATCCAAAATATATGGATTGTCGAGTTATGTACCCGCTGGTACCCCTGAACTTACATCCCGGTCACTCTTTTGGAAGAAAGTCATGTATAACCGTACCTCTGAACTTTCTTCCCGAAAGAGATCCTTCCTTATGATCCACTATCCGCACTTCCAGTGCACAAAAAGGGTAACAGATCCACAAATTCCTAAAAAATGACCATGTCGATGTTACCTCTGAGTCGTCTCGATTCCGCCAAAAACAAATCACCCCTCTACATAAGAACTTCCATGTCCTCATTACCTCTGAGTCGTTCTATGTACCCCTCTTCATTGAGCCCACTCCTGCCATGTCCTCATTACCTCTGAGTGGGAAGGCTCCGTCGAAGAAACCTTCATGCTTACCATGTCCTCATTACCTCTGAGTAAGTATGTCGATTCTCTTTCAACCTATTATCTGTACCCACAACCGGAGTACGCCAAGGATAATAGGTCCACACATATCGTCCGTTGAGTCCACTCCTGCCATGTCCTCATTACCTCTGAGTAGAAAGACTCCACGGTAAAACCTCCGTACTTACCATGTCCTCATTACCTCTGAGTAAGTATGTTGGTTCTCTCTCGCCTTATTATCCGTACTCTGAATCAGGGTACGCCAAGGGTAATAAGTCCACAAATGTCCTCTGTTGACCACAAATATCCTCCGTTGAGTCCACTCCTGCCATGTCCTCATTACCTCTGAGTAGGAAGATTCCGCGGTAGAACCCCCATACTTGCCATGTCCTCATTACCTCTGAGTAAGTATATTGGTTTTCTCTCGTCTTATTATCCGTATCCTAAACTAGGGTACGCCAAGGATAATAGGCCCACAAATGTCCTCTGCTGACCACAAATGCCGTACTAGGTCCCCTAGTACATCCACATCTTTCCTTATCATCACATGCTTTCGGAGTCCAGCTGTTCCATAGCATTCTTTCACCCAACGTATAGAACTTCCACGTTGATAGCACCTCTGAGTTGTTCTATGTATCCTCATTCGAGTTCACTCCTACCATGTCCATATCACCTCTGAGTAGGAAAGCTCTACCATCAACCTTATATTTACCACGTCCATACCACCTCTGAGTAAATATGATGGTTCCCTCTCTCAACTTATTATCCGTACCTAAAACCAAGGTACGCCAAGGATGATAAGTCCACATAAAATCTCCAACGGAAGTACCCAAACCTATCACGTCTATGCTACCTCTGATTGGATTGCCACACCTAAACAAATCTACTTTCCATGCTTCTTATTCAAAGTGTTCCAAATTTGCAATTTGGAAACTTTGAAGGGGGTCCTGTAGAAGCATGGAAAATATTTCTTTTAGTCCCACATCGGAAAGGAGAAGAAGAAAGGGCTCACTCCATTCTATAAATAGAGCTCCCTTACCTCCTTTGAAAAGGGCACCAACTTCTCTTCCCTCCTTCCAAACTTGGACTCTTCCTATTACGCACCTTCGGGTGCTAAGTAGAAGAAGTCTAGGGCAACGCGGGCTCATCGGGCTCAGTCAGCTGTACCAACCTCTGACCATCAAAGAGCGTCCCACTAAGCGGGCCTCTGATGGAAAGTTGTACAGAGCCGCCTGTGTCCAGCCCCCGGCGGTAAACGGACAGAGTGGTTCTCAAGAGTCTCCCAACAAAGATCGAGGGGCAAGTGTTTCTATTAGCCCCACATCAGGGAGCAAACATGATACCTACGCACTCGTGTGTTCGGGACACCCGGGCCCACAAAGCGAGTGTACGGGCTGATCGAGGCATTCTTCATACGAGTCATGAGACGTCCTTCATGTGGCTCAGTTATGAGACATTCCTCATGCGGCTCGGTCATGAGACGTCCTTCATATGGCTCGGTCATGAGACATTCCTCATGCGGCTCGGTCATGAGACGTCCTGAGACATTCTTCATGCGGCACAGAACCCAGGAAGCTTTATGAGGCTCAAAATCAGACGAGCTTCACGTGGCCAAAGAGTCTCATGCGGCTCGAAAGTCTCATGCGGCTCAAACATACAAGCAGCTCAAGTAAACTCTATGCGGCCCGATCGACGCCACATCCCCCTTGGGATCCTTCCCTACAGCTGGCCATTTGAGTAGTGTCCTCATTTAATGCCCTGACACGACTCGACGACCGTGACGACTCTGACATAAAGCGTCATAATAGTTCTGCCATAATGACAGACTCTTCGGGAAAAGAAGAAAATCTCTGACCCGATCCGTCAGAAGTCCTAGGTTGCCACGTGGCAAGTCTCATGCGGCTTAAAGAGAGAACAGATTCATGCGGCTCACTGAGAAGTCACCCTATATGACTAGCAGAAATCAGCCATATGCGGCCCATTGAGAGCTCAGCCCCTGCGGCTCAATACAACGCTAGCTCATGCGGCTCGCAAAGACTATGCATATGCGGCTCATTGAGAGTTCGTTCCCTGCGGTTCGATAAAACATTGTCCCATGCGGCTCACGAGGAGTATCTCCCTGCGGTTCAAGTGTCGCCCATCCTATGCGGCTCTGGCAGGACCCACAATTAAAACACGTGGCATCGAATCGATCAAGGATCTAACCGAATCCCAACAAGTATATTTGACATCATCGTCATAATTACTAAGATCAGGGCATATCATTTATCATCAAGCCAATGGGACACGTGGCGAGCAATCGGGCATTGGTATAATCAATCATGAAGATTTAAAGCAATCAGCATTAATTGCTCACAAGATTCGGTGCTATCCTCATTAATGGCCGAGATTCATTGTAATCAGGATCAAGGGTTCAGATAAATTGAAGAAGCACCGACATTCCAAACAAATGATTATTAGCAAACCCTAATGATCATACCCCACTCTTATAAATAGCCAGCATCATTTCTTTGCACAAGACCGGCAACAAAAAGAATAAAAAAAAATATACAGAGTCAGAGAGAGAATACACAGAGAGAGAGAGAGAAGCCAGGAGAGCAACAGAGGAGCAAAAAGTGCGCTTCTTCGTCAACGCCAACCATCTTTTCACAAGGAGCCAAGGCTGCATACCGATCGTCCAAGGAGTAAGGCAGGGCTGCCGTCGCCTTCCCGAGCCTCTATCGTCACCCCCCAGAATCTAAAATAAACAATTGTACTTAGACTGCTGTACCTAGGTTTTCGTCCCAAGGCTTTCTTTGTACAAGCGAGTTTGTATTGTGAGTTTAAGTTCAGTTCTCCGATAATTGTTCTGTACTTTTACAATCAATGGCAAACATCATGCAGCTAATATTTTCTGTATGACTAGTCCTACGTATGTTGGGACTAGGGTGTTACTCACATCTTTAATAAACTTTGAAGACAACAAGTCCTCTTATGAGGCTAGCTCTCCAGAAGACTTTATGCAGCTAGCTCTCTAGAAGACTCCATGCGGCTATCTTCTCAGAAGCTCTCATGCAGCATGGGTGTCATATGGCCCGAATGTCTCAGAAGGTCTCTCACAAGATCAAAATCTCCACATTACATGCATTCCTGAAGGTGGATGCTTCGTGCCCCTGGTCGAGCTATCGCTATCCCACAATCAATGGTTGAAAGGATCAAATCCTACGTTTACGGCGTGCGAGTCTTAACAACCCCATTCAAACGAGAGATTCTCTACAAATCATGGATTGTGTCATATGTCAATATAATCGGGCCACATGATTTAAATCACATTTATGGCGTATACGTATGACTGCCCCATTCAAACGAAAGATTACCCTAAGTTAATATATACGATGCATATCTTTCCTGATCACGCCATATAGCAATCAGCCCTTACTCATGATTGTTGCAACTCGGGATCTTCCAATCCACTTCTGGGATCTCTGCAGCAATCGACGTCCAATCAGTACCACGTGTCAGTATGATCGGGTCGAGCGATTAATCAGCTGTATCATATAGTTACAAAATATCTCTTCTCATCAATGCTGCCTGCATAGTCTATCTTTGATGATGGCTATAAAAGTAGGTACATGCTTTCCAAGGGACATACAGACACACACAGAAAGAGAAGAAATCTCAAAAACACCAGAAATATACACAGGATATATTCCATACAGATAGCATTTCAAAATAAGCCAAAGTGTATCGATCATCAAAGGAGAAAAGGAGTCACTACAGTACTCGACCTTCATCGTCACACTTTTCTATTTTTTTATTTGTATTGAGAGACCCTCGTCGTTAGGGTCCTCTATTGTACTTTTCGTTATAATCCAATAATAAAAGAAGCTTTCTTAAACTTTCCTTCTTCGAACATTTGTGATGGCAACAACATGTATCAATCTGAATCCTTCAACGGAAAAAATTCGAGGACTACGAATTGATGTGCATATCAATCAATAAACATGAACAGGTTTAAAGCGTGGTCTAACCCTTCAATGGCAGAAACAGGGTTCATGAATTATACCTGAAGCGATGAAAAGTAGATGACAGGTTTCAACAACCTTGATCGATCAGCGACCTCAAGATCTTCTATCTAATTCCTTTCTTGGTTTTGATGTCATATAGGCGATAATCTCCCAGCCTTTTTTCTCCTTGGTCGTCTCGTTCTCTCCTTAAGCGAAGAGCGAATTTAGACAAAGTTGATCTTTTTTTTTTGATGCTTATGATGGCCATAAATATAGGGTATATATAGGATATAGCAGGGACCGTGAGGAGAAATTAGAGTTAGGTCTTCTAACAGATCTAGGCATCCCGTGTTCAGCCCAAACACACAACCCAGGCCCATTAACAATAGCTCAGTCCACTAAAGAGCTATTGTTGTATTATTTTCCTAATCCCAAATTATGTTTATAGGCTCCTTCTTATTATATGCATGTTTGTCTCTCCATGTTAAGATATCAAATATCTGTCGATCAAAATAAGTTAGTGACAACTATATTAATCAATATCTTTTATCCTTAAGTAGTACCACTCAACTTTAATTGTCATATCAGATATAATTCACCTACAGGGTTTACATGGCAATCCTTATGAGCTCCTTAAGGGGACATATCAACCTGATGATTCGGGACATGGATTCCTTTTATAATCAACAGTCCATCATACACATAATATCATTACCCAATTCATAGAGGATATTGACACATATTGAATCTCACTCTTTTATGAGTCTGTACACCCCAAGGACACAAAACTATCTGTCTAGTAAACTAGCATATAATCTTTAGTCATTTTCAGGTACTTCAGAATATGCTTTTTCGAAGTCCAATGATCTTGTCTTGGGTTAAACTGATATTTACTAACTATGCCAACAGTAAAGCAGATGTCTGGTCTAGTACATAGTATTGCATATATTAAGCTTCCTACTGCCGAAGCATAAGGAACCGCTTTCTATTTTTTTAGGTATCCTCTGATACTGCTCCTTTGATAGAGCTATTCCATGCCTAAAAGGTAAGAAACCTTTCTTGTAATTTTCCATGCTAAAATGAGTTAGTATAGTATCGATATAGGTAGCTTAAGATAAGCCCAACATCCTTTTCTTGCGATCACGTAGAACTTTGATCCCAAGGATGTGACCTGCTTCTCCTAAGTCCTTTAGATCAAACTGTTTGGATTAATAAACCCTTACATTAGATAACACCTTCACATTGTTTCCAATGAGCAAGATGTCATTCACGTGAAGTACTAGGAATATTGTCACATCCCGATCCCAAAAATATATAGAACACGTAACATGCTAGCTACGTATTTAACTAGACTCTAGTCCGACTCAAATACGTATAACCTGTCTAGATAAGGTAAAAATATAAGTAATCAATATGCATCCACAATACTAACTACAATACTATAAAGTAAGGAAGATGATATAATAGGAATCACTAACGATACCTGAAGAACACGATGAAGTAACTTCCAACACGTCTATGTCGGATCTTAGTAGTAACCTAGAAGGAACCCAATTAGAGAGATCACCATGTACTCAGGGGACATAGCAAGATACATAATATATAAGCTAAATATATCAGTAAATAACATGCATGGAAGACAAGAAAATAGATACGAAAGAATAAATAAGACAGAAGAATACTAAGATAGTGGCATGCCATAGAAAAATGGTACTAAGCGTGGCTATAATAAATCGGATGATCGTAGTCCTGTGTGGTGCTCCCCATTCTATAGATAATAGTCCTTGTTTGCTATTAAACAAAAAGTTATATTAACTTTTGTATTACAAATAAAAAAGTATAAAAGAACTACTAAACATGAACTCTAAGTACAATTATTGATTCTGGCGAAGTGTAACGATGAAGATCTAACGCTATAGTGGTTTCTTTACTCCGTTGATGATCTGACGACAAGACGAGAGAAAATTATGAGTCTTCTTCTCTGCGACAAGGTGGACGACAATTTGACTATCTAAAGTTTGCTCAAACTCTCTAAATATCGGGGGTGAAATGAAGGAAGGCTCCTTCTATTTATAGATTTCTAGATAAATACATCCATGCGTGCATATACGATATGCGCATGGATTCTGGCACACAGGAGCACTGTATGCATGATATTTGCTGTCACGTGGCATTTCTGAACAGAATACAGTTGCAACAGTGCACATGTCGCACAACTAACTGCCACGTGGCCATGGTTGGGATGTGCTATTGTTGAGATATTGGTTTGTTGACACCCGTCATAGGCATGACTAAGTCTTTGACATATGGTGCGTGTACATTGCTCGAAGATCTCGTTCCATTGGAATAGAAAAGATCTGATGCATTGGCAGGATTTAATGTATGCGGGAACTTGGCGCATGGCAAGTCTGGCTCATGGCTTTAGGGGTGCATGCGAGGGATAGTCAGGTTAAGCCACGTGGCATGTCACAACTGTAACTGACAAATGATTGATGATTACACTCACGTATATACTGACATAGGTGTACGTAGTCATAAATAATGGTGCTTTGTTCGTTGTGTAGTCGACATCTGACATCTGCATATTTGTCAGTATTGCATTAAATGCTGGGGAGCGGTCTAAGCGCATGGAAACTTGGCGCAACAAGATTTTGGATGTATAAGTTTTGTAGTCCTCTAAGCGCATGGTCGTTGATGCGCATGGTTTGTCATGTGCATGGTCATTGAGGCACATGGCTTGGGTCAAATTCCTAAAATTTTGCCACTGCATAGGGCTCGAAACGATGTCTTTGACCATGGATTTGGTTGAAAACCAAGGTGGCAGATTCATTTCCATAAATATGAGGTTTATACCATTAATTTTGGGGTTTTGACTGTTGGCCACTTGGCATATGTGTTTGATCGCACGTGGCCTATAAATAGAGGAGTTTTGGGGGGAAAGACTTGTTCATTCTCATTCCTCCCCTATGTCATATTCGAGATAGACCTGACTTCCGATAGCCGCGGGCCCCCTCCTTGGCAAGTCTGGCAAAAGCTGTATCAGCTATGGCCTAGGATCCTAGATCTTTTTATTCAATGAAGTGACCACTTTGATGCAAGAACTTGCTAAAAGACCAAGATGGACTTGAAATGGACGAAGCAACCCCTATACGTGCGACGCACTAGCTAGTTCTACCTCGAGACGACGTCGATTGTCATTGGTGTGGCCAAGATGTTGATTACAGGGTTTTGATTGATTGTCAATCAAAACCCTGCTCTACCAGCGGCTAATCCACATGGCAGAGGAGCTGCGCATGTCTGCCAGCGGCTTATCTACATGGCAGAGGAACATGTCTTAAATAATTAAGAAATGTGTCATTACCACATTTCTATATAGGGTTATTTTCTTATTTTATATTATTTATATTGTATGTATAGCTATTTAATTAATTATATGTGTTGGTTGCATTTATTTGTAGACTGGCCTATTTATTGGACCCATGATTAGAGAACCTATTGGACTTGTTATGATCCATGGACCCATATTTTAGGTTGGACACAACTAGACTCATTTAGGTCATAATAGGTCATAAATAGGTTTAGAACCAATCAGCCACTTAGGCTAGAAACTCTCCTACATTAACGTAAGTCTTCATGACAATTTGAGGGCATTATGGACATTTTCCATAGGCTTCTAGTGTTCCCTATATAGTTGGCCAAAATGGAGAGGAGGATCATTCTTTACATTTCATTTGGAGCTCCAAAACCCTAGTTTATAGCTCTTCAAAAACCCTCTCCATTTCTCACTCATTTCTCCACCAAAATCCTTCCAAACTCTGTCAAATCTTCATCCATTCTTCATTCTAGAAGGCTTGGAGCTTGGAGACTAAGTAGCACAAGAAAAGGAGGCTAATAGCTAGAAGGATTGTGTCATACTTGACACTTGTGTCCATTTGAGTGTTTCATTAGAAATCTATCTCCCAATTGGTAAACTACTTATCATTTCCCCTATTTTAGACATCATTGCACGCATGTCACTATTAGAAAACTCACCCATGGACTAGGGGTACCCATAGGGAAAAAACTAGGCCATAATCATCACTTTTGTAGAAGTTATATAGGCTTTTTGTGCCTTTTTTGGGAAAATCCGAGGATGGCACACCAAGTGTTTATCATATTTGATAGGCTAAATGGACATGTGAAAGATGTATGAGGCTAGTAATGTGTCTACAAATGGATACGTATAGGTCGTGTTATGACACAGTAGGATACGAGATCAATTTGGGGGTTTTGTGCCTTTTACACTTGTGGTGCACATGCCCTATTGGATATGACACTTGACCCTAGCTTAGAATTTCACTAATTAAGTTTGTATGGATATATTGGACTTGCCTACGAAGTTTGGTAGGATTCAGACAAGGTTCGATGTAGGTATCTTGGCCGTATCGCAACTGTATCATAGAATAGTGCGATACGGGGGTGGTGCACGCCAAGTATTTGATATATTGCTAGTCTATGCGTGCCTACATGTACACTTGTGTGTGTGTTTGTGTAGGGAGCTATCAAGTGACAGTTGTGTGCACATCTATGCCTTGTATGGTAGTGTGCATATACACATGTTAAGTGTGTGTGATACACACATACTAGTGGTGTGTGTGTGTTCTAGCCATTGTGTGTACATATGTGTATTTGAGAGTAGGTGCTTGTGTATAAAAATAGGTTGCAAGGTTGTGAGTGTGCATGTGTGTGAGTCTTGAGATGTCTAAGTGACAGTAGTAGAGGGAATAGGGTATACTATTGTGTGTCTAGGTGCTAGCATGTGTGTGTGTATTATACATAAATATGTGTGCATCACCTACATGAGAATGTGTATATTATATTGTGTTAGTAGATAGACACATTCATAGGTATATGAACCAATAAATATGAGGGTATATCTATATGTCGTATATGTATGTATATACATATGAGTGTGTATGACTTGATTTAGAATTTGGAATAGGGACCACTGTACAGGCAACTAGATAAGTGCATCATTGAGTGTTTGTGAAGAGCTTAGGATGTAGGGATTAGAGAGTAGAGTGTGTGTGTGTGTTACACACACGTGTATCAATGTGACCTTTGTGTGCATTTGTGTAGAGTGCATATATACTTGTTTGTGTGAGTGTTAGAGGGGTGTGTAGGTAGAAAAGGATTGAGTTTGATACAAAGTGAGGGAAGTAGTGAAAGATATGGGGCTATTGCACCTTGTATGCAAGGATGGGGGACTTGGTCCCTGGCAATAGCACCAAGTATGTAGGTGGTTGTACAGGTACAAGGGTATGGGGCCGGTCTGCACAGGCATGTGTGCCTTGCACACTTGTGTAGGGAGTTTGCTCCCTACAGGAAAATTCCTTAGTCCCTTTACATTACAGTAGTGTGGTCTATGCATTTGTGTACAAACTAGGGAAGGAGATTTCCTGGCTGCAAGGACAGGCATGGCCTTGCCTGTGCCTTGCACATGCAGCAGTAAGAAGGGTGGACTGTTTTCCAGTGTAGCAGTAGGGAAGGGATTGGGAGTCTCTGTTTGCCCAGCAGGTGCAGGGGCACTGCATAAGTGATGGGGGGCTTGTTTGGCACTACAACAGTGAGAAGAGAATCGGCTATATAGCAGGTATAGGATAAGTAAGATGTGGCAGTAGCATCTGCCAGCAGCAGTTGCAACAACAACTATAAGTGTTGTTATTAACAGCAGTTGTCCTGTATGTATGAAGGTTCTCCTCCTTAGGTATGACCTGTGTACATAGGTGGATAGAGGGTGTCAAGGCAGGGGTTGTGTCTTGTAAAAGTGAGAAAGGAGTGCATGGTGTGCTGCCTACACACTGGGTTTGGCCTTGGTATGTCCTGTGTGTACCAGACAGGGGACGTGTGAGAAGTATGTATGTGTGATTGTGAGTAGTACACATATGTGTGTACTAGTATAGAGAGTGTGCTAGTATCAAGGGTGAGTTAGTATAGGGGTGTGTTGAACTATCATATGACAGTGTACCCATGTGTGGGTGTGTGTACATAGATAATATAGGTATCCATGTGATACCTAGATAATACGGTATGTGATATATGAGTAGGTAAGTGTGGTTACCTATGTAAATACCTAGCATAGGTAATGTGGTATTACCTAAGTATAGGTGTTGATTAGAGTAGGTAATATGATGTTGTGTAGGTAATAGGGTAAATACCTACGTAGTTAAGGCAATATATTATAGCGTATTACCTATTGGTTGGGTGTAGGTAACCTAAGCATATGGTATTACCTATGGGTATTAGCATAGGGAAAATAGGTAAATGGTAAATAGGTAGGATATCTCAAGATACCCTATACTAGGTAAATTACCTAGGTAAAGACTAGGATAGTCTGGTATAGGTTGATTTACCTTGGAATGACAAGGTAATGACCTAAAAACCTAGGTTTGGCCTAATTTGACCAAGGTTGACTAGTTTGACCATTAAAGTCAACTTTTAAGTCAAATTGTCCTAGTTTGACCATGAATACCTTGACCTATAATTGACCTAGAATGTAGATTTCATCTTAGATGTCCATGTTTAACACACCAAAAGCCTAATTAAAATTGATATATTATATTTAGGTCTTTGTAATTCCACCTTGGACCTCGATTCACATTTTTGCTCGGAACCACAAGCAAGTACATTCTCTAATAGTTTTTATTATTTGATATTTTCTTTGATACATGTTTATATTAGCGTTTTATTTGATTTCTGACACGATGGA
Source organism: Iris pallida (assembly GCA_029216955.1). Taxonomy (NCBI): domain Eukaryota; kingdom Viridiplantae; phylum Streptophyta; class Magnoliopsida; order Asparagales; family Iridaceae; genus Iris; species Iris pallida. Next base: position 7,283,800 of record JANAVB010044018.1, on the reverse strand, counting down.
TACACGAATTGTTATTGTATGGATTCATAGTCTTAAGATACGTAGTTTCAGGCATCGACTTTTCTGGACTAATGAATTACTGGATTAATGTATTTTCTAGCCTAATGATCTATTCTGGACTATTGAGATTCTTCTGTCAGGACCCGGATCCATGTGTACTAGTCGGGCAAAAAAATACCTAGGAGTGTGAACATACCCTTTCTATCCCATGGTCTTACTGGAATGATAGCAGCCACACACGACACGTATGGTTTGTCGGATATTATCCCCTAGCCGTTCACATGTCAACTTGGTATTTCAAAATACTAGTTTAGATACAGTTTTTCTGGATTATGCTATACTTGCTGGTCGTATACTTGCATGACAGGTTTTCTAGTTATTACTCATCTGTCTGTCATTACATACTTACCTATACTCCCTATTACCTATATTGTTCCTTATCTACCTGTTTCTTCTATTTTTTATATTGTCCCTTTTAAATTGATCATCAAGTGTGATACATTATTATTTACTATTTTATAGCACCTGTCAATTAACTGGAACTACTATTCGTTTATACTTCGCCCCATCCTGACTGGATACATTTTTCAAATGGCTTAGAGGATTGTCATTCCACATATTATGGACATGGAGTATACGAGGGATATACCCAGGAGCCTTAGGGTCTGCTTGGTAATGGTGTTTTCACCGGTTTTGGAGTATTTTTGAACCGACCGTTTATGAAAACCCCTGTTTGTTAATTTTTTTGAGGCACTGGTTTTCGTCGGCTCAAAAACCCCCCAAAACCGGTGTAATGTATTTTTGGGTGGCTTTGTAAACACCCCAAATCGGCGGATTTTGAGCGGCTTTATTTTTTTATTCCATTTATATCCTCACAAAAATAGATATAATTATAACTACCGATACCCTTCCCTATTTAATTTATTCGTGTAAAAAACTTTCAGAACCGCTCGTTAGTGAATTACCAAGCATGGATTGGACTGGTTTAAAAGCCGCTACTTAAAAACCATCCAAAACCGGACCCCTCATAACCGCTCATAACTGGTATTCTAAAAACACCTCATAACCGCTACCCCGATAATTGCCAAGCAGACCCTTAGTAGAATCCTGTCCAGTAGAGGGTGTACTAGTAGTGGCATAGAGCTTAGTATTTCTCATGAAATTCCATTCATGTAATAGATTTTCATTATATGTAATCATGAATCAATGAAAATCCTATTTATGCGGTTTTAATACTATGTAGTAATTTTAGGCGTATAATTCTATTGTCTGGATGCACCAGTTAGCTATACGCATAAAATTTTAATACTATGTTATTTTGTAGTGCGTGGTTTTGATTTTTCCATGTTTGTACAAGACCCCCATCAAAGTTTTCAAAATATGAACAAGTTTTGAAATACCTTGAACAAGAAGCATTGGCAGTAAAGTCTTTTCTAGCGCATGTATTGTTGAGCGCATGAGTCTTCAGAGCACATGGGCTGCCAAGTACATGATTTGCTAGACTTTTGGACCGTCTTTGACATCCTATCGGTTTGATGGATGCTTGACCGTCTTTGACAGGCTGTCACATCATTATTGGGATCAAAGTACCTTAATTTGGCTCAATCCACGAAATGACGGCTGCGTGAACTCATTATTATCGGGCCAAACGCATACAGAGTCTATAAATAGACCGATTTGGGAAGAGAGAAATTTTTACTTGCTTCTACTAATATCTTCATCTCCTCCTTCTTCTTTAAGCTTCCTTTTAGAGAAGTACCCTAAGCTTTTCCCATGGCCCCTAAAGCTCCTAAGACCACCACTGGAAGCTCGAGCAAGGGCAAGGAAAAGAGAAAGAAAGTGGTTGCTGAAGTCATCGACGAGGAGTCATTCGTTGTCGACACGATGCACCCCGACATCCGTAGGGAGGTCGTAGGTGGGTAGTCCCCATCTCTGAACACGTAGAGACTAGTGCACGGTTTGGGCGCGTAGATGGGTGGACATTTGGAATATACACTGACTAAATTCATTGTTGACACGTATGGACGTGGCTATGGTGCTACGGCCTAAAGGTGCACTGAGGCTTCACACATCTGACGTGCATGGACTTTGTCCGAAAGATGCGTTGATGTTACAATCCGCTCTCGCTTTTTGGAATACGAGTACGTGTCCAAGTCCAACCTATGCCGCAGTATCGGCGGTAGTATGCTATCTAGACCTCAATAACAATCATCAACATAATATTACTCACAAAAATATTTATTTTCTCATTCACAATAACTATTCAAATTACAAATCCAATAGTTTATCGAAATAATATTTGGGAACAAACCCACTAAATGTTCAAATTCAAGAACTATCTAATCTAACTAGAATCTATGGTTGGCCACCAAGATACCTCTAACTCCACCCGAAGGAACCCAAAGCAAGATAGCAAGTCATCAAGTGTCTGTCAAGAGAAAAATATATCCAGTCATGATTGGAACAAGTACAAGTTTAGCCATCACAATACAAATACAATATAAAAAAATATAACACTAAACATAGAAACAATGATCAGTGGAAAACATGAACAATATGAACAAGAAAATATCCAAGATGATAAACTAAATAAGAAAGTAGTGAGAATGTAAAGGCGGAGACTCATGTAAACAATAACAGTGCACGTGTCATGAGAAGAACAACGATCCTACACATGGACGGCTAGGGCGAAGATGAGGATATAAACGACCCACCCCCATAAATAGAAGAGTTGCCAATAATACAATCGGCTTTGTCCACGTACCTAGTAATTGTACCCCTCTGATATCCATACCTCACAATCATGTAGACAGGGTAGCAATCAGGGTAGCAATCGAGAGGAAGGGCTCGGGAAGTGGAGGCCCGACGAAGAGGAGGCGACGGATCCAGATGTAACACCCACTTTTCTAAAATATGGGTAGTTTTGAACTTTCATATTTTAAATCATTAAAATATTAGTTTTTTGTTATGATATGATTTTTGGTGATTTTTAGTTATTTTAAAACTATTTAAAATGGTGATATGTGAATTTGGTGTTTTGATAGTGTAACCTTAGTCATGCATGACCTAGAAGACTAAACATGATCATGGAGACCTAATCATGTGTTTAGAATCTCATATTTTTACTTTTTAGCCTAAGGGTATTTTGGTTATTTTGACACTTTTGTGAAATTATAAATTATATGAATTAAATATGTGCTAGTTAATTATTTGAGACTTGACCTAGAAGTTTAGCCAAATCTAGATGTTAGTCATGACCCTAGAGACAAAGTTAGAGGGTTTCAACTAAGTAATCAAATTAGATTAATATCTAGATATTTTGTTAGTGGGATATTTTAGGCTAAATGTTAAGAAAGATTACTTTAGTTGTGAGCCCTTAGATTGGCTTGAATTTGTTGGAGAAGCCTTGACCACTCATCCTAAACCCTAACCCTAACCTAATAGCAGCCATCAAACACCCTCCCTCTATAAATACAACACATTAACCCTTTAGCATCATTTTAAATTATTTGAATTGCCTCTTTTTGTGTTCTTACCCAATTCCTCCCCAAATACCCAAATCAACTCCAAATTGAGCCTAGTCTTTTGCATTGGACTCCCCTACAGTAGAGGACACCATTAGTGGGTAGCTAGCAAGGATTCGAAGGCTCAGGATCATCGCAAGTTGAAGAGGAGCCATCATTCAAAAAGCACTAAATTAAGGTTTCACCTTCAATAGGTAAAACCCATAAAATCTATTCAAATTCTAGTTTTCTTTCCATGGATGCATTCATCTAGGTATACCCTAGCTATGGGTCAAGTTTGGTAGGAAACCACATCCATTTAGTGTCCGTTTCGGACACGTATCAGTGTCCTTGAATAAGTATTTGTTGAATTGCCTCTTAGGATTAAATGTTGTTTAATTTGAATTCTATTTTAAAGAGATTATAGCCCTATATATGGGGATTAGTTTTGTATGTGACTGAGTCGAATTCTGCTCATTTTTCGTGTCCAAAATTGGAAACGAATACGTGCACGAGGCTACGGTTTACTGTCCTGCTACTTCGTGTCCAGTTCTCACTGGACACGACATGAGACACCACCATTTTTGGTCAGCACCTAGGGGCAATGTCTGTCAGGCCACCCGTAAAGTTTCAGATGAAATGATCGAGTATCGAGGGAGTTCTCGATCTCGTATGGATCATGCACACACTGTACACGCAGGAAAATCCGTACTGACACGCACCTCGTGTCGTGTCCTGTCACCACGAGAACACGATACAGGGTGTCAATCATGTAGCCTTACATGTGGGCTACACGTGTGTACGGCCACGTGGCTCCACATTGCCTGTGTCGAGTGCACGAGTCCATGGACTCGCTGCACAATGCTGCTGCACGCGCGTGTGTCTATGGTGTTCACGAGTGTCTGGACACCCCGTGTCCTCTCGTGTGGACACAGAATAATGCGTATGATACATATACACGTGTACGACACTTTACCAACCACGAATTGGATGTAAGTTATATTTTTGAATTCGAATTTGAGCTTTTCTATATTCACTGATACTCATGGATTTTTTCAGAGATTAAATGAGATTCTAAACCTATTTTCCATGATTTAAATTGCCAAGATTAATCCATTTACTGGTGTAATAGTTTACTGTAATGTTTGTGTATTGATTGGTGTTAGGAATTAGGTTTTCGAAGTAGTTTTGGGCTGATAATGTGTTAACTGTCAGTTAACTGAAACCAGAGAGCTCAAATGAAGAAATATGATTTCTATTTTGTTAACCTGAGATTCAGTGATTTGTTAAACTGATTACTGAGTTTAAAATAAAGTGAAACCTAAGCTTTTGCATGTGTTAAATCCTGAGAATTGTAGGAATGTGAAATATTTGTAAACTAGAATGGGTATAAACTGAGATTTCAGTCAATGTTTAACTGAGTTGAAATGTGAAAAATGATATAACCTGAGATTTGGGGGAACACACAAAAACTGAGATTACACTATTAAATTCCTGAGCATTAAATAAATGAATGTTGTAAATTGAAATTATGCAGGGAACCTGTGAACTAAAATTGAGAATGGGAATTTGAGTTTTGTTTTGTAAAAACTAAAAACTGAGAATTAGATAAAAACTGAGTTGAACACACAATTACCCATTGTTTGATTCCTAAACCTGAGTACATAATGGGCTCATTACACTTCCAAATACACATTGAATGTTACTTTAAATCTGAGAATATGTTCACCTATACACTGTCATCCTGGAAACTAACTGTCATGTACACTTCATCTATATACACACTCTGGAAACTGATAAAATCTGAGATTGAAAACTATCTACACACACATGACACTCTTTCACACATCTATACACACACTATTTTAAAGACACACACATTTCATTGTTGAAATTCTGAAAACATATTGCATACACTGATTTTGAGTCCTATTGCACATAAGTTCATCACACACACCTCTATGTTACCCCCTTAACCCTCTCTCTATATCTCTATGTATATATGAATGTATATAAAAAAAAAAAAAAAAAATATGTAAATATGTATGTAGGCATGAATGCATAATGCATATATGTATATATGTAAATATGTATGTGGGTATGCAATGCATGAATATATGAGTTGAATGAATACAAACATGATATGTACGCAAGTATGTATATAAATATGTATTGTGTCTATAGGTTTGTACATTATAAAATGGTATATAGACCTAGTGTATAGTTTACCCTATCGGATTGATTGTTTAGGCTTTAGTTGACTAGTCCAAAACCTAGAATGACTTGGTATTGAACACAATAGGCTAGCTTGACTAGAGTTTACCTAGATTTGACTAACTTAGACTAGTTTGACCTTGTTGACCAAATCCTAAGGTTGACCATTGGTTGACCACTGACCAAATTGGCCCTTGATAGCCTAAGTTTGACCAGTTGACCAAGATAGCCTTGTTGTTGACTTAGTTTGACAAGATGTTGACATGGTTTGACCCAGAGTTGACTAAGAGTTGACTTTGACCTCGATTGACCTAGAAATCATATAGATGCATTTACACTTCATTTATAACCCCCTTGTATATATCATGACTTGTGTTGCTATAAATAGGACTCTGATATCTCATATCGGACAGTGTATTCTCACAGACATTCAGATCGCAGGCGAGTACATTCTCTGATCGTTTTATACTTGTCACGACTTATATTCTTGCTCTAGATTACTTTACTTGATGCTGACACTTGTTATCACGGATTGGTACTATATGGATCTCTTCTTGGAATGTTATCCCCCTTAGCTGGCCCATCGGATACTTCATGTCGTGTGTTTCATGTGCATCATGTATTCCTTGTTCTTGCGTTATTCATGTACACTCATGTTCTCTCATGTTCTTTCATGTACGCTCATGTACTTTCATGTGCTCTCGTTTACGTTCATGTTTCCTCATGTGCTTCGTGTGTAACCAAAACATCATGTTCGTAACGTAACATGACTGGATCCTTGTGTATTGATTGTGGGTAGGGGTTAAATGGTCATATGATTTACCTATCATGTTCACTCTGTTACTTTTCATGTGCAACATAGCCTTCTTGGCTGGTTTCCCTCATGTTCACTCATATACATCATGTTCAACCCAAGCCAGTTATATGCCATCTCGTACTCTAAATCACTAGTCACTTACAGTTCTTACTTATCATGTATATATTTCCAGTTATCAAATATCTCTCCTATTTTCATGTACATCTTCTTACAGCGTTTCATGTATCTTACTCTATTGCTTGCTTTATATTTCCTGCCATGATATGAACTGTATGAGATGTACTGTGCTCGCTTCCGTCCTGACTGGACCTGTTAAAAATATTACAGATAATACCGAGGACTTCTGCCTGACCTACTATGGAGCCCATCTAGACGATACCTTTGAGTTGGACCCACAGGAGGATCCAGTTCTAGCTGAGGACGTCATCCCTACTGCTTAGGCTAGATTAGCTAGGCTTTATCTTATTTTTTATGTCATTTGTATTGACTTCAGAGTTGTATTATTTTCTGGATGTTGTGATGTTGTGTCATTAGACACTTAGACTTTCTCTTCTGTTTGTACCTCAGTTTGAGGATTTCATATTTATTATATCATGCTATTTCCATCTCTATATTTGTGATTGAGTTGTACCTTATGTGATTTGTCCTCCGTTCGGAGAGTATATTATATTTTATTGAGTTTGTGATAGTGACCTAGGACAACGTTTTACCGCCGACACTGCGACGAAGGCTGGACGTACCCACTTCTCGTGCCCTTACTCTAGGGTGCGGGTCGTGACACGTTTTTAGTGGTGGCCCATGCAGGTCGAGTTTATATAGTGGTATTCGAACTAGAGTATCACTACAGCCTGCAGTAGGAGTAGAATATTTTGAGGTGCTCAATCACATTAGGAAAAGCTCTTAACCTGATTCTTGTTATCAAAATTCTTGCTACTTTAATACTTCCTTTTGAAATAAACTATCCTCCCTTGATTTATCGCTTCTATCTCAGTATTGATTCCTTGTTCGATCTGTCTCCAGGATGGTGATCGAGACACGAACGCATTGCTCTGGCCCAGCAGACGCAGGTGAGAGGTCTGCCACCTCTTGCCCGATTGTAGACGCTGGGACCACAGCTCCTTCCATCACTTCTTATGTCGGAGTTTCTACCACATTCGGGGGTGCATCTCTGCCTGTACAGAGACTTTCTCCCGTCATTCCTGATTTCCCTCGGCAGCAGCAGCAGCCTTTTTTCGGATCAGTTGATGCAGCACAGTTGTTCGATTTCCTCCAGAGGATGGTAGAGTCTCAGCGACAGCAGACCACTCATTTTCAGCAGGGCATTCTACTCATTTTCAGCAGGGCATAGAGAATGTCCATCATCTTTCCCTGACGACTGTTGAGAGAGTTATCGCGCAGCCCCAGGCAGGCCAGATTCAGCAGTATCAATCGAAGACACCAGGGATCCAGGAGTTCCAGAAGATGCATCCGCGGGACTTCCGCAACACAGAGGGGATTTTGTATGCAGATGACTGGATAGAGCATATCGAGGAGATATTTCGGCTGGTGGAGATACCAGTCCGACTTCAGATCGAGGCGGTAGGCAGCCAGATGCAGGACCTGGCCCGCACTTGGTATCAGACGGACCCTAGAGTGGGGACTGAGGGACAGACTTGGGCAACCTTCAAGAAGCTATTCAAGGAGAATTTTTTCCTGACACAGCTCTTGGCACCCTGGAGACGTAGTTTGAGAGCCTAGTTCAGGGCAGTCGTAATGTTGAGGAGTACGAAGGGGAGTTCTGTCGTCTGGGCAGATTTGTTGAGGGACTCAGTGAAACAGCGAAGGCTCGGAGGTTCCGAAAGGGATTAGTCAAGGAAGTCAAGTCCTTGACCAAGAGTAACCGGAGTGCCACTTTTGAGAAGATTCTGGTGGGTGCCCTAGCCGCAGAGGATGATCTTGAGCTGAAGCTCAAGAGGGGATGAGACACTCATGGAGCCAACAGCAGCGGAGGCCAAGCCAAGAGGCCTCATATACAGATTCAGCAGCAGTATCAGCAGTCGAGGGTCCACTTTCAGCAGCAGCAGCAGAGACAGCAGCAGGTTATCCTTTGTCCTTTCTGTAAGAAACCAGGGCACGATTGGGGTGAATGCCGGATGAGGCTAGACAAGTGCCTACTCTGCGGATCATCAGATCATCAGTTGAGAGAGTGTCCCAAGTCTGTGGCACGGACAGCTCAGGGAGCAGGAGCCAGGGCTCCAGTAGGCCAACAACAGGCTAGAGTAGGCCAGCAGGGACGAGCTTACGCTATGACATTTGAGGATGCTCAGGCAGTAGGAGAGGTGCTTGCAGGTTTTTGTTCTTCTCGATTCCATTCCTACCTTGCCTCGTTATATCCATCTTGAAATTCAATTCCACCTGTTCCCATCTCTCATATTTTGTTGATGAATTTGAATCTGGATGTTTTGCTGTTAATTTAATCTTTTACCAAATCATATGGGCTAGGTCGCCTCAATTATGGAATCTAGAGTCTCCTATAGTCATATTGGTTGGTACGGTGAGGGCATAGTCTGTATTGGAGACTCCATGGGTGTCGTAGCCATGCTTGCTAATATGGCAAGGAATTCTGATTATCATGATTTTGGATAGACGCATATGATTATCAGATTATATTAAAATAATTTCAAAAACCAACTATTTCTATTTTTTGTTTCAGTCTTTCAAAAAAATATATAAATAGATAAATTGATAAAAATATTTTAATTACTATTCTAAGACTTTGACTGTCGGGGTGTTGACCTAGAAGGAGTACTACCATCTTAATTTCGAGGACACAATTCTTTTAAGGGGGGTAGACTTGTAACACCCACTTTTCTAAAATAAGGGTAATTTTGAACTTTTGTATTTTAAATCATTAAATATTAGATTTTTGTAATGATATAATTTTTGGTGATTTTTAGTTATTTTAAAACTATTTAAAATGGTGATATGTGAATTTGGTGTTTTGATAGTGTAATCTTAGTCATGCATGACCTAGAAGACTAATCATGATCATGGAGACCTAATCATGTGTTTAGAATTTCATATTTTTACTTTTTAACCTAAGGGTATTTTGGTCATTTTGACACTTTTGTGAAATTGTAAATTATATGAATTAAATATGTGCTAGTTAATTATTTGAGACTTGACCTAGAAGTTTAGCCTAATCTAGATGTTAGTCATGACCCTAGAGACTAAGTTAGAGGGTTTTAACTAAGTAATCAAATTAGATTAATATCTAGATATTTTGTTAGTGGGATATTTTAGGCTAAATGTTAAGAAAGATTACTTTAGTTGTGAGCCCTTAGATTGGCTTGAATTTGTTGGAGAAGCCTTGACCACTCATCCTAAACCCTAACCCTAACCTAATGGCAGCCATCAAACACCCCCTCTATAAATACAACACATTAACCCTTTAGCATCATTTTAAATTATTTGAATTGCCTCTTTTTGTGTTCTTCTCCAATTCCTCCCCAACTACCCAAATCAACTGCAAATTGAGCCTAGTCTTTTGCATTGGACTCCCCTACAGTAGAGGACACCATTAGTGGACAGCTAGCAAGGATTCGGAGGCTCGGGATCGTCGCAAGTTGAAGAGGAGCCCTCATTCAAAAAGCTCTAAATTAAGGTTTTACCTTCAATAGGTAAAACCCATCAAACCTAATCAAATTCTAGTTTTATTTCCATGGATGCATTCATCTAGGTATACCCTAGCTGTGGGTCAAGTTTGGTAGGAAACCGCGTCCATTTAGTGTCCGTATCGGACACGTATCAGTGTCCTTGAATAAGTGTTTGTTGAATTGCCTCTTAGGATTAAATATTGTTTAATTTGAATTCTATTTTAAAGAGATTATAGCCCTATATATGGGAATTAGTTTTGTACGTGATTGAGTCAAATTTTGCTCATTTTTTTGTGTCCAAAATTGGACACGAACACGTGCACGAGGCCTCGGTTCACTGTCCTGCTACCTCGTGTCCAGTTCTCACTGGATACGACATGAGACACCACTATTTTTGGTCAGCACCTAGGGGCAATGTCTTTCAGGCTACCCCCAAAGTTTCAGATGAAATGATTGAGTATTGAAGGAGTTCTCGATCTCGCATAAATCACGTACATACTGTACACGCGAGAAAATCTGCACTGATACGCACTTCGTGTCGTGTCCTGTCACCACGTGGACATGATGCAGGGTATCGATCGTGTAGCCCTACATGTGGGCTATACGTGTGCACGGCCACGTGGCTCCACGTGGCCTGTGTCGAGTGCACGAGCCCATGGACAAGCTGCACGACGCTGGTGCACGCGCGTGTGTCTATGGTGTTCACGAGTGTCTGGACACCCCGTGTCCTCTCGTGTGGACACAGGGCAATGCGTATGACACATATACACGTGTACGACACTTTACCTACCACGAATTGGATGTTAGTTGTATTTTCGAATTCGAATTTGAGGTTTTCTATATTCACTGATACTCATGTGGTTTTCAGAGATTAAATGAGATTCTAAACCTATTTTCCATGATTTAAATTGCCAAGATTAATCCATTTACTGGTGTAATAGTTTACTGTAATGTTTGTGTATTGATTGGTGTTAGGAATTAGGTTTTCGAAGTAGTTTTGGGCTGATAATGTGTTAACTGTCAGTTAACTAAAACCAGAGAGCTCAAATAAAGAAATATGATTTCCATTATGTTAACCTAAGATTCAGTGATTTGTTAAACTGATTACTGAGCTTAAAATGAAGTGAATCCTGAGCTTTTGCATGTGTTAAATCCTAAGATTTGTAGGAATGTGAAATATTTATAAACTGGAATGGGTATAAACTGAGATTTCAGTCAATGTTTAACTGAGTTAAAATGTAAAAAATGATATAACCTGAGATTTGGGGGAACACACAAAAACAGAGATTACACTGTTAAATTCCTGAGCATTAAATCAATGAATGTTGTAAACTGAAATTATGCAGGGAACCTGTGAACTGAAATTGAGAATGGGAATTTGAGTTTTGTTTTGTAAAAACTGAAAACTGAGAATTAGATAAAAACTGAGTTGAACACACAATTACCCATTGTTTGATTCCTGAACCTGAGTACATAATGGGTTCATTACACTCCCAAACACACATTGAATGTTACTTTAAATCTGAGAATATGTTCACCTATACACTGTCATCCTGGAAACTAACTGTCATGTACACTTCATCTATATACACACTCTGGAAACTGATAAATTCTGAGATTGAAAACTATCTACACACACATGACACTCTTTCACACATCTATACACACACTATTTTAAAGACACACACATTTCATTGTTGAAATTCTGAAAACATATTGCACACACTGATTTTGAGTCCTATTGTACATAAGTTCATCACAACACCTCTATGTTACCCCCTTAACCCTCTCTCTATATCTCTATGTATATATGAATGTATATATGAATATATGTATATATGTAAATATGTATGTAGGCATGAATGCATAATGCATATATGTATATATGTAAACATGTATGTGGGTATGCAATGCATGAATATATGAGTTGAATGAATGCAAACATGATATGTATGCAAGTATGTATATAAATATATATTATGTCTATAGGTTTGTACATTGTAAAATGGTATATAGACCTAGTGTATAGTTTACCCTATAGGATTGATTGTTTAGGCTTTAGTTGACTAGCCCAAAACCTAGAATGACTTGGTATTGAACATAATAGGCTAGCTTAACTAGAGTTTACCTAGGTTTGACTAACTTAGACTAGTTTGACCTTGTTGACCAAACCCTAAGTTTGACCAATGGTTGACCATTGACCAAATTGGCCCTTGATAGCCTAAGTTTGACCAGTTGACCATGATATCCTTGTCGTTGACTTAGTTTGACTAGATGTTGACTTGGTTTGACCCAGAGTTGAACAAGAGTTGACTTTGACCTAGATTGACCTAGAAATCATGTAGATGCATTGTACACTTCATTTATAACCCCCTTGTATACATCATGACTTGTGTTGCTCTAAATAGGACTCAGATATCTCATATTGGACAATGTATTCTCACAGACATTCAGATCGCAGGCGAGTACATTACCTGATCGTTTCATACTTGTCACGACTTATATTCTTGCTCTAGATTACTTTACTTAATGCTGAAACGTGTTATCACGGATTGGTACTATATGGATCTCATCTTGGGATGTTATCCCCCTTAGCGGGCGTATCGGGTACTTCATGTCATGTGTTTCATGTACATCATGTATTCCTTGTTCTTGCGTTATTCATGTATACTCATGTTCTCTCATGTTCTTTTATGTACGCTCATATACTTTCATGTGCTCTCGTGTATGTTCATGTTTCTTCATGTGCTTCGTGTGTAATCAAAATATCATGTTCGTAACGTAACTTGACTGGATCCTTGTGTATTGATTATGGGTAGGGGTGAGTATAAATGGTCATATGATTTACCCATCATGTTCACTCTGTTACTTTTCGTGTGCAACACAGCCTTCTTGGCTGGTGTCCCTCATGTTCACTCATGTACATCATGTTCAACCTAAGCCAGTTACATGCCATCTCGTACTCTAAATCACTAGTCACTTACAGTTCTTACTTATTATGTATATATTTCTAGTTATCAAATATCTCTCCTATTTTTATGTACATCTTCTTACAGCGTTTCATGTATCTTACTCTATTGCTTGCTTTATATTTCCTGCCATGATATGAACTGCATGAGATGTACTGTGCTCGCTCCCGTCCTGACTGGACCTGTTGAAAATATTATAGATGATACCGAGGACTTCTGCCCGACCTACTATGGAGCCCATCTAGACGATACATGTGAGTTGGACCCACAGGAGGATCCAGCTCTAGCTGAGGACGTCATCCCTACTACTTAGACTAGATTAGCTAGGCTTTATCTTATTTCTTATGTCATTTGTATTGACTTTAGAGTTGTATTATTTTCTGGATGTTGTGATGTTGTGTCATTAGACACTTAGACTTTCTCTTCTATTTGTACCTCAGTTTGAGGATTTCATATTTATCATATCATACTATTTCTATCTCTAGATTTGTGATTGAGTTGTACCTTATGTGATTTGTCCTCCGTTCGGAGAGTATATCATATTGTATTGAGTTTGTGATAGTGACCTAGGACAGCGTTCTACCGCCGACACTGCGACATAGGCTGGACGTACCCACTTCTCGTGCCCTTACTCTAGGGTGCGGGTCGTGACACAGATGTCAGAGTCGAGCGCAACGTTGAGGCTGGACGAAAGATAGCGGTGGCCAGGGTTGTGGTCGATCGGTGCTCGTCGTCGGTGCTCGATGGACTACCAGAGGGCCACAGTGGTGGACGTCGTCGGCAAGTCGCTAGAGGAGCCCGAGATTAGCCAGATCTGGGGAAGAAATCGATGTAACACTGGGCGGGCAAAGAGAGGGCGGCAAGGGTTCTCGAGCGCGATAGAGAGGCGACGAGGGTTTTCGATGACCAAGAAGGCGTAGAACGGTGGAGATGGTTGCCCGAGAAAGGTTAGGTTTCAGTTAAGGCTAGGGTTTTTAGATGGTTTGGTAGTGGCAGTGGTGATGTTGTTGGCGGAAAGGGGGCGTTGGTGACGATGGTTTTGGTGGTGGTGTTGGCCATCAAGGAGCGGTGGTCGCCGACAGAAGATGGCAGCTGTAGTGTTTGGTGCCGGGACGGGGGAGGCACGGAGATGCTGGCCGAGGATGGCAGCAGGGGTCGGGTGGTTCGTAGGAAACATGAGATGGTAGCAAGATGGAGCTCAACACGACGTCATGCAGGGACCGACCGTGGGAGTTGTGGCTACTAGGGTTAGAAATAGGGTTTCTAGATATGGGATATGGATTTGTGCCGACGTGTCCTACGATACATGGACACAAGAAGAATTAGATTGTGTCCTGCGAGAAACAAGTAGGTGTCTGGGGTGTCGGACATGATGGGAGAATGTATATGTAATAACAAATAGAAAAATAATGGAATGGCATGGACACGAACACGATGCACGTATGATGAGATGATTGCGACGTTGATGGTTGATTTTGGGTTGTAGAACAAAGGGAGGACTCCCTTATATAGGAGTGGGGCTTTCCTACGTATGAAAGGATTAGGAATCCAATATTGTTCACATCTTTCATAATTTAGATAAATAAATCAAAATTAGATTTGACCAATAAATATCTAATGTCGTCAAATAATCATCAAAATAGATTTTTACAAGTTTAAATTAAAACTAGATTGATCAAATCAAATATTGGTCACAATAAAAATAATACTAAATATTAACAAATATTTTGAAAATTAGGTTTTCATAAATATGATCTCATTTATATTAATATATCAATAGGTTTTATAATAATTAATAAATTAAAACAAAATTAAATATATGCTTACTCTAATAACTCAAAGTACTATTTAATCATCAAAATAATTTAAAAATATTTTCATAAGATAAAATCTAATTCCAAAAAAAAAAGATAACTTGGTAGAACTTTTGTCAATCAAAAATATTCTCGATTTCCTTCATAGAAATTCCAAACACAATTTATTCTCTAATGTAAAATTTTTTAAATAATAATTTTTTTAAAATTTTGGAAATGAGGGTTACAGTAGAAGCTCCAATCTGCGGACGGGCATGGACTTCTGCCCGGAAGATGCGTTGATGTACAGCTTCCCGTATTTAGTGAGCAACCATCATGCGCCTGCTGTTAGTGCGCATGGACATTGCTTTAAAAGCTTTATCCCATGCTGCGTTAGGGCTTTGTTTACTAAGATCATGCATCGCCAAAGGATGGAGCCTAGTTTTGAAAAATTACTTTTTTATGATCTAACTTTTTCTTGCTTCTTTGTGTTGTTTCTATGGTCTTGCCAACTCTGACGAGGTTTTGTTTGACTACTCCCTTCGCTAGATGGGTGTGTATTATAATGAGGAGGTGGTCAATCTCCTAAAATTGTTATTTTAAAGGACCAGCCCCTACAAAGAATGGCATAGATCGAAACCCAACATTTTGCCTTCCTTCAGGATATGATGGAAAAGGGAAAGCTCCGTGCAGCAGGTGACACCGATACCTTTGAAAAGCCTTAATTCTTTTTTGGGGACAAGCTGGCTTCTTACGACCTTGAGATCATGAAGATAAAAGACGATTGGTACTTCGAAGTGAATAAACTTCGGTTGTATGTACCGAAGACTAAACGTCAACTAACGCTATCGGCCTTCACCTGCTTAGCTTCGAAGAGAAAGATGAACTGGGAGCTTACCCAATCTAAGAGGAGCATTAGCTCTGGCACTTTATGATAGAATCTAGTTCTCACAAGTAGGACGTCTTCATTTATGCATGAGATGGGCCATCATACTCTGTGCGGGTATTGCACCTTGGGTGCCTGGTTAGTGGTGTGTCCGCAGATACTCTAGCTTTTGGCGCATCCAGATTTGTAAACTGCCGACTGGAGAAAAAGGTCTCGTATCCAAAGTGTGAATTTCGGGTTGAAGGCTGGTGTCACTCCAAACACAAATGGCATGACCTGACCTTGCTGATACTGAACAAGTATAGGGATGACATCAAGGAGCCGGTTTGTACTATACTATCAGGGACACCCAATAAGGGATAGAACTGAATCAACATATGTTCTTTGTTCTTCTTGAGTTGTATAACCATCGTACTATGACGTTTTATATGCCTGACGAAGATGGGCTTGGCCCTTCATGAGATGTACGTAGTCTCGAAGCTTCCCGGGGGTTCTGAGCCATATGAAGAATATACTCCCACTAATAAGGAGCTCATAGGTTTGGAGGCGAAGGAATCTAAGATTATTGAAGTGTACAAAGAATTATTGTGCCATCATAACATATGCTAACGGAATGACAAGACGAGGGCTTCCCCTGATGTGACGGCTTGGAGGGGCTATATTTTTACCCAGCATAAAATATGTCCAAGCAAACTTCATTTTTTTACTCGTCCTGGCACTGCTCCGAAGGAGATCACTACCCGGATGGCTATTTTGGACGAGAAGCGCCCTTAGGTGGACGTGTGCGGGAAGCTTGTCGATAATATTTATAGCTACTTTTGGAACTCCATGTATAAACTATCTCCAAAGATCATATTAGCTGCTTATCTGATAGTCGGGATCAGTTTAGCGGGTGAGCAAGAATATCATCTTACCAGCTTTGAAGATGGTCTTTGGTCACCGCTGCAACCTCCAACATGGTCTACGGGAATTCATGGAGAAGGTGATATATTCCGAGAGGAAGGGTAAGAACTTTGCTTGGTTGGAGCTGCCCTACTACTATATAATGGGCTGGTTAATCCAACACCATCGATGCATGATAAGTCCTTGCTTGAAGGATGGCCACATGGAAGGGGATGCCTTTATCCGCCATTATCGCAGGAGGAGTGGCTCCATACGGCGGCCCTAGTTTGCCGAAAGCCTTGTTCTATATGAAACGATGGGACTTTTTCTAGATTCTTCGACCATACGTAGCGATTGTAGAAGACGAAGATCTGGAGGACAAGGGTACGGATGCTTGGAACTTTACCATGGGTATTTCACTGGTTGCAGTCAATTCCACCCTCACACCTGGTCTATAGGATCAAGAATCACGTGTTCCTAGAGCCGTACCTTTCAAGTCAGTTTTCTCATCAATTCGGCTATAGCCAGCTGATGATACAACCCGAGCACTTGCTTGGGCTACGTAGGGATTCTTTTGAATGGAGATTGGGTATGGCAGTACTACAACATCGGGTTTATGGGGGCATATTTTATAGCACCTAGCAGGTACCTTAAACCCCACATCCTTTATGCCACCGTGATGTTTTACTGCTTGATGAATACTTCATCTCCCGAGTACGATCGGGAGAAGAGTTTCATTGCTATGACCATACTTGAGGCATCGCTAGACGTGATCGAGAAGGCTCGGACGTATTTTTTTGCCCGATGCTTAGAGGACAGATGGGACATCGGGTCCCCAAGAGGAAGATATAGAGGATTCGTCGGTCGAGCTTACTGATTCTCGCTTAATGCGGTGCACCTCTGTGGGAGCAAGTTTGCCTGCTATAAGATGATAAAGAATTCGTTGTCTCCAAGACTGTATGAGTTGTTCAACCTATTCTCCAGCCTATAGAGGAGAAGAAGGGGCAATTCCCTTTAAAGGTAATAATCATGAATTTGAGCACTCTCCGAGAGGTTTTTCTTCGACAAGGCCCCTTTTCTTTTATTCTTTTCTTTCCGTGTGTACATGTTATAAATAAGAAGTCTAAACCTTCTTGGTGGGACTTAGGTGATTCTTCTAAAGTGGAAATCGTTACTATTTCTGAAGAGCCTATTCTTCATTGGTCTCCAGTCATGGACCCATAAGAAGGGGAGGCCCAGGCTGCTAAGTTCGAGTTGGGACTCATTCCTCTTTCGAATTTATGATGGATGATTTTGTCGACCTGATGGCGGCATACAATACGGACCAGGCATCGGCGGTTCCCTCAGGCACCTCAATTTTACCTTTTTACGCACATACGTATATAGTTCGGTATTGATGGTTCATGTTGTTTTTTTGTAGGTATACAACAGGAAAGAACCTTGTTGAGACTGGAGGAGCCTGCTACTGAGTTCGAGGTGACGGTCGAGGAAACTGCCAACAGACCCTATGGTGGTTCTGAGGTAGGGGGTATAAGCAGCTCCTATTAAAGTAGTTGTTGAGGCTGAGGTGGTTCAAGAGTCTTCCCCCAAAGCTATAGCCGAAGCTGGGGTGGAGCTTCAGGATACTCCCATCGAGACTATGGAAGGAGGAGAGTTGCCGGTTAGGGTCGAAAGTAAGCTCGAGGCAATCGAAGGAGGTGTCTTGTTGAGCCGACCTACTGGTCAAAATGGAGGAACCAACTCCAATGTCGAGTCCCACTCCTACCCATGTGGTGATAGACTATGATGCTGGCGAGGCCCCATTTGTGACAGGCTTTGACGATGGCGTAGCCCCTGTTATAGGGGAACCTAGTCCAGCATATGTCCTATGGTGAATCGTGACTGGGGCTGCTCCACCTGAGGTATTACCTCAGGCAAAATCTAGTTCTAGTATTATTGGAGAGCAATCAATGTCGGTGGAGACCTCGATCTCGGAGGCACCTAGGTTAGAACCTCCCCAGGAAGAAGCCGGTCAAGGAACATCGGTGGCTGGGAATTTAACAGGTGGGGTTACAGTTGCTCTGCTTTCCGTGGCAAGTATTGACCACCAAGCAACGCTACCCTGTCGAGCTTGGCTGTCTCTGACTCTACTGCCAACTTTAGTAGGGCCGTCGATGATGATGCCTACAATGACGCCCATCATTGAGACTTTACGCCATTTTGAGATAAGGTGTCTCAAGTGTTTCGGAGCATGGCGATCCTTTGCCTTGGCTGGGCTTCGGTGGCGCTCTAAATAGTGTCACTTAGAGCGTACCCTGGGTACGAGGCAACCACGAGTGCACTTGAAGCCTTGGTGAATAAATTAGAGCTTCGCTTTTCGGAGTTTGGGGCTTATAGTGCAACATCACACCCATGGTGAACGAAGAACTGGACAAGCTGTCGGCTGAGGTCTTCCAAGTTCATGCAGCTTATTGGTCGAATCGAGAAGCCCTCGATCGTGAGGCACCAGAGATTAATGTGAAGGAGAAGGAACTTGCTGCCGTCCAAGGGGCTCAAACCTACATACAATAGATCATGCCTAAGCGCCTTACTGACTACTGAGTGCATGTCAGGCTCCTTGAGGAAAAGATAGTCGGTATAGAAGCCGATATACAACAGATAGCGGGTGAACAAACTGTTGGCCCATTGGTCATGGTCAAACCTGATTTTAATAATTGATCAAACTATGTCTCGATATAAATGCAAGTCAATTCAGATATTTACCTATGACATTTTAGAAAATGCTCAACAATGCATATTTACTATGTTCATGACCGAAGCTGTTTCAGTTCCGAAGCTGTTTGCCATTTAGAATGTACTTTCTGTTAAGCTATATATATTTTGAGTCTAGGAATACATTGTACACCGAGTCGTACTGGCAAATAGACTATCCGAAAATGTTTTTCAAAAACCATCCTATTCTTTTACAAATGACCTACGTTTTTGCAAAACATCCTTTTTACAAAAAGCTTCTGAAGGACTTTTCAAAAAGCCAAAATTGATTTTTCTCAAAATGAACTGGCAGAACCCTAGTAGAACTCGGTCCGAGTTCGGCCAGAGTTCGGCCAAGTGGAATGTTAGTGAACGTTGGATTTTGAACTTGGTCATCCTTCAGTTACGGTTTGTTACAAAGAGTTCTGTCCGAATTCTGCCCGAATTCTGTCAGAGTTCTGTCTTCGGAAAAACTATAACTAGAGAAGTATTTCGATCATTTCAAATCACCAATTCACTTTCAATCTCTTCTTTTTTTAAGCTTACTTTCTTCCAAAGAGTTCTCAAAAGCTTACATTTTCAAATTCCAAGCCAGTTACAATCCTCTAGTCGATTTGCCAGTACGGTGCGGTCTAGAAGTTTCAGAACGATTGTAATCAAAGGCTTGATAGAAGATACAACTCTTCATAATTGAAGTTGGTCGAGTTCTTCGTATCAAAGCTCGCGTCATTAGAAGTTGCAAGGACTTCGTATAAAAACTTGCAGGATTTTCCAATAATAGATTCAACTAGAAGTTAGAGTTCTTCCGACTGGACTAGCCCTCATAAGACGGAAACCAATATAAATCTCGGTGTTTGCATTTGCCTTTTGATCACTTTTAATTTCTGTCATTTACTTTGTGATTATTATTATATCTGTGATCTAACTGCTAACAAGATTTTTAATTAGCAATATTTCGTTGCCTACTCTATTCACCCCCCCATCTAGAGTATTCTGCTTTACGATTTCCTTCCTACACAAACGACCCTCCAAAGTCAGGCGAAGGACCTCACCCGAGGTACAACAAATTTGAACGACGGACGGGCAGGACTAGAGGACACCTATAAGAGGCTAGCCATTTTTGAGGATAAAGGGGTGAGGCATCAAGAGGCCGAGCGTCGAGCTGGGGCGAATGTTCGAGCCAAATTCAAATTTCAGAAGCGTCGGATTAGCGAATTATGTTCCAAGCCGTGAACCATGGATCCCTGCTCTTTTTCTTGGTTTGGTTCAGAAGAAATATTTTGAATGTAGTCTTTTTTCCTTTTATGCTTTTTAAAGAAATACAGATTTTATTTTCTCACTCATTTTTGTGTTATGAACTTTGTGATGATAAGAATCCTATCAGAGGTAATGTGGACGTGATAGGGTAGAGTATCTCTACTAGTATTATTTTTGTAGACCTAACATGTTTAACACAACTAGATTTTAGGCACAGATGGTATGTTGAGAAAATAAACACCATCAGAGGTATTATGGACGTGGTGGTGAAGAGTCGATTAGTAGGAATGTTTACTCAGAGGTAATGTGGACATGGAAAACATTATATTGTGGTTGAGTTATCTTACTCAGAGGTTATATGAACATTAAAAGATATGACTCTATGGGGATACGGGGAATAATTCAGAGGTGATAGGAACGTAAACATTTCTCATTGTGGGTATAGCAACACGGGGGTTGCTAAGTGAGAACGTTTACTCAGAGGTAATGTGGACATCATAAACACTTCTTCAGAAGCATCTTACTCAGAGGTTGTACGAACATGGTAAGGTAGAATTCTGTAGGGATATATAGAACAATTCAGAGGTGATATGTACATAAATATTTTCTACTTGAAACATTTTATGGAAGGGTCCGAGAGAAGCCAGGCTATAGTGACAAATTTGTTGAATTTTGTCGGACAAAATTACAACTGGGTAGCTCAGATTTAATATGGATGTGAAATATGACATATGTTAGGGAAAATACTTTACGATCCGGCTGAAAATATCAATCATGAGGCATTTTAGGGCAACTGGGCCCTGTTGCAAGTTTTATTTGGCTCCACTACAGATAGAAAAGTAAATGCTAGGACTAGACATAGTACTTCTTGAGAAACTTGCCATTGATCGGCATCATTAACAGTCTCCATTAGATTTCAGGAGCCGGTATGTGCCATTAGAATATACCGATTATATCACAAAGGGACCTTCCTACTTAGGCTAGAATTTTCTAGCTGTCTTATAGGTCATGACCAAAGGTTTTCTTACTGATAACACGAGGTCACCACTTGGAATACTTTTCTTGACCTTTTTGTTGAAGGCTCTGAAACTTTGTGCCTAATAAAGCTCAATGCGCTGTTGAACTAAAGACATTTTTCATCGAGTGCCTCTAACTCGTGTAATCGACGACATTGGTTGTCTTTATACGTCAGCTGATTGGTAACACTACCAAATTTTGTCGATTTAGCGACGGCCAGATCCGTCGCCCGTCCGACGGGAATTCCTATTAGCGACCGATCACTGACGGATTTTGGCCAAAAAAATCCGTCGGTAATCAGCTCGTCGCTAATAAGGGTCCGTCGCTATGTAGTCGTTAAGCGACGGAATAGCGACGGCTGATCGACTTCACAATACGAAGCATAAGCGACTACTTTTCGACGGACTGTCGTCTATTTCAAGTATTAAATACTGAACTGTGTAGACAATAGTGATGTAAAGGTCCGTCGGTAAACCGTCGTAACAGCGTATCAGAGCGTATCGTCCCGTCGCTAATCCGTCGGTCGTCGTCGATAACAAAGGACGGATTAGCGACGGATTGCGGACAAAAAATCCGTCGACCATGTTCTGGAAGGGGTTGGCATTTCCAGCACCATAGCGACGGATACTTCGTCGCTATTCCGTCGACAACTGTCGCTAACAAAAGACGGCCTAGCGACGAAATACGGACGACTTTTCCGTCGACCATGTTCTGGAAGAGGTAGGCATTTGCAGAACCAGGGCGACGAAAAAGTCGTCGTTAGTCCGTCGAAGTATATTCCAGCAGAACTGTGCTGACGGATATTCCGTCGACCACCCGTCGCTACCTGGAAAAATTTTCAAATCTCCAGTAGCGACGAATACGCTGTCGAACAGTAGTCGAAAACTGGAAATATCCGTCGCTAAATGGTCACTAGTCCGTCGCTAACTGAGAATATTTTGAAAAAAAAATTACGGAGCTTTCCTTGTTCGTAAAAATATGCATAAACCAAACCAATATATAATGCACACCAATTATCCAATAATCACATAGACCAAATATATAATGCACACCAATTATCCAAGAATCACATAGACCAAATATGCACATACGAATTTAATGCACACCAATTATCCAAGAATCATATAGACCAAACCAAATTAATATAAAATAGACATCAATTATCCTGAAGAGTAACGTAATATCCGTCGTTATAATCCGATCATAGCACAAATATTCCAAAATTCCCACAAATATTCCAAAATTTCCACAAATATTCCAAAATACATAGGAAAATCGACTTTGGCCTCAATAAAGACCATAAGTCAGACGATGAATCCTCACAGCCAGGGATCATAATTGTGTTGAGGCATGTACCATTCTATCAGCCACTTTGCATACGAAGGCTCAATCTGGTTGAGGTCTTCTGTAGGGACAGGAGGGTCGGTCCCGATGCTACTACTCTCTGACGGTGGCTCCTCCTTAACTTCAAGCTTGGGAGCAATCTCTTCCCTGATGGTCATCGGTTCTTCCTTGACCTCGACCTTTGGTAACACCTTCTCCTTAACAGTCACCGGCTCTTGTTTGACGACGGAGACTTCCTCCGTGTCGACCTCCAAGGGTTTCTTGCCTCGACCCCTTCCTCGACTAGCAGTACCACCTCGACGAGTCCTAGGAGCCATCTCTCTGACAACAGAAATTTTCATATAGGGTAAAGAAATTTACTCAAATTATAAAAGTTTTGACGTTGGTTTTTTGTATTCATCATCATTAGAGGGAGCAGCACTGGAAAAGTTGTGACGTTGGTAGCATGAGAGAGTAAAAATCTGTATCACAAGACTAATAGAATTACTATGTAATCATGTACTCACCAATAACCGGATGTAACTGGAGTCGTTGGGCCTATCGTGCAGTAATTGGTGGATCCGCTGGTATAGGCCGGATGTACTCAGTATCTAGTGTATCAGATTAGTATCGGTCTATCGGTTTGGTATAGGACGTATCATATTGGTATTGGCCTTAACAAATTGGTATCGTCCTATATCTGATATGTACATGTATCGGCCGAATAGCTAGGATTCATATTGGCCTTATCGATTTGGTATCGGTCATATCCGATAGGTATCGGCCGTGTTAGATTAGTATAGACCATTTCGGATTAGTATCGTGGAAGGTTTAGTAACAACTGTACTTGGATTTCTCTCTTCTCGAGCTAGAATACCATTGCAAGAGAGTCACCAGATCGTGATTGGCCAGTTACAGTAACATACATGCTTCCTTTTCTATCAGGAAAAGCGAGATTGAAAAGGAAGTATGTATGTTCTGTAACTGGCCAACTACACTCTCGTGACTCTCTTGCAATGGTAATCTAGCTTTAGAAGAGAGAAATCCAAGTACAGTTGTTACTAAACCTTCCACGATACTAATCCGAAATGGTATATAATAATCCAACACGGCCGATACCTATCGGATATGACCGATACCAAATCGATAAGGCCAATATGAATCCTAGCTATACGGCCGATACATATCGGATAGGACGATACCAATTCACTAAGACCAATACCAACCGATACGGCCCATACCAAAACGATAGATCAATACTAATCCGATACGATCAATACTTATAAGTACCTACGGTCCAGAAGGTTGATCCGCTAGTACATCTATGTACGATCAACGAAGTAACGATCCATTTCAATTTGGATGTGAAAATCTGTATCGTAAGATAAACTAAACATAATCAGTTCTATTTCACATGCTTAATTGCCAAGTATGGGAACGAATGGCTCAGAACACAACCCAAAATTCATTCTAGCATACATTAGTGTGAATCATCTATGTTCTGTACATATGGTGTAGTATATGTTCTTATCGTATCTAGTATCTGAAGAATGTAACAAAATCAAGATGAACTCACATAATATAATACTAAGACATCATATACTACTATATAAGATATAGTGATAGGTTGTCGTATCAACATTGCCGAGGGATGAGGGTCGGAGGACAGTCAACTTTATCTACGGCTACATAGTTTCTGTCTCGCCAGTCGAATGACTTAATTGCCAAGTATGGGAACGAATGGCTCAGAACACAACCCAAGATTCATTCTAGCATACATTAGTGTGAATCATCTATGTTCTGTACATATGGTATAGTATATGTTCTTATCGTATCTAGTATCTGAAGAATGTAACAGAATCAAGATGAACTCACATAATGTAATAATAAGACATCATCTACTACTATATAAGATAAAATGATAGGTTGTCGTATCATCATTGCCGAGGGATGAGGGTAGAGGGACAAATACCGCTCGAGTGAGCCAATGGCATGCAGCCACTTCCCTTCCTCCATTCAACCTCTCCCCCTCTCACGCTATCAACGTCACAACTTTTCCACCTCAAGTTCTGATCAAGCATTTTCCTTCTCCTCTCCTCCACCATGGCTCTTAACCCATCTTCTCCTCCCTACTTCCCTTCTTCTTATTTGACTCTCTCAGCCACATATGATATCCAGCTCAAGTGTAGAGTCGGGGGAGAAGAAGTGGACAGGAAGAGGAGGGGGAAGCAGCATAGCCGGCGGCATGACCCGGAGGAAGTACATAGGTTTTTTTCAACATACGTAGGAGAACTATAAGGATATATCTTTTCACAACATATCACCTTGTCAAAGACCCTTATTGTGACAACCATGTTACTGCGGTGTCGGAAGACTAACATGTCATAATTTTCTAAGCCGTGTGTTTTGACATAATCCTCCAAACTCTTTCATGCTATGTAATAATACAAGATTACTACATAGGAGGAAAGAGTTGGGAGGATTATGTCAAAACACACGGCTTAAAAATTTATGACATGTTAGTCTTCCGACACCGCGGTAACATGATATTCACATGAAGGGTCTTTGACAATGTGACATGTTGTGAAAAGATATATCCTTATACTTCTCCTATGGATGTTGAAGAAAAAGGTGACATGTTACCGCAGGTGAGAGGTCTGCCACCTCTTGCCCGATTGTAGACGCTGGGACCGCAGCTCCTTCCATCACTTCTCATGTCGAAGTTTCTGCCACATTCGGGGGTGCACCTCCGTCTGTACAGAGACTTTCTCTAGTCATTCCTGATTTCCCTCGGCAGCAGCAGCAGCCACCTTCCGGATCAGTTGACGTAGCACAGTTGTTCGATTTCCTCCAGAGGATGGTAGAGTCTCAGCAACAGCAGACCACTCATTTTCAGCAGGGCATAGAGAATGCCCATCATCTTGCCCTGATGACTGTGGAGAGAGTTATCGCGCAGCCCCAGGCAGGCCAGATTCAGCAGTATCAATCGAAGACACCAGGGATCCAGGAGTTCCAGAAGATGCATCCGTGGGACTTCCGTGGCACAGAGGGGATTTTGTATGCAGATGACTAGATAGAGCATATCGAGGAGATATTTCGGCTGGCGGAGATACCAGACCGACTTCAGATTGAGGCGGTAGGCAGCCAGATGTAGGACCTGGCCCGTACTTGGTATCAGACGGACCCTACAGTGGGGACTGAGGGGCAGACTTGGGCAACCTTCAAGAAGCTATTCAAGGAGAATTTTTTCCTGATACAGCTCTTGGCACCCTGGAGACGCAGTTTGAGAGCCTAGTTCAGGGCAGTCGTACTGTTGAGGAGTACGAAGGGGAGTTCTGTTGTCTGGGCATATTTATTGAGGGACTCAGTGAAACAGCGAAGGCTCGGAGGTTCCGAAAGGGATTAGTCAAGGAAGTCAAGTCCTTGACCAAGAGTAACCGGAGTGCCACTTTTGAGAAGATTCTGGTGGGTACCCTAGCAGCAGAGGATGATCTTGAGCTGAAGCTCAGGAGGGGACGAGACACTCATGGAGCCAACAGCAGCGAAGGCCAGGCCAAGAGGCCTCAGATACAGATTCAGTAGCAGTATCAACAGCCGAGGGTCCACTTTCAGCTGCAGCAGCAGAGACAGCAGCAGGTTATCCTTTGTCCTTTCTGTAAGAAACCAGGACACGATTGGGGTGAATGTCGGATGAGGCTAGGCAAGTGCCTACTCTGCGGACCATCAGATCATCAGTTGAGAGTGTGTCCCAAGTCTGTGGCACGGACAACTTAGGGAGCAGGAGCCAGGGCTCCAGTAGGCCAGCAACAGGCTAGAGTAGGCCAGCAGGGGCGAGCTTACGCTATGACATTTGAGGATGCTCAGGCAGTAGGAGAGGTGCTTACAGGTTTTTATTTTTCTCGATTCCATTCCTACCTTGCCTCGTTATATCCATCTTGAAATTCAATTCCACCTGTTCCTATCTCTCATATTTTGTTGATGAATTTGAATCTGGATGTTTTGTTGTTAATTTAATCTTTTACCAAATCATATGGGCTAGGTCGCCTCAATTATGGAATCTAGAGTCTCCTATAGTCATATTGGTTGGTACGGCGAGGGCATAGTCTGTATTGCAGACTCCATGGGTGTCGTAGCCATGCTTGCTAATATGGCAAGGAATTCTGATTATCATGATTTTGGATAGACGCATATGATTATCAGATTATATTAAAATAATTTCAAAAACCTACTATTTCTATCTTTTGTTTCAGTCTTTCAAAAAAATATATAAATAGATAAATTGATAAAAATATTTAATTACTATTCTAAGACTTTGACTGTCGGGGTGTTGATAGTGTAATCTTAGTCATGCATGACCTAGAAGACTAATCATGATCATGGAGACCTAATCATGTGTTTAGAATTTCATATTTTTACTTTTTAGCCTAAGGGTATTTTGGTCATTTTGACACTTTTGTGAAATTGTAAATTATATGAATTAAATATGTGCTAGTTAATTATTTGAGACGTGACCTAGAAGTTTAGCCTAATCTAGATGTTAGTCGTGACCCTAGAGACTAAGTTAGAGGGTTTCAACTAAGTAATCAAATTAGATTAATATCTAGATATTTTGTTAGTGGGATATTTTAGGCTAAATGTTAAGAAAGATTACTTTAGTTGTGAGCCCTTAGATTGGCTTGAATTTGTTGGAGAAGCCTTGACCACTCATCCTAAACCCTATCCCTAACCTAATGGAAGCCATCAAACACCCCCTCTATAAATACAACACATTAACCCTTTAGCATCATTTTAAATTATTTGAATTGCCTCTTTTTGTGTTCTTCTCCAATTCCTCCCCAACTACCCAAATCAACTGCAAATTAAGCCTAGTCTTTTGCATTGGACTCCCCTACAGTAGAGGACACAATTAGTGGGTAGCTAGCAAGGATTCGGAGGCTCGGGATCGTCGCAAGTTGAAGAGGAGCCCTCATTCAAAAAGCTCTAAATTAAGGTTTTACCTTCAATAGGTAAAACCCATCAAACCTATTCAAATTCTAGTTTTCTTTCCATGGATTCATTCATCTAGGTATACCCTAGCTGTGGGTCAAGTTTGGTAGGAAACCACATCCATTTAGTGTCCGTATCGGACACGTATCAGTGTCCTTGAATAAGTGTTTGTTGAATTGCCTCTTAGGATTAAATATTGTTTAATTTGAATTCTATTTTAAAGAGATTATAGCCCTATATATGGGAATTAGTTTTGTACGTGACTGAGTCGAATTGTGCTCATTTTTTGTGTCCAAAATTGGACACGAACACGTGCACGAGGCCTCGGTTCACTGTCCTGCTACCTCGTGTCCAGTTCTCACTGGATACGTCACTAGACACCACCTTTTTTGGTCAGCACCTAGGGGCAATGTCTGTCAGGCCATCCCCAAAGTTTTAGATGAAATGATCGAGTATCGAGGGAGTTCTCGATCTCGCACGGATTATGCACACACTGTACATGCGAGAAAATCTGTACTGATACGCACTTCGTGCCGTGTCCTGTCACCACGTGGACACGATGCAGGATATCGATCGTGTAGCCCTACATGTGGGCTATACGTGTGCACGGCCACGTGGCTCTACGTGGCCTGTGTCGAGTGCACGAGTCCGTAGACTCGTTGCACGATGCTGGTGCACGCGCGTGTGTCTATGGTGTTCACGAGTGTCTGGACACCCCGTGTCCTCTCGTGTGGACATAGAACAATGCGTATGACACATACACACGTGTACGACACTTTACCTACCACGAATTGGATGTTAGTTGTATTTTCGAATTCGAATTTGAGGTTTTCTATATTCACTGATACTCATGGGGTTTTCAGAGATTAAATGAGATTCTAAACCTATTTTCCATGATTTAAATTGCCAAGATTAATCCATTTACTGGTGTAATAGTTTACTGCAATGTTTGTGTATTGATTGGTGTTAGGAATTAGGTTTTCAAAGTAGTTTTGGGCTGATAATGTGTTAACTGTCAGTTAACTGAAACCAGAGAGCTCAAATAAAGAAATATAATTTCCATTATGTTAACCTAAGATTCAGTGATTTGTTAAACTGATTTCTGAGTTTAAAATGAAGTGAAACCTGAGCTTTTGCATGTGTTAAATCCTGAGATTTGTAGGAATGTAAAATATTTATAAACTGGAATGGGTATAAACTGAGATTTCAGTCAATGTTTAACTGAGTTGAAATGTGAAAAATGATATAACCTGAGATTTGGGGGAACACACAAAAACAGAGATTACACTGTTAAATTCCTGAGCATTAAATCAATGAATGTTGTAAACTGAAATTATGCAAGGAACCTGTGAACTGAAATTGAGAATGGGAATTTGAGTTTTGTTTTGTAAAAACTGAAAACTGAGAATTAGATAAAAACTGAGTTGAACACACAATTACCCATTATTTGATTCCTGAACCTGAGTACATATGGGTTCATTACACTCCCAAACACACATTGAATGTTACTTTAAATCTGAGAATATGTTCACCTATACATTGTCATCCTGGAAACTAACTGTCATGTACACTTCATCTATATACACACTCTGGAAACTGATAAATTCTGAGATTGAAAACTATCTACACACACATGACACTCTTTCACACATCTATACACACACTATTTTAAAGACACACACATTTCATTGTTGAAATTCTGAAAACATATTGCACACACTGATTTTGAGTCCTATTGCACATAAGTTCATCACAACACCTCCATGTTACCCCCTTAACCCTCTCTCTATATCTCTATGTATATATGAATGTATATATGAATATATGTATATATGTAAATATGTATGTAGGCATGAATGCATAATGCATATATGTATATATGTAAATATGTATGTGGGTATGCAATGCATGAATATATGAGTTGAATGAATGCAAACATGATATGTATGCAAGTATGTATATAAATATGTATTATGTCTATAGGTTTGTACATTGTAAAATAGTATATAGACCTAGTGTATAGTTTACCCTATAGGATTGATTGTTTAGGCTTTAGTTGACTAGCCCAAAACCTAGAATGACTTGGTATTGAACACAATAGGCTAGCTTGACTAGAGTTTACCTAGATTTGACTAACTTAGACTAGTTTGACCTTGTTGACCAAATCCTAAGGTTGACCAATGGTTGACCATTGACCAAATTGGCCCTTGATAGCCTAAGTTTGACCAGTTGACCATGATATCCTTGTTGTTGACTTAGTTTGACTAGATGTTGACTTGGTTTGACCCAGAGTTGACCAAGAGTTGACTTTGACCTAGATTGACCTAGAAATCATGTAGATGTATTATACACTTCATTTATAACCCCCTTGTATACATCATGACTTGTGTTGCTCTAAATAGGACTCAGATATCTCATATCGGACAATGTATTCTCACAGACATTCAGATCGCAGGCGGGTACATTATCTGATCGTTTTATACTTGTCACGACTTATATTCTTGCTCTAGATTACTTTACTTGATGCTGACACTTGTTATCACGGATTGGTACTATATGGATCTCATCTTGGGATGTAATCCCCCTTAGCGGGCGTATCGGGTACTTCATGTCATGTGTTTTATGTACATCATGTATTCCTTGTTCTTGCGTTATTCATGTACACTCATGTTCTTTTATGTACGCTCATGTACTTTCATGTGCCCTCGTGTATGTTCATGTTTCTTCATGTGCTTCGTGTGTAATCAAAACATCATGTTCGTAACGTAACTTGACGGGATCCTTGTGTATTGATTATGGGTAGGGGTGAGTATAAATGGTTATATGATTTATCCATCATGTTCACTCTGTTACTTTTCGTGTGCAACACAGCCTTCTTGGCTGGTGTCCCTCATGTTCACTCCTGTACATCATGTTCAACCTAAGCCAGTTACATGCCATCTCGTACTCTAAATCACTAGTCACTTACAGTTCTTACTTATTATGTATATATTTCTCGTTATCAAATATCTCTCCTGTTTTCATGTATATCTTCTTACAGCGTTTCATGTATCTTACTCTATTGCTTGCTTTATATTTCCTGCCATGATATGAACTGCATGAGATGTACTGTGCTCGCTCCCGTCCTGACTGGACCTGTTAAAAATATTACAGATGATACCGAGGACTTCTGCCCGACCTACTATGGAGCCCATCTAGTCGATACATGTGAGTTGGACCCACAGGAGGATCCAGCTCTAGCTGAGGACGTCATCCCTACTGCTTAGACTAGATTAGCTAGGCTTTATCTTATTTCTTATGTCATTTGTATTGACTTCAAAGTTGTATTATTTTCTGGATGTTGTGATATTGTGTCATTAGACACTTAGACTTTCTCTTCTATTTGTACCTCAGTTTGAGGATTTCATATTTATCATATCATACTATTTCCATCTCTAGATTTGTGATTGAGTCGTACCTTATGTGATTTGTCCTCCGTTCGGAGAGTATATTATATTGTATTGAGTTTGTGATAGTGACCTAGGACAGCGTTCTACCGTCGACACTACGGCATAGGCTGGACGTATCCACTTCTCGTGCCCTTACTCTAGGGTACGGGTCGTGACACAGATGTCAGAGTCGAGCGCAACGTTGAGGCAGGACGGAAGATAGTGGTGGCCAGGGTTGTGGTCGATCGGTACTCGTCGTCGGTGCTCGATGGACTACCAGAGGGCCACAATGGTGGACGTCGTCGGCAAGTCGCTAGAGGAGCCCGAGATTAGCCAGATCTGGGGAAGAAATCGATGCAACACTGGGCGGGCAAAGAGACAAGGGTTCTCGAGCGCGATAGAGAGGCGACGAGGGTTTTCGATGACCAAGAAGGCGTAGAACGGTGGAGATGGTTGCCAGAGAAAGGTTAGGTTTCAATTAAGGCTAGGGTTTTTAGATGGTCTGGTAGTGGCAGTGGTGATGTTGTTGGCGAAAAGGGGGCATTGGTGACGATGGCTTTGGTGGTGGTGTTGGCCATCAAGGAGCGGTGGTCGCCGACAGAAGATGGCAGCTATAGTGTTTGGTACCGGGGTGGGAGAGGCACGGAGATGCTGGCCGAGGATGGCAACAGGGGTCGGGTGGTTCGTAGGAAACATGAGATGGTAGCAAGATGGAGCTCAACACGACGTCATGCAGGGGCCGACCGTGGGAGTTGTGGCTACTAGGGTTAGAAATAGGGTTTCTAGATAAAGGATATGGATTTGTGCCGACGTGTCCTACGATACATGGACACAAGAAGAATTAGATTGTGTCCTGCGAGAAACAAGAAGGTGTCTGGGGTGTCAGACACGATGGGAGAAAGTATATGTAATAACAAATAGAAAAATAATGGAATGGCATGGACACGAACACGATGCACATAGGATGAGATGATTGCGACGTTGATGGTTGATTTTGGGTTGTAGAATAAAGGAAGGACTCCCTTATATAGGAGTAGGGCTTTCCTACGTATGAAAGGATTAGGAATCCAATATTGATCACATCTTTCATAATTTAGATAAATAAATCAAAATTAGATTTGACCAATAAATATCTAATGTCGTCAAATAATCATCAAAATAGGTTTTTACAACTTTAAATTAAAACTAGATTGATCAAATCAAATATTGGTCACAATAAAAATAATACTAAATATTAACAAATATTTTGAAAATTAGGTTTTCATAAATATGATCTCATTTATATTAATATATCAATAGGTTTTATAATAATTAATAAATTAAAACAAAATTAAATATATGCTTACTCTAATAACTCAAAGTACTATTTAATCATCAAAATAATTTAAAAATATTTTCATAAGATAAAATCTAATTCCAAAAAAAAAGATAACTTGGTAGAACTCTTGTCAATCAAAAATATTCTCGATTTCCTTCATAGAAATTCCAAACACAATTTATTCTCTAATGTAAAATTTTTAAAATAATAAATTTTTTAAAATTTTGGAAATGAGGGTTACAGTAGAAGCACCAATCTGCGGACGGGCATGGACTTCTGTCCGGAAGATGCGTTGATGTACAGCTTCCCGTATTTAGTGAGTAACCATCATGCGCCTGCTGTTAGTGCGCATGGACATTGCTTTAAAAGCTTTATCCCATGCTGCGTTAGGGCTTCGTTTACTAAGATCATGCATCGCCAAAGGATGGAGCCTGGTTTTGAAAAATTATTTTTTATGATCTAACTTTTTCTTGCTTCTTTGTGTTGTTTCTATGGTCTTGCCAACTCTGACGAGGTTTTGTTTGACTACTCCCTTCGCTAGATGGGTGTGTATTATAATGAGGAGGTGGTCAATCTCCTAAAATTGTTATTTTAAAAGACCAGCCCCCACAAAGAATGGCATAGATCGAAACCCAATATTTTGCCTTCCTTCAGGATATGATGGAAAAGGGAAAGCTCCGTGCAGCAGGTGACACCGATACCTTCGAAAAGCCTTAATTCCTTTTTGGGGACAAGCTGGCTTCTTACGGCCTTGAGATCGTGAAGATAAAAGACGATTGGTACTTCGAAGTGAATAAACTTCGGTTGTATGTACTGAAGACTAAACGTCAACTACCGCTATCGGCCTTCACCTGCTTAGCTTCGAAGCGAAAGATGAACTGGGAGCTTACCCAATCCAAGAGGAGCATTAGCTCTGGCACTTTATGATAGAATCTAGTTCTCACAAGTGGGACGTCTTCATTTATGCATGAGATGGGCCGTCATACTCTGTGCGGGTATTGCACCTTGGGTGCCTGGTTAGTAATGTGTCCGCAGATACTCTAGCTTTTGGCGCATCCAGAATTGTAAACTGCCGACTGGAGAAAAAGGTCTCGAATCCAAAGTGTGAATTTCGGGTTGAAGGCTGGTGTCACTCTAAACACAAATGGCATGACCTGACCTTGCTGATACTGAACAAGTATAGGGATGACATCAAGGAGCCGGTTTGTACTATGCTATCCGGGACACCCAAAAAGGGATATAACTGAATCAACATATGTTCTTTGTTCTTCTTGAGTTGTATAACCATCGTACTATGACGTTTTATATGCCTGACGAAGATGGGTTTGGCCCTTCACGAGATGTACGTAGTCTTGAAGCTTCCCTGGGGTTCTGAGCCATATGAAGAATATACTCCCACTAATGAGGAGCTCATAGGTTTGGAGGCAAAGGAATCTAAGATTATTGAAGTGTACAAAGAATTATTGTGCCATCATAACATATGCCAGCGGAATGACAAGATGAGGGCTTCTCCTGATGTGACGGCTTGGAGGGACTATATTTTTACCCAGCATAAAATATGTCCAAGCAAACTTCATTTTTTTACTCGTCCTGGCACTGCTCCGAAGGAGATCACTACCCGGATGGCTATTTTGGACGAGAAGCGCCCTTAGGTGGACATGTGCGGGAAGCTTGTCGATAATATTTATAGCTACTTTTGGAACTCCATGTATAAATTATCTCCAAAGATCATATTAGCTGCTTATCTGATAGTCGGGATCAGTTTAGCGGGTGAGCAAGAATATCATCTTACCAGCTTTGAAGATGGTCTTTGGTCACCGCTGCAACCTCCAACATGGTCTACGGGAATTCATGGAGAAGGTGATATATTCCGAGAGGAAGGGTAAGAACTTTGCTTGGTTGGAGCTGCCCTACTACTATATAATAGACTGGTTAATCCAACACCATCGATGCATGATAAGCCCTCGCTTGAAGGATGGCCACATGGAAGGGGATGCCTTTATCCGTCGTTATCGCAGGAGGAGTGGCTCCATACGGCGGCCCTAGTCTGCCGAAAGCCTTGTCCTATATGAAACGATGGGACTTTTTCTAGATTCTTCCACCTTACGTAGCGATTGTAGAAGACGAAGATCTGGAGGACAAGGGTACGGATGCTTAGAACTTTACCATGGGTATTTCACTGATTGCAGTCAATTCCACCCTCACACCTGGTCTATAGGATCAGGAATCACGTGTTCCTGGAGCCGTACCTTTCAAGTCAGTTTTTTCATCAATTCGGCTATAGCCAGCTGATGATACAACCCGAGCACTTGCTTGGGCTACGTAGGGATTCTTTTGAATGGAGCTTGGGTATGGCAATACTACAACATCAGGTTTATGGGGGCCTATTTTATTGCACCTAGCAGGTACCTTAAACCCCACATCCTTTATGCCACCGTGATGTTTTACTGCTTGATGAATACTTCATCTCCCGAGTACGATCGGGAGAAGAGTTTCATTGCTAGGACCATACTTGAGGCATCGCTAGACGTGATCGAGAAGGCTCGGACGTATTTTTTTGCCCGATGCTTAGAGGACAGATGGGACATCGGGTCCCCAAAAGGAAGATATAGAGGATTCGCCGGTCGAGCTTACCGATTCTCGCTTAATGCGGTGCACCTCTGTGGGAGCAAGTTTGCCTGCTATAAGATGATAAAGAATTCATTGTCTCCAAGACTGTAAGAGTTGTTCAACCTATTCTCCAGCCTATAGAGGAGAAGAAGGGGCAATTCCCTTCAAAGGTAATAATCATGAATTTGAACACTCTCCGAGAGGTTTTTCTTCGACAAGGCCCATTTTCTCTTATTCTTTTCTTTCCGTGTGTATATGTTATAAATAAGAAGTCTAAACCTTCTTGGTGGGACTTAGGTGATTCTTCTAAAGTGGAAATTGTTACTATTTCTGAAGAGCCTATTCTTCCTAGGTCTCCAGTCATGGACCCATAAGAAGGGGAGGCCCAGGCTGCTAAGTTCGAGTTGGGACTCATTCCTCTTTCGAATTCACGATGGATGATTTTGTCGACCTGATGGCGGCATACAATACGGACCAGGCATCGGCGGTTCCCTCAGGCACCTCAATTTTACCTTTTTACGCACATACGTATATAGTTCGGAATTGATGGTTCATGTTGTTTTTTTGTAGGTATACAACAGGAAAGAACCTTGTTGAGACTGGAGGAGCCTGCTACTGTGGTCGAGGTGACGGTCGAGGAAACTGCCAACAGACCCTATGGTGGTTCTGAGGTAGGGGGTATAAGCAGCTCCTTTTATAGTAGTTGCTGAGGCTGAGGTGGTTCAAGAGTCTTCCCCCAAAGCTATAGCCGAAGCTGGGGTGGAGCTTCAGGATACTCCCATCGAGACTATGGAAGGAGGAGAGTTGCCGGTTAGGGTCAAAAGTAAGCTCGAGGCAATCGAAGGAGGTGTCTTGTTGAGCCGACCTACTGGTCAAAATAGAGGAACCAACTCCAATGTCGAGTCCCACTCCTACCCATGTTGTGATAGACTATGATGCTGGCGAGGCCCCATTTGTGACAGGCTTTGACGATGGCGTAGCCCCTGTTATAGGGGACCCTAGTCCAGCATATGTCCTATGGTGAATCATGACTGGGGCTGCTCCACCTGAGGTATTGCCTCAGGCAAAATCTAGTTCTAGTATTATTGGAGAGCAATCAATGCCGGTGGAGACCTCGATCTCGGAGGCACCTAGGTTAGAACCTCCCCAGGAAGAAGCCGGTCAAGGAACATAGGTGGCTGGGAATTTAACAGGTGGGGTTACAGTTGCTCTGCTTTCCGTGGCAAGTATTGACCACCAAGCAACGCAACCCTGTCGAGCTTGGCTGTCTCTGACTCTACTGCCAACTTTAGTAGGACCGTCGACGATGATGCCTACAATGACGCCCATCATTGAGACTTTACGCCATTTTGAGATGAGGTGTCTCAAGTGTTTCGGAGCATGGCGATCCTTTGCCTTGGCTGGGCTTTGGTGGCGCTCCAAATAGTGTCACTTAGAGCGTACCCTGGGTACGAGGCAACCGCGAGTGCACTTGAAGCCTCGGTGAATAAATTAGAGCTTCGCTTTTCGGAGTTTGGGGCTGATAGTGCAACATCACACCCTTGGTGAACGAAGAATTGGACAAGCTATCGGCTGAGGTCTTCCAAGTTCATGCAGCTTATTGGTCGAATCGAGAAGCCCTCGATCGTGAGGCACCAGAGATTAATGTGAAGGAGCAGGAACTTGCTGCCGCCCAAGGGGCTCAAACCTACATACAATAGATCATGCCTAAGCGCCTTACTGACTACTGAGTGCATGTCAGGCTCCTTGAGGAAATGATAGTCGGTATAGAAGCCGATATACAACGGATAGCGGGTGAACAAACTGTTGGCCCATTGGTCATGGTCAAACCTGATTTTAATAATTGATCTAACTATGTCTCGATATAAATGTAAGTCAATTCAGATGTTTACCTACGACATTTTGGACAATGCTCAACAATGCATATTTACTATGTTCAAGACCGAAGCTATTTCTGTTCCGAAGCTGTTTGCCATTCAGAATATACTTTCTGTTAAGCTATATATATTTTGAGTCTAGGAATACATTGTACACCGAGTCGTACTGGCAAATAGACTATCCAAAAACGTTTTTCAAAAACCATCCTATTCTTTTACAAATGACCTATGTTTTTGTAAAACATCCTTTTTACAAAAAGCTTCTGAAGGACTTTTCAAAAAGCCAAAATTGATTTTTCTCAAAATGAACTGGCAGAACCCTAGTAGAACTCGGTCCGAGTTCGACCAGAGTTCGGCAAGAGTTCGGCCAAGTGGAACGTTAGTGAACGTTGGATTTTGAACTTGGTCATCCTTCAGTTACGGTTTGTTACAAAGAGTTCTGTCCGAATTCTGCCCGAATTCTGTCAGATTTCTGTCTTTGGAAAAACTATAAATAGAGAAGTATTTCGATCATTCCAAATCACCAATTCACTTTCAATCTCTTCTCTTCTTAAGCTTACTTTCTTCCAAAGAGTTCTCAAAAGCTTACATTTTTAAATACCAAGCCAGTTATAATCCTCTAGTCGATTTGCCAGTACGGTGCGGTCTAAAAGTTTCAGAGCGATTGTAATCAGAGGCTTGATAGAAGATACAGCTCTTCACAATTGAAGTTGGTCGAGTTTTAAAGCTCGCGTCTGTAGAAGTTGCAAGGAATTCGTATGAAAACTTACAGGATTTTCCAATAGTGGATTCAACTGGAAGCTAGAGTTCTTCTGACTGGACTAGTCCCCATAAGAGGGAAACCGGTATAAATCTCGGTGTTTGCGTTTGCCTTCTGATCACTTTTAATTTCTGTCATTTACTTTGTGATTATTATTATATCTGTGATCTAACTGCTAACAAGATTTTTAATTAGCAATATTCCGCTGCCTACTCTATTCACCCCCCTCTAGAGTATTCTGCTTTACGATTTCGTTCCTACAATTGGTATCAGAGCAGGTCATACAGGTAAAGCAAGGTAAAATTGTAGTTATATTCAATTTTTTATATAGATCACAACATTACACATGGCAACTGTGAAATTCACAAGTGATGGCCAAGCTACAAACAGACCTCCACTGTTTGACGGCACAAACTACACTTATTGGAAAACACGTATGAGTTTCTTTCTGAAATCTTTTGATTTTGACTTATGGTCTATAGTTATTGATGGCTATAAACAGCCACCTCATATTAATATTGATGGTGTTTTAGTTGAAAAATCCCATGACAAATATACAGAGGTAGAAAAGAAAAAGGCTAGTCTTGACGCACGT
Source organism: Iris pallida (assembly GCA_029216955.1). Classification (NCBI taxonomy): domain Eukaryota; kingdom Viridiplantae; phylum Streptophyta; class Magnoliopsida; order Asparagales; family Iridaceae; genus Iris; species Iris pallida. The sequence goes on along the minus strand of JANAVB010044018.1, from coordinate 7,245,200 downwards.
GCTATTAACGCTTTATTTTGTGCCTTAGACAGAACTGAATTCAACATGGTATCTACTTGCACAATATCAAACGAAGTGTGGAAACTTCTCGAAGTAACCAACGAAGGAACAACACAAGTCAAGGAGTCAAAGATCAGCAGACTTACTCAGGAGTACGAGGTATTCAAAATGAAGCCAAGTGAATCAGTCACTCAGATGTTTACAAGATTCTTGGATATTGTAAATCCTCTGTCTTTACTAGGCAAGGATTACAGTAACCATGGGAAGATTCACAAACTTCTACGAGCCCTTACAAAGAACTGGATTCCAAAGGCTACTGCAATCATTGAAGGGAACGACCTCTCAATAATGTCTCTAGAAACACTCATGGGTAAGCTACTCACTCACGAGTTAGAACTTCAAGTCTTTGAAGATGCTACACCAAAGAAGAAGTCAGAGAAGACGATCGCTCTCAAGGCTCAACATAGAAGAACCATCGAAGATGATTCTGATGACAGCGACTCCGACTCTGAAGATCAAGATCTTCTGGTAAGAAAATTCAAGAAGTTCATGAGATTTAACAGGAGAACAAAAGACAGCAAAGACAACAACAACAACAACGAGAAACATCCTATTTGCTACAGATGCAAGAAGAAAGGACACATGAAGAAAGATTGTCCCTCAGTATCATCATCAAAGAAAAGCCGCAAATAAGACAAAGGCTACCTGAAGAAATCTACATCAAGGAAGTATGCCAACACAAGCATATGGCATGAAAGTGAAGCCAGCGACTCAAAAGATGAACAATCAGATGACGCTGCAAATGTATGCTTGATGGCTTGTGATCCGGTAATTACTAATCCTCTATTTAATCCTTATGATAATTTCACCTTTGAGCAACTAGGAGAGGCTTTCAGTGAACTGTTAGATGATTACAGGAAACTACGTAGTAAATATGAAACCTCTAAGAAGGTACTCAAAGAGTACAAAGGTGAAATAGGAAGACTTACCGACCTACTAGATCATGTTAGAGATAATGACTCTTCAAATGAGTCTGGTGAGCTTTCTTCTGTTAATTTTTTGTTACACGAGACTGTTAAGTTATCGGAAGAAAAAGACCAAACTATTATCCAGTTAAAGAAAGACCTATCTAAGGAGAGAAAGAGTCTCTAGTGTGCACAGGTCAGATTAGAATCACTCACATCTGACTATACTAGATTATATGACACTTCCAAAAAGTTGGAAATTAGTTTAGGAAAACGGCCTGAAGTTGCTGCTTCCTATTCTAATACATGTCAATTATCGAATCATCGGAACACGCCCAACACTGTCAGACCAAAGCATACCAAGACTATGCCCAAGAAGACTAATAGGCATGCATTCTTCTATACTAGAAAACCAAAACCTACCAATCATGCACCTCATACTACTTTCAACACTCAACATGCTAAATGTCATTATTGTGGCCTTATTGGTCATATATCTTCTGCATGTAGAATCAGAAAGTTAGTAGATTTAAATATTTATGCATGGATACCGAAAACTAACCAGTCAGGACCCAACAAGAAATGGGTACCAAGATTTTCATCTACAAATTGTTTTGTAGGTGGGACGCCCTTTACATGCTAGGAGCAAATGGATCCTCGACAGGGGTTGCTCATGGCACATGACCGGTGACGCTTCATTATTCGCAACACTGTCAAAGAGGAATAAAGAAGGATACGTCTCCTTCGGTAATAATTTAAGAGGGTACATAATCGGTATCGGTGACATTGGTAAGGCTCCCTATCCAGTGATTAAAGATGTTTGTCTAGTTACTGAGTTAAAACATAATCTGCTCAGCATAAGCCATTTAGCTGATCACGGTTATGGTATTAACTTCGTAAAAGATAAATGTACTATAATTGATAGTTCAACTGGTAGCACTATATTTGAAGGTATTAGGGAAGACAATATATATGTATTCTATTTGTTGGAAGATGCTAACAATGCAGGTAGATGTTTGATGGCCAAAAATATTGAGAGTCAACTATGGCATATGAGACTCGGTCATGCAAACATGGATACAATTTCAAGATTATCTACGAAGAAGTTGGTACGTGGCTTACCGGACATTTTGTCACGATCCGCATCCACTGTGAGGGTACGAGTACGTAATAGCGCCCAGCCTACGTCGCAGTGTCGACGGTAGAACGCTGTCCTAGGTTAATCATCTAATAATATAAAGGTACCTGTACAGTATATACACTCCGAATGGAGGTGACATAGCAACATAGTCTCAATCACATCTAAGGTAGAATACGAAAAAGAGATAGATAAATATGGAACGAAACGAATCCACAGAGATACAATCAGATAGAAGTCTAAGTATCTAAGATAATATCTCCATAAACATCAGATAAAAATAAACTACCAGTCTCTACAATAGTAAAACTCTGAATCTAGACAACTACTAACATAAAAGTAAGGAACAGACTAGACTATCTAAACTATACAATGGGTATCATCCTCGGCAGCTGCCTGAACCTCCCTAGGGGTCCAGGTCGCGAGTGTCATCTAGGCAAGCTCCAATATAAGGGGTGCAGGGTTCCTCATCATCCTCTATAAAATTTTCAACAGGTCCAGTCAGGACGGGAGTGAGCACTATACATCTCACGCAGATCATAACAGGTTAGAGAATATAAACATGCAAGAAAGTACGATACATGAAACTGAAAGAAAGTACATGATGTAAACAGAGAGAGAACTGTAATAGAAATATCTACTATAAGTAGAGAGCTACCAGTGACTAGTGATTTAGAGTACAAAGTCGACATATGAACAGCTTGATTTGCACATGGCTATACTAAAGAGGCGTACATGGCTATACTACTTTGGAATTGTTCACATGACTATTTATACTCGCCCATACCCCAATCAATACACAAGGATCCAGACAAGTTATGTTACGTACATGGTTTTCATATAAAGCCCATAAATGGGTGCACATGAAGTATACATGAGAGCTCATACATGAGTGCACATGAAGTTCACATGGGGGCCCATAAATGGGTACACATAAAATTTACATGAAGGCTCATAAATGAGTGCACATGAAGTATAGGTTATACACGAGATTCATGAGGCCTGGTCTCTTGCAAAAAAGGCAAATGATAACAAGCTGCTGTCCTGGGGCCTGCTGCTGCCTCTGTGGCCGCTGCGCCTACTGAAAGGGTACACGGTCCTGAAACTGCCGCTGCTGAAAATAGGCCCTCGGCTGCTGATACTGCTACTGAAACTGTAGGGGTGGCATCTGCTGCGGATACTGCTGCTGAATCTGTAGGTGGGGCCTCTTAGCCGGGCCCGTACTGCCACTAGCTCCCTGAGTATCTCGCATCCTCTTCTACTTCAGTCCAAGATCGTCCTCCGCTGTCATGGCTTCTACCAGAATCTTTTCGAAAGTGGCATCGCGGTCGCTCTTGGCATATGACCTGATCTCCCTGATCAAACCCCTGCGGAACCTCCTCGCCTTCCCAGCCTCGGTAAGATCCTCGATGAATCTGCTTAAACGGCAGAACTCTCCTGCATACTCCTCAACGGTCTGGTTCCCATGAACCAAACTCTCGAACTGCGCCTCCAAATCACGGAGTGCTGTATCGGGAAAGAATTTCTCCTGGAATAGTTTTTTGAACGCTGCCCAAGTCTGACCGACGGTACCAACCCTCGGGTCCGTCTAGTACCAGGTACGGGCCAAGTCCTACATCTGACTGGCGGCTGCCTCGATCTGTAATCCTGCTGGTATCTGTGCCAATCGGAATATCTTCTCAATGTGCTCTATCCAATCGTTAGCGTATATGGTGCCCTCTGTACCCTTGAAGTCTCGGGGTCCCATCTTCTTAAAGGATTGGATGTCTGGAGTCCTCGGCAGATACGGAAGCATCTGACGTCCCTATTGCTGAGCAGCCACCAGCTCTACTGTCGTCCTGACCAACTGGTGAGTATCTTGTATGCTCTGTCGGATATCAGCAGACTGGCTCTGCTGTATCTGCTGCTGAGACTCCAAAAATTGCTGGAAAAGGGCAAACATCTGAGCCGCATCTACTGTCCCTGATGGTAACTGCTGCTGATACATATCTGGAATGACGGAGGAAGACCTCTGGACAGGTGGAGATGCACTCCCAAAATCTGCAGATGCTCCTATATGAGCAGAAATAGGGGGTGCTGTGGTCCCAGCGTCCACAATCGGGTGAGGGGTGGTAGGCCTCTCGCCAGCGTCTGCTTGGCCAGAGCGATGCGATCGTGTCTCGATCACCATCCTGGAGACAGATCAAATAAGGAATCAATACTGAGATAGAAACGATAATTCAAGGAAGGACAGTTATTCAAGGAAGAAATCTCCAACCGGAATTCAGATGGCAGGGATTTAGTTTAAGAGTTTTTCCTAATGTGATTGAATACCTTAAAAATAATCCTAATCCTACTGCAGGCTGTAGTGGTACTCTAGTTCGAATACCACTACAAAAACTCGACCTGTATGGGCCACCACTAAAAACGTGTCATGACCCGCACCCACTGTGAGGGTACGAGTACGTAACAGCGCCCAGCCTACGCCGCAGTGTCGGCGGTAGAACGCTGTCATAGGTTAATCATCTAACAATATAAAGGTACATGTACAGTATATACACTCCGAATGGAGGTGACATAGCAACACAATCTCAATCACATCTAAGGTAGAATACGATAAAGAGATAGATAAATATGGAACGAAACGAATCCACAGAGATACAATCAGATAGAAGTCTAAGTGTCTAAGATAATATCTCTATAAATATCAGATAAAAATAAACTACCAGTCTCCACAATAGTACAACTCTGAATCCAGATAACTACTAACATAAAAGTAAGGAACAGACTGGACTATCTAAACTATACAATGGGTATCATCCTCGGCAGCTGTCTGAACCTCCCCAGGGGTCCAGGTCGCGAGTGTCATCTAGGCAAGCTCCAAGTAAAGGGTGTAGGGTTCCTCATCATTCTTTGTAAAATTTTTAACAGGTCCAGTCAGGACGGGAGCGAGCACAATATATCTCACGCAGATCATAACAGGTTAGAGAATATAAACATGCAAGAGAGTACGATACATGAAACTGAAAGAAAGTACATGATGTAAACAGATAGAGAACTGTAATAGAAATATCTACTATAAGTAGAGAGCTACCAGTGACTAGTGATTTAGAGTACAAAGTCGACATATAAACTGTAGAAGCATGGAAAATATCAGAATAATGGTCCATGCGGCTCCGGATACGAAGCCCATACGGCTCATATGGGAGCTGTCTTATACAGTTCAAAGGAAGACTCTCCGTCTCATGCGGCTCGAGAGTGTATGTGGTTCAGCAGGAATATGCGGCTTGATCGATGCCACGTGTCCCCCTGTGATCCTTTCCTACAGCTGGCCCTTTGAATAGTAGCCTCATTTAATGCTCTGACACGATTTGACGACTGTGGCGGCTCTGGCATAAAGTGCCATAATGACTCTGCCATAATGACAGACTCTTCGGAAAAAGAAAAAGATCTCTGACCCGATCCGTCAGAAATCCTAGGTTGCCACGTGGCAAATCTCATGCGGCTTAAATAGAGAACAGCTTCATGCGGCTCAAGGAGAAGTCATCCTATATGACTAGCAGAAATCAGCCATATGCGGCCCACTGAGAGCTCAGCCCCTACGGCTCAATACAACGCTAACTCATGCGGCTCGCAAAGACTATGCATATGCGGCTCATTGAGAGTTCGTTTCCTGCGGTCCGATAAAGCATTATCCTATGCGGCTCACGAAGAGTATCTCCCTGCGGTTCAAGTGTTGCCCATCCTATGCGACTTTGGCAGGACCCACAATCAAAATACGTGGCATTGGATCAATCGACGATTTAACCGAATCTCAACAAATATATCTGACATCATCATCATAATTACTGAGATCAAGGCATATCATTTATCATCAAGCCAATGGGACACGTGGCGAGCAATCGGGCATTGGTATAATCAATCATGAAGATTTAAAGCAATCAACATTAATTGCTCACAAGATTCGGTGCTATCCTCATTAATGGCAGAGATTCATTGTAATCAGGACCAAGGGTTCAGATAGATTGAAGGAGTGCCGACATTCCAAAACAATGATCATTAGCAAACCCTAATGATCATACCTCACTCTTATAAATAGCCAGCATCATTTCTTTGCACAAGGGCCGGCAACAAAAAGAATAAAAAAATATACAGAGTCAGAGAGAGAATACACAGAGAGAGAGAGAGAAGCCAGGAGAGCAACAGAGGAGCAAAAAGAGCACTTCTTTGTCAACGCCAACCATCTTTTCACAAGGAGCCAAGGCTGCATACCGATCGTCCAAGGAGTAAGGCAGGGCTGCCGTCGCCTTTCCGAGCCTCTATCGTCACCCCCCAGAATCTAAAATAAACAATTGTACTTAGACTGCTGTACCTAGGTTTTCGTTCCTAGGCTTTTTTTGTACAAGCGAGTTTGTATTGTGAGTCTAAGTTCAGTCCTCCGATAATTGTTCTGTACTTTTACAATCAATAGCAAACATGAACGGCCTGATTTGCACATGGCTATACTAAAGAGGCGTACATGGCTATACTACTTTGGAATTGTTCACATGACTATTTATACTCCCCCATACCCCAATCAATACACAAGGATCCAGACAAGTTATGTTACGTACATGGTTTTCACATGAAGCCCATAAATGGGTGCACATGAAGTATACATGAGAGCTCATACATGAGTGCACATGAAGTTCACATGGGGGCCCATAAATGGGTGCACATGAAATTCACATGAAGGCTCATAAATGAGTGCACATGAAGTATAGCTTATACATGAGATTCATGAGAAATACGACCGAACATGATAGCACATGAGAGTACACGAGCGAGCACGAACGAGCATGTAGCACATGATAAACATGAATAACATGAGAGCGAGGAATACACGATGTACATGAAACACACGACATGATGTATCCGATGCTTTCGAGGGAGATAACATCGCATGAAAGGATCCATATAGTACCAATCCGTGATAATATCATGACAACATCAAATAAGGTAAACTAGAGCAGGAATATAATTCTAAGCAAGTTATGAAATGATCAGAGAATGTACTCGCCTCGTATCTGAATGTCTGAAGTAAATGTACTGTACGAGATGAGGTACCAGACTCCTATTTAGAGCAACACAAGTCAAGATGTATACAGGGATGATAAATGTAATCTACTATGCATCTGCATGCTGTCTAGGTCAAACTAGACCAAAGTCAACTCTCGGTCAACTCTAGTCAACTAGACTAGTCAAACTAGGTCAACTAGGGCTAACCAAGTCTAAACTAGTCAAATTAGCCTATGCTAGTCTAACTAGGTCTTAACCAAGGCTATACAAGCCAAACACAAGTCACACATCATAAGCACATTTACATTAGCTATATAAGCTATCAATCATGAAATTCATGTATATACATATATATCTATCTATCCATGGTCCTAGGCATATATAACCTATGAACCATATAGTACTATATCATATAATATATATCTATCACATATGTAGCACATATATATATGTATAACATAGCCTCACAACATAAACTCTATAGTATCACCCATATATATATATACCAAGTGCCATGTGTCACATACAAGGTGAGAACCTTCATGTGAACTGGAACCCCAATCAATGCACAACCTTACCATGTGTCCTTCATCTACCATATGTGTGTGTAGGTGTCAAGGGTGTGTGTGACAGGAATAAGAAAACAGGGCAATACCAACAGTGTGGTGTGAAGGATGTGTGCCACAAGATTTTAACAAACATTGGAAAAATATGATAGGTAATAAGTGGACCTGTGTACAGTGTGATTGTGTGTGTATTATTCACCTGGGTGTGTGTGTATGACAACCAAGAATTCGAAAATGTGTGTGTGAGAGTGTGAGAGAAATGTGAGGAAATCAGTTGTGAGTGTTTGATAATCATTCTCAGGTTTCAATACTTGACAGTTAATAAAGAAATCAGTGAACAACCTAGTAGTTTTCAGTTCTCTGGAATTTCAGTACAAGGACAGGGTTCCAGGTTTCAGTTCATGGTGTGCACAGGTTCTCCTGTGTGTGTGTTAATGTGAGGGTGAAGTGAGGAAATCTGTGAGTGTGTAAGTGAATGGAAACAGTTTTCAGTTTGTGTGTGCATGAGTGCTTAGGCATGTGTGTGCAGGACTCTTAGGAATAGGTAGGTTCCTATGTGTGTGTGGATTTATTGTCCCCAGGTTTTGGGATTTAAAACAGTGTTCAACTGGGAAAATGTTTCCAGGTTAACCCAAACAGTGTGTGTGTTTAGAAGTGTCTCAGTTCATTACATATGTGTGTGTGTTAGATAGGAATGTGTGTGTGTATTTAAAAGTGTGGGTGACAGGAACTAAGAAGGGTGGCCTGTGTTCTCAGGTTTTGCAAAACCAACTGACAGTCTCAGTTTGTGACTGTGGGTTAACACCCTATCTCAGGAAAACCCAAAAACGAATCCACAAACCTATCTGTCAACACCAATCCTAAACTAATATCCCATTAGCCTAATACATATGCAGGGGATCTAAATCAAACATTTAACCAACACAAAAATCAGAAAATGCAAATTCAAACTCAGGAAAAACAGTATCAGCTAAGAGTGTAAATCGGGTTTCAGTCCACATTAGGGAATTTCAAATTTGAATAAACAAAACACATTAATGTTATGAATTAAAGTTGGTAATACACGAGACACGTGTACACGTGTCACAGGGAGTGTTTGTGTCTAACAAAGTGGACACAAACGTGTCCAAACAACAAAACACACACAGACACGGACTGTGCACTGACAGTGTCGTGCATGCGTGCACATGTGTCCAGTGCACGACACAGGCCACATGGTGACACGTGTCCGTGCACACGTGTACGCCTAGGGTAGAGGTACGTGTCCACGTGCCTGAAACGTGTCCACGTGGTGTCGTGTCATAGTTGTAGCCACGTGTCAGTGGCATTTTCACGTGCGTGTGTGCGTTGGTCGAGACAGTGCGGTCGGGATTTCTCCCAAACCGCTCGACGAAATCCTCCCAAATTTTGTGTGTATCGTGACAGTGATTGCCCGCATGACTCCACAAATTTTTGTGGTGTCACGTGCCGTGTCGTGTCCTGTGTCGAGCCCGTACAGCAGGGGACTGCACGGGCACAGTGTTGTGTCCCGTGCGTACGTATGTGTCCAATTTTGGACACAAAAAGTGTCAGAAACATGCTCAGTAAGACACGAAATAAATAAACACATATAAAACAATATTTCCATTCAAATAATTTTCGAAAACAACATAAAAATTTCCTTTATGGCATTTCAACAAACACACGAATACAATCATTGATACGTGTCCGATACGGACACGTAAAGGACACGAAACCTAGCAAAACTATTCCTACAGAGAGAGGACACCTAGGGCTTCCTATCCATGCAAAGAAATCAAAATTTATTGGAGGGAATAGGGATTTACCTATATGTGTTCATTCTCAAAGAAAAGCTTCAAAATAAGATTTCTCCTAGCTATTCCCAAGCTCCAAATTGTCTCCAAACTGTAGTTGGCCTCCATGAACAGTAGAGAAACCCAAATTAGATCACCATGGAAGACGTTTGGATGAAAAAGGATTAATATTGAATAAAATAGGAAGAAGTTTCAATAGAGGCTAACCTTGTTCTTGTAAAATGAAGAGATGAACAAAAGGAGGCAAGTGGTTGAGAGGGATTTTATAGGGACATGCCCTAAGTGAACAGCCATAGGATATTAGGGTTAGGGTTTTTGGGATTTGATCTAGGGCTATCATTCCTCCTAGTCAAATCAAGGGCCTACAACCTAGGTTTCACACATAACTTAAATGCAACCTAGTTAACTCTAACTATCATCACTAAATCAAAACTAATCAATACTAACCATCACTAACTATGGCTAGCTAAGTCTAGGTATGACTAATCTAGGTTAGGTCAATCTAGGTTAGGCTAAACACAACACAAGGCAATCAATTAAATGATATTAAAATCACACCATCCTATTAATTATATTAAATTCCAAATATATATATAATTAATTCAATTAATTCAAAATGACCAAAATACCCTCAAGCTAAAAATGATAAATGAAATACCCTAGTCACATGGCTAGGCTCTAGGGCAGACAGTCTCTACGGTTTCACTAGCTGCACATCAAAATCACAAGTCATGATATTTAAATAGTTTTAAAATGATTAAAAATCACTAAAAATCATATTATTAACTAAATATCATAATTAAATAAATTAAACACAAAATTTCAAAATTACCCTCATTTTAGAAATTGGGTGTTACACATTTCTTTCAAGAAGGATACGGTATGTAGTGAATGTGAAAAGAACAAAGCTACCAAATCCGTATTCAAATCCAAGAACGCTGTAAGTACCACTAGACCTTTACAACTGTTGCATATGGACTTATTTGGACCTAGTAGAATTACCAGTCTAGGTGGTAAGTTATATGTATTTGTCATTATAGATGACTTCTCTAGATATATATGGGTTTATTTTTTTGCACACAAGAATGATGCATTATCAGAATTCGCCACCTTTTGCAAGAAAGTACAGAATGAAAAAGGGTTCATGATTACTCGCATTCGTAGTGATAATGGCGACGAATTTGAGAATACAGAATTCAAGCAATTTTGTGACACACACGGTTATTTGCATGAATTCTCTTGTCCTAGGACTCCGCAGCAAAATGGAGTTGTGAAACGTAAGAACAGAACTCTATGTGAAATATCTAGAGTAATGTTAAACCAGTTTAGTCTACCTAGATACTTATGGGCTGAAGCTGTAAATACAGCATGCTATATTCTCAATAGGGTTCTAATTCGACCTATATCGAAGAAGACTCCCTATAAATTATGGTTTGATAGAACACCAAATGTTTCTTATTTCAAAATTTTTGGTTGTAAATACTTTATTCTTAATACTAAAGATAACTTGAGTAAATTTGATGAAAAGGCCGATGAAGGTATATTTTTAGGTTATGCAGCAAATAGCAAAGGATATAGAGTCTTCAACAAAAGAACCATGATCATTGAAGAATCTATCAACGTCAGGTTTGATGAGCTAAATCAACACTTAGACGATGATGACAATAAAGACATAATCGTACCAAGTACAGCTACTGCAAAACCTTCACACAAAGATACAGAACCATCACATCAGGCATCAGATGAACCTCCAAGCAAAGAAGCCAGAACTAGCAATCCTGAGACTACACCAAAAGAGATAAGATTCTTGGCTAATCATCCAAAGAACTTGGTAATTGGTGAGATTACCAAGGGTGTAAGTACTCGTTCCTCTAATAAAGATATAGCTTCTTGTGTTGCTTTTGTCTCGCAGTTTGAACCCAAAAATATTGATAAAGCATGTAGTGATAACTTTTGGTTAGATGCTATGCAAGAGGAATTAAACCAATTCGAACGGAATCAAGTTTGGGAACTTGTTCCCAAGCACATTGATCATCCGGTCATTGGCTCCCGATGGGTATTCCGAAATAAACTGAACAAGAATGGTTTAGTGACTCGTAATAAGGCTCGAATCGTAGCTCAAGGATACAATCAGGAAGAAGGTATCGACTATGATGAGACTTATGCCCCAGTTGCGAGATTAGAATCCATTCGTATGTTATGTGCATTTGCATGTTTTCATAATTTTAAGTTATTTTAAATGGATGTCAAAAGCGCATTTTAAATGGTTTTATAAAAGAAGAGGTTTATGTAGCTCAACCACCCAGTTTTACTGATTTTAAATTTTCTGAATATGTTTTCAAGTTGAAGAAAGCTTTATACGGTTTGAAACAAATCCCTCGTGCTTGGTACGATCGTCTAAGCACTTTTCTACTTGATAACAGTTTTTCAAAGGGAAAGGTTGACACTACTTTGTTTATAAAATCTTTGAATAATAATATTCTTTTGATTCAAGTCTATGTAGATGATATTATCTTTGGATCTACTGATAAATCTCTTTGTCAAGAATTTTCAAAGTGTATACAGAATGAGTTTTAGATGAGCATGATGGGAGAGCTAAAATTCTTTCTCGGACTGCAAATCAAACAAACCAGCAATAGGACGTTCATAAATCAAGCAAAGTACACAAAGGATCTATTAAAGAAGTTCGACATGGAAGTAGTCAAGCCACTTAGCACTCCAATGGCGACTTCAACCAAGCTTGATATTGATGAACAAGGCAAACCTATCGACATACGTAAGTATCGAGGTATGATCGGTAGCTTACTGTATTTAACTGCTAGTCGACCAGACATTATGTTTAGTGTTTGTTTATGTGCACGCTTTCAAGCTAATCCTAAGGAATCATATTTGTGCGCAGTTAAGCGTATCTTTCGATACCTTAAAGGCACTTCTTCTGTCGGCTTATGGTATCCCAAAACCACATCATTTGACCTAACCGGTTATTCTGATAATGATTTTGCTGGATGCAAAGTAGATAGAAAAAGTATTAGCGGCCCATGTCATTTCCTAGGAAAAGCTCTAGTCTTTTGGTTTAGTAAAAAGTAAAATTCTGTTGTATTATCAACAACCAAGGCTGAGTATATCGCCGCAGGATGTTGTTGTGCACAAATTTTGTGGATAAAATAAACCTTAGAAGACTATGGATTGTATTTTACATACATACCCATTTTTTGTGATAACACTAGCTCTATTAATTTGACTAAGAATCCAGTATGTCACTCTCGTACTAAACATATCGAGATTCGACATCACTTTCTTAGAGATCATCAACAAAATGGAGATATAGACCTTGTATACATAGACACACATAATCAATTAGCTGACATACTCATAAAACCTCTAGCGGAAGATCGTTTTAATTATTTACGTCGAGAATATTTGCAAAAACAAAAGTATGAACTTTATTTCAACAAACTTTGTAAAGAGATTACAAGAATTCTGGAAAAGTACAACGGTAGGAATCCAATCTAGAAGACGATTGCTTTATCCCTTGGACGATGTGAACTTTGAAAACAATAGCCTCAGAAGTTAAAGTTGAAGGCAAAAGCCTCGGAAGAATGCAGCAGCACTTGGGCAAGAACTCCTGAACTTTTTGATATTTCTGAACTTTATGTCTGATCCCCTTGAATGAAGACTTGAAACTCTATTTATAGAGTTCTGGAAATAACCAACTTTTAGTTATTCTGAATGGCACAAGTTGGATTGTGCATGGATTGGATGGCGCAGCAGCAGACTGCGCAGGCAGTTGCTGGATCGTGGGCCAACTGTCTTGGACACATGGCATCTCTTGATTGAATTGCGCATGATCGTGTGCAGACGGTTGCCACATAATGAGTTATTGATGGCATGAATGCCACGTATACTTTTATCAGTTTTCATAATGAAGTGCGCCATATGAGTTGCGCTGACTTTAGATTGCGCGAGGATGGACTGCGCAACAGATTGCCTAGCCGATTGCGCTGCCAGCTGTCCTTGAGCGCCGTGCTGCACAATAAACAAACAGTCACCTCGTTCTCCTCGCTGTCAGTTGTCAAAATATTTGATTTTGTCAGGTAATGATGACAAGGCCACGTCAGCTTTGCGCAGTTGAGAGTGAGCGCAGTCCAGTATGCACAATCTGAATGATGCGCAATCTGATATCTGCGCAGTTCATTTGAATGATGTATTTCTTGATTTTCCAGACTTTGTTGATGAGTGCAACTTGATTTTTAGGACCTATAAGACTCCCTTCAAAGTTTTCAAAAGTTGAAATTTATTCAAAATTTCGAAATACTTTGAATTTTGAATTTTTAATCAAGTTGCGCATGTGTTGAGCTGTCTGCGCAATCGGATGAATCAGCCCTGCTTTTTCGGCGCAATCTGAGGCGGCCTATTGCTCTTTGAAAAACTATAAATAGTTCCTTCGATCCTTTAAATTATTTTTTACTTGCTTTCTTGTGTTTGAGAGAGAGAAACTCCTGAGTTCATCCCGACTTCAGCCTTCTTCCCCGTCGATCTCATGGCTCCCAAGCGTTCCTCCGCCGCCGACAAGGGCAAGGCCCCTGCCGAGTCTTCGGCTAGGGTTGCGCCTCGTCCTTCTTGACATGAGACTGCGCATCCTGCTTTACGAGGTAGACGACCCAATCGAAAACTTTTTTTAGGGTTTTTCGACTTCACTGATCTTTAAAATCCATCTCTTTTTAGAGATGTGATCGTACTACGCCACCCTTTTTAGGGTCTTGGTTGCACGAACTAGTTATTCTTCATTTTTATGAAGCATATCTTCTTGCGCAATCGGTTAAACTGTGCTGGCGAAAGTCAGCACAATCTGCTGATTTGCGCAAGATTGCCAGCGCAATCTGACGCTGGCATAAACTGATGGTTGCGCAATCTGATGGTTGCTCAATCTGATGGTTGCGCAATTTGATGATACTATATTTGATTTTACTTGTGCTGAATTTTTGCTTTCTCTGTTTGATGCAGTTGATACCAGAGAAGATCCCGAATATGAGACTTTTGTAGGAACTCTTGCAGAATCAGAGTTTAAAGAGGACTTGTCCCACATACTTTTCCTACAATATGCCCTTCCATCCTCTCGCCAAACTATTTTGATAGCACAAGACAATGAGACTCTGTTAAGCCTGATGAATGTGCAACCTTTGCAGACAGCTGATGCCATCACCCACAGAAAACCTATGTTTTTGTTTGGTGAAGCCATTGACAAAAGTTCTCAACTAAGACCACGTGTTGAGCAGAGAACTTTCCAAAGGAAAGAGAGATTGGTCTTGTTACCAGATATTGCTAGATGTCTTCCTTTGGTACGATATGCTCATGCCAGCCATCCCAGGAGGATGGAATGGGACATCACTCCTCTTCAGCATGCTCGGACAGGAAAAATCTGCGTCAAGAAGGATCCGACAAATAGAGATATGTTCTATAGTTCTTCTGAGCGACACAGTACTTTACTCAGAGGACTGAAACCAGGGTGCATCCCTCCGGAGAATTCTTCTCTGTTGTTGCCTGTGAGGACTCCCATCTTTGCAAATGAGTACGCAAAGGCTGAAGGCAGTTATCCGGATCAAGACATCCGGTTGACAGGTCTGGTAAACCCAGACATCAAAAGATGGAGCTGTATAGCCAACTGGATACTGGTCCAGTTTGAAGATAAACTCAGAGAGATCGAATTGTATCATGCGGTAGATTCTACCGTATATGGCTTCTACCCAAACCCTCATCTGTTTTTGGCATTGGCAGAGAGGTACAACTATAGGACAGGGACGTTCATGACGCCCTGCGGGGAGATGGGATTGGCCTTCCACGAGATGAAGTATATCTCGTATTTACCAATGGCAGACTCCCCTTATGAGGAGTACGTTCCCACTAACGACGAATTAGATAGACTTCGTCGAGAGAATTCGAAGATGGTGGAAGTCTTCGATGAGTTGCTATGCCATTACAATATATGCTCTCTCTACTACAAAAGTGGCTCGTCTGGCACATGCTATTCTTCAAAATGGTTGACTTATCTTTTTTTCAACCATATTATTGAGAAAAAGACAAAAGATCATGACTCGTGCAACCCAGATTTCTTCCAACCCCTCAGCAATAGTGAAGTGATAAAACTGATGGAGGAAAATAAGAAAATGGATATCAAAGTCAATGATGAACATCAATATCCTCCTCTCAAGGCGGGAGATTTTGTTGAGAGCTTTGTAAGAATGGGCTACAGGTCCATGTCTAAAGAAGCCTAGCTAGCAGGATTTCTGACGTACTGGCTCCACCGTTTCGTCATGCCTGGGCAAGTGCTGTAGACCGCTTCCACCGCGGTGTCCTTTTTGCTGCTGTCCGGTTAGTCTTCGGCTACCGGATGGATCTACTATCAGCGATGACTTGCAGAATAAATACGGGTCTTCGTCTCTATGTAGATTCCATACTCAAGGGTAAGTGTGATAAGAGGAATTTCCCCAGACTGGAATTACCTTACACTTACTTATTCGGATGGTTACTCCTGCACCATCCATCTTTGATGAATCCTGCCATGGGAGCAGTGGGCGGCAGTTTTCTGCGCAGATTCTCACAGAGCCGGTGGATATACACTAGTCTGAGGGACTGCAGACACGCTCTGAATCTCGGGAGAGGATGG
The DNA here is from genome assembly GCA_029216955.1 of Iris pallida. Taxonomy (NCBI): domain Eukaryota; kingdom Viridiplantae; phylum Streptophyta; class Magnoliopsida; order Asparagales; family Iridaceae; genus Iris; species Iris pallida. Next base: position 7,229,016 of record JANAVB010044018.1, on the reverse strand, counting down.
AATTTTCTTTGCTCTCCCCCTCCAACGGGTTATGAATTCATGGCACCAAATATGGTCGACCTTGGGAGGCAACCAATAGGTCGAATAGCTTTTGAATGGTTGAAGGTGATCAGACCATCACATCTGGTATACAGATTTGAGGAGGAATGCTATTTGGAACCATATTTGCCGAGTCGCTTTGCTCGTCAGTTCGGATATGACCAGTTCCATGTGGGCAATGCAATAACCTGCTTACAAGGAAAGGGATACTTGATCGACGGTGCCAGAGCGGGGGCTTACTACAATGCTCGAGACACACGAGCAGTATTCTCGTTGCCACACAAGAATAATAATGGTCCAAGAATGCTGTATACATATTCACAGTTTTACACTGCTGGGAACACTTTTACCGAAAACTATAGCCTCGTTGATAGTTTTGCAACGACAAATCGTCTGAAGAAGGAAGCAACTGACATATTGGCTCCCAATAACGATGAGGAACATGAACCAGTAGATGATCCATTGGAAGCTTCCAGGGAAGCTAATTTCCCTGAAGAAGTTCACCAACCTTTAAGAATTTCTCTGAAGGTTGTTAAATCTCCAGTCAAAGAGAAGAAGAGAAGAAGGGAAGAGTCTTCTGCCCCCGTTGCGAAGAAGAAATTAATCTTGGAACATTATTCAGAGAAAGTTACTACGAGATCCCAATCTCGGCAGCTGGCCGAGACAATCCGAGATGAAGCAGCTACACCGACCTCTGTTCAGAAACAAGTCGAGGTAGTAAACGTAGAGAGTCCTGAGAGGCCTCTACATAGAAAGAAGATGGCTCACAGGAGAAAGAAGAGAACAGTTTCTCCTCCAAGGCAAATTTTGTCTTCGGTAGTGGTGAACGCTGTAGCTGGGCTTACCATGCCATCTCCAACTCCTGTTTCTGAGTCTGGGCATAAAACTCCTAGTCCAGAACAGAGGAAGGAGATCGAGCAGAGGGAAGAGGTTGACCAGAGAGATGAGGTCGCAGAGCCTAGAGAAACTATTGCGGAAACAGAGCATGAAACTTTAAAATCTCCATTACCAGCAGTAGTGGAAACTCATCTTCCTGCTACACCGGGAGCAACCCGTGAGGAGGAAGATCGTTTGATGATCGAGTCTTTAGAAGACTGTGACTTTGACTCACAGGATTATATTGATCAAACCGCTGCAACTGCCAGTGGGGAGGTACCGGAGGAAGATGAAAATGAGAAGAGTTCATCATCTGAGGACATTGAGGATACACAAGATCCTGAAGGGGGTGATGAAGAGCATGTGTCTCCTGTAGCTGTTGATGACACATTGAATGTTGAGGTGCAGATATCTCCCGAAGGTGCTGATGACACTTTAGATCCTGAAAAGGATGTTGAAGTGCAAACATCTCCGGAAAGGATAGCAGATAAAGAAACGGCTCTGGAGGAAACTCCCGCTGTTAATCCTCAAGGTATAGAATGAAATTAGCAATCTTCTTTTAAATAGATTGATAGCTGACATCTTTATTTGTATTCCATGCAGAAATCGAATCTTCTCCAGCACCTCCAGTGTGCATGGACATAGTGCTTGCGACGACGATTGCTAGTAGCAGTCGTCATTTATCCTGTGGCTCTGAAGCAGGAAGTAGTCAGGCAGTAGTGTCTGAGGCTACTTTTGCTCAACTAGAATCTGTTCCAACAGACGATAGGCCTGTTGCTGGATCAAACCATGGTAAGACTGTTTTTACTTTTGATTCTCTTTGACAATATCCAATGACAGGCAAAGTGACAATATTTAATTTTGCTGAGGAACAACCGGAAGGAGCGACCAGCTCCACTTTAGTTCCTTTATTCAAAGAGCCTTCCACCCAAATATGAGAAACTGAACGTCCTGCTTCCTCGTCATCAACAGAAGTAGCTGCGACTTCTGGTGCTCTAGCTACGAATCAGTTCGTCGTCCACTCATTTACCAAATTCTTCTTTGATTCATTGGGGCCTTTGATAAATAGAGTGATGGAAAAGGAAGATGCTGATTTTTACACGGTTAGAGGTCCAACCTCTTTCTTAGTTAATGCCATCCGCGAGCAAGGTGACGAGGATCAAGCTACATTTCTTGATCACGTATTGGATGAGCTGGAGACCTTAACAAAGAGCTACAAAGAGCTGAACAAAGAAGAGGTAGAACCTTTAATACAAGCCGAATTTGAAAGAATGTCTCAGGAGGCTGCAGTTGAGAGAGTCAATTTCCAAGTTCTCTTGGATACTTTTATTGCTAAGTCTGCTGAGTACAATTCTAAGGTAGAAACGGTATCATCTGTTGCTGAAAGAAAAGAGAGGAGAATTGTTGAATTGAAAGCAGAGATTGCTCGTCTTCAGGAAGAGCTGGAAAATAAGGTCACCGAACACCAAACTGCAATTCAACAACTCAGTGCTCTAACCCAAGAAAGAGACGAATATGCCGTAGCTCATAATGCTGAAATCACTCGCCGAATGGTAACCATGCCCACCTTTAATGAACAATCTGGGATGGAGGAAGCCAGGAAACGAGTGATGGAATCCCGTGAAGAACGACTGCAGACTCTGAGGCAACAGATAACCGGCTTGATGACACCACCAGCTTAGTAGAAAATATCTTGTATCTTCTTGTCTTTTGCAGCATGTATATTTTTGTAATATCTTAAATTTTGATCAATAAAAGATATTTTGTTGTGGCTCTATTATTTATTGCATATCTTGTTCAGATATAAATAATAGCGATAGAAAATATATTCAGAGGTGCAGGACATGATATATTTCTTAATTTTTAGAAAATAATTATATTCATTATATTTGCTCAGAGGTAATGTGGACATGGCAGAATATAATTTATTGAATATCATTATTTCAGTAGACAACTCAATCAGGGATGACAAGTTGCTGATGTGGATGATGAACGATAATGAATCATCAAAATATGTGAACGAAATGAATCATCAGGATGAACGGATGAACCGTCGTATGAGTTGAATGAACGGGTGAACCGTCAAATGAACGGGCGAACCGTCAAATGGTGGTAACGAACGGGCGAACCGTCAAATGTTGGTAATAAACGGGTGAACCGTCGAATGAATTGAATGAACGGGTGAACCGTCAGATGATAACGAACGGGTGAACCGTCAGATGACAATGAACGGGCGAACCGTCGGATGAATGTGTCGCTTCGTTGGTTGAAGAGTCTCTGCCTATAAATAGAACAGAAATCTGAAAGGAATGATCATTTCCATTTTTTAACATAAAGATATCGTCTGGAGATGCATCCAAGAAGGCTGAACTCGTCCCGAAGGTTGAAGCGGGCATTGAAGATCATCCTGCCGAACCAGTCCAGCAACAAACAGAAGCAGGCGAAGGTTCGTCTGCACCCAAGCCACCAAAGGATATCCTGGACTTCCTACTTGAACCAGGAAAGTCTGAAGAGGAAGAGGCCATGAGGATGGCTGCTTGCAAGTTCCTGGTGGGTTCTAGCAAGGATGTCCTCGGCTCTTTTGCTGATTATGTCTTTGATAAGGACGGCAGTGGTCCACACCCCAATGTTGAGAAGGATGATAGTGACCTTCCTTAATATCATTTACTATCATTGATGATGAAATAAAATTGAATTTTATTTATGAACTTGTCTGATGATTTACAAGCATTTACATTTATACATAATACTTTTTAAGGAATTTTCCATTGATAGGCATCATAGCAATTCGACCATCCAGCTCTGAGAGTTGATAGGCTCCATTTGAAAAGACTTTGTTTACAATATAGGGCCCTTTCCACTTTGCGTGCCTTTGCTCATGTGAGTCATAGTTATAGGACGTATGACTGTTAGAACGAGTTCTTCTTACTGAAAGGCTCTGACTTTAACTTTACGGTTAAAAGTCTTTGAGATGTGAGCTTGATATAACTCAATATGTTGTTGAGCCAATAGCCTCTTTTCGTCGAGCGCTTCTAATTCTTGAAGTCGAAGAAGATCATTGTTCTCTGTAGTGAGTTCATTGGCAATGGCAATCCTTAAGGACAGAATTTGAAGTTCTAGGGAAAGAACAGCTTCACAGCCATCCACCAGAGAGAAGGGTGTACAGCCTGTAGGATTGCGGACCGTAGTACGGTAGGCCCATAGACACTCACCAAGCTTTTCACTCCAATTCTGTTTGTTAGTAGATACAAACATCTTTAGGAGCCTAATGATAGTTTTGTTGAAGGCTTCGGCTAATCCATTAGCAGCAGGATTGTAGGCTGTCGAGGCGACGTTGTCAATCCGGTGATCATCACAGAATCTTGTAAACTTCTGGCTGATGAATTATGGTCCATTGTCATGAATGATCCTTCCAGGTACATCAAATCTGTAGATGACATGATGTTTGACAAAGTTGATGATGCTACTGGTCTTGACTTCAGCCAGAGGTATAGCTTCAGCCCACTTGGAAAAGTAGTCTGTTATCGCTAATATGAATCGATGTCCTCTAGAAGAAGGAGGATTGATGGGACATATAATGTCCATGCCCCAAGCTTCAAAAGGCCAAGAAGCGGCAGTCGGATGCAGGAATTCTGACGGTTGATGTATAAAATCTGCATGGATTTGACAAGCTCGACATTTTCTTGCATATTCGATAGCATCTGATACCATAGAGGTCCAATTGTAACCCATTCGTCTAATGTGATCCTGTAGCTTAGGACCGGGTTGATGTGCTCCGCAAACACCGTCATAAGCTTCTCACAATACTTGCTTTGCTTCATCACCGGCGAGACAGCGCAAGAGAAGACCGTCATAAGTCCGCCGATAGAGAGTTTTGGTAGTTTGATTGTAGTAGAATCGGAGAGATCGTCGGCGAATACTCGTAGCCTCCTTAGGATCTTCGGGGAGTATGTCATGAACTATAAAGTCAATAAAATAAGATCTCCAGTCTTCATCGATAACATTGGCTTCAGCAAGATTGCTGAACTCAATATTACGATTGTTTTCAATGCAAAATAACTCACGATTAGAAACGACCACCAACTGCTGTCTTTTGATAGGGATGGCTAAGACTGATGCAAGGTTAGCCAAGGCATCTGCTTCAGTATTACAAGCTCGGCGAACATAGTCGATGAAGAAAGCTTTGAATGATATAGCCATGTTGATTGCCGCTTCATGATAAGGCACTAGATCTTGATGGCGAACTTCGTAGGTTCCTCTGACCTGGTTGACAACCAGCTTGGAGTCGCTGTAGACTTCGAGATATTCAACATCCAGTTGTCTAGCTAACTGAAGGCCGATCAGTAAAGTATTGTATTCTGCTACATTGTTGGAGCATGGTTCATCTAGAGAATAGGCTCTTTGGATAGTTGACCCATCTGGAGAAACGAGAACAACCCCAACTCCTGCTACAATGGCACCATTGGGTCCGATTCTGGATGCACCGTCAAAGAATAGACGCCAAGTAGGAAATTCTTCAGAGATTATATTTGATTATAATATCTCATCTGGAATTTTATCATAGAGTTTGGAAGTCTCCGGTACAGGATGAGCCGCTAGGAAATCTGCCAGTGCTTGACCTTTGACAGACTTTTGTGGAACATATACCATATCATATTGGGCTAACAGGATGGCCCATGTAGCCAGCCGAGAGTTGAGTGTACTGGGCTTCTTCATCAGTACCCGAAGAGGATTAACTCGGGATATGACATGAATAGTTTGACCAATGATGTAATGCCGAGTCTTTTGAACAGCGAACATAAGAGCTAGGTATTCTTTTTCGACCGGACTATAACGGTGTTCAGCACCAATCATAGTACGACTGAGATAGTAGATGGCCTGTTCATGACCTTCTTTGTTCTTTTGGACAAGTAAAGCACCCAATGAATGATCCATAGCACGGACATACATTAAGAATGGTATGCCCGAGATTGGTGGCACTAAGACTGGTGGATTCATGAGATATCGTTTGATGTCGTCAAATGTTATTTGACATTCTTCAGTCCAAATGAAAGAGACACCTTTCTTCATCAGCTGAGTGAATGGTCTACAGCGTCCGGACAAGTTCGAAATGAATCTCCTAATGTATGCAAGTCGACCTTGGAATTCTCGTAGCTCTTTTAGGTTGCGTGGAGGACGCATCTCTTGAATGGCTTTGATCTTCTCGGGATCCACGTGTATACCCTTAGAGGTATTGACGAAGCCGAGAAACTTGCCGCTAGAGACACCCAAGAATGACTTGGTGGGATTCATTTTGAGTTGATGTTGGCGCATGAGATTGAAGATTGTTCTCAAGTCTTGGATATGATCTTCCTTTAGACGACTTTTGACGACAATATCGTCAACATAGCATTCGACTATCTTGCGAAGATGATCTCGAAAGATGGTACTCATAGCTCGTTGATAAGTTGCACCGGCGTTCTTGAGACTAAATGGCATCACAGTATAGCAGTAAACTCCACGAGGAGTGCGGAAAGAAGTGTGTTTTTCATCTTCAGGATTCATCCAAATTTGATTATATCCGGAGAATCCATCCATAAAGGATATTCGCTCGAACCCACAGGTATTGTCAATCATGACGTCTGTGATAGGGAGAGAAAATTCGTCTTTTAGACATGCTTCATTAAGATCCCTAAAGTCGATGCAGACTCGAACTTTACCATTTTTTCAGGACTGGAACAACGTTGGCCACCCAATCAGGATGTTGTTCTTCTCGAATAAAGCCACAAGCGATGAGCTTCTTGACTTCATCATCGATCGCATCCATCATTTCTGGTTTGAAGCATCGTTGTTGCTGCTTGACTGGTTTTGCATTGGGTAAAATGTTCAGTTTGTGAGTAGCAACTTTGGGATCTAGACCGGGCATGTCTTCATAACTCCAAGCAAAGACATCAATGTATTCTTTAATAAGAAAAATTAATTCTTGCTTATCTGCCTCTGGGAGGTTCTTGCTGATGAATATTGGACAAGGTAACCCGCTTTCTCCTATAGCAATTCGTACCAATTGATCTTCAGTAGGAGGTTCCCTTTGTTCAAATCGGAGTTCCCACTGGGTATCCATTCGTTGAGCCCAAGGATCTGTTTCGAGGTTTTCTTCAATATCCTCGTCATAGCCTTCTGGAAGTTCTACGGAGACCATGTTAGAAGATACAGTCAGCCGATGGACTTCACCAACACTGGTATCAGAATCCCATGATATGGAATCAGAAGAATTAGAGCGTTCTTCGCTATCAAATTCGAAGACTGTTGGGGATAACACTGGAGGAGAAGCATATCCAAGACCTCTTTTGGTCTTGCTGTAATACATTTCTGACTTTCCTTCCGGAACAGTAGTACGAATAGGAGTTCGCCTACCCTTGCCGTAATTGAGGCCACTTTTGAAGTCATAACCCATTTTTCGGATGATGTCTTTTGATTGTTGACTGTAACGACGGAGTTGGAGATGTCCTGTATCGTTACTTTTGCTATCATCCGTATAACAGAATTGTTGTTCCGGCCCTTTACTAAAAAGTATTGGACTCTCGCCTTTTTTTCGAGCGGGAACAATACGATATGAATCTTTTGGATCTTCAAATGAGACTTCTGTTTGAAGAGATTGTACACCTCCCATTGTAAATGATTGAAAGCTATCTAACATATCCAAATAGCATTTAGTATGATAAATAACATCAGTATACTGGAAAGTAGATGCTTTTTTATTGATCTGTACATTCGTATTTACAACAGGACCTTTAGCCTTAGCAGGCTTGGTCAGATTAATTACAAGAGGGGGAGAAGAAGAACGTGGAGGAGGATTGGCCTTGTTACGACGGAGGTCAATAACAAGCGGCTCAGAGGAGGTGAGCTCCCTTTTGTCCTTGTTATGAGTTAGATCAATAACAAGTGGCTCAGAAGAAGTGAGCTGCTTTTTGTCTTTGTTACGACGTAAGTCGATAACAAGTGGCTCAGAAGAGGTGAGCTCCCTTTTATCATCATCAATCGGTTATTTCTGGGCTGACAGGTGAATAGCCAGTGGCTTAGAGGACTGAGGATGAAAGACTCGCCCTTTAACATGTATGATAAGGGTGTCTTTAGGCATTGCTTCTTGCTCTTCTTAGTATCCAGAGACAGCACCACCTTCATGAATTCATCCTTGTACATACGAGCATCGTTACAGTATGCTTCAACGCCTTTAAAAGGATAGAGATCAGCGATCTCCTTTTGCACATCTCCATTGTCATCAACGTATTTAAAACATTGATGGAGAGTCGAAGGAACAATGTTGTGCTCATGCAGAAATGGTCTCCCCAACAAAGCATTGTAAGAACAACCATGATTGTCAATGATGTAGATGGTCACCTTTGTACGAAAATTGCCTATTTGGAGTTTTAGGCAAATCTTGCCCAAAGGCTCACTCCTTCCCTGGTTGAACCCGAGAATAGTGGTGATTGTACTGGAAAGACTATGCACTGGAATCTTTAGCGCATCCAAAATTGTCTTCGACATGATGCTAAGAGCAGATCCTGGATTTATAAGGATACAATCGACTTTTATCGAATCAACATATCCTGTGTAATAAAGAGGACGGTCATGCCTGTTGTCTTCCATCAACATGTCATCTTGTGTGAAAGTTATGTTTGGAATTAACTTCAACACACTATGACAATGAAGACAAGAAACTGGCTCTGTTGTAGGCTTCTTCAGAAGGGCTAGACAAGTTTTAGCTTGCATGAGAGCCTCGCTTAGAGTTTCTCGAGTCTCTTTGGAAAGACGCAAGAGCTCGAAGATGGACAGCCTGGCCGGTGTATTGGCTAATTGAGCCAAAATGTCGAAGTTGTAAGGCTTCTCAAGTCTGGAAGGAGATGACTTCTTCAAAGGTTTGTCAAAGCGGACCTGTTGTTTACCTTTGTCAGTGGCCGTTGGCTTGGGAGGAATGGGTACCACAACCGGTGAGGGTGCAGTAGGAATATCCTCAGTGGAAACAGGCTGTACTGGAGCATGCTCAGAAGAAGAGGCAGGATTCTCTTGAGCTTCGGGGTAATCCTTCAGATAGGCTTTCCTTGATCTGGTGCCCAACAAAATTTCCTCGTCAACTATGGGGTCAAAAGACACCATGTTACAAGTCTTTGTCTTGCCTTTAGAGCGGTCTTTCTTCTTGGATGAAGAGAAAAGTTCAAATTCTGAAGCAAGATCAGGGTGAATCCACATAATCTTGCCATTGTCAAGAGACAAGGGAACGAGACCTTCACTTCATGGAGGAGGGAGATTCTCGATCTCAAGAGTAGCTTTGGGATAGGGACAACGCCATGCTGCACCATTTGTGGAGGAAAGTCACCGAATTGAACTGTGACCATGTTTGCAGTCACAGTCTTCTCATCTTGCTGCAAAGTAACAACACCAGCATTGACCAGCTCTTGAATTTTGTCTTTGAGCACGTAACATGCTCGAGTAGGATGCCCAATGAACCTGTGATAGACGCAATATTTGGGATGATCAGTCTTACCGACTTCATCGGGCTTCTTTGGGTCTGGAAGCTGAATCTTGTTGCTTTTGATTAAACAATCAAAGATGCTTGCAGTGTCATTCTCGTCGAAGGAGTACTATACTTTAGGACGAGGTTCCCTTAGTGAAGGTGCAGAAGGAGTAGAAGTGGACGTAGGTGGAGCTACGTTGACAGCCAGAGACTCTTTGCTCTTCAAATTGATGTTCAAAGTCTTCTTGTTCTTGCAGTTATTCTGGCGATTACCGCTATTCGATGTTTGGTGTTCATCCCGATCTGGGTTAGACATTTGTACCCCCCAACTGCTTGAACTTGTCAGCGCTAACTTCAGCTGCTTTAGCATTGACAATGAAGGATGGCCAGTCTTGAAATTGAGTAGATCTTGTCCACATGCTGATGATAGGCAAAAGATTTGCCTTACAAGTGTCTATAGTGACAGCGGCCGGAGTCCCAGGAGGCATCTTCAAGGCTTTCCGACGGAACCTTTCGATGAAACTCTCAGCAGTTTCATTGTTTCTTTGTTTGATTTTATTGAGGGCTGACATGGTCATGTCGTTGATCCCCTCATAAAATCATTCTAAGAAGATTTGTTTTAGGCCAGAGAAGGAAGTGATACAACCATCGGGCAAGCTTCTGTACCAATCGTATGCTACGCAGGCTAAACAGCCAACGAATACTCTGGTAAGAAGAGCGTCATTTGGTTGAAGTTGGACAGTCATTACCTCGAAGTGGTTAATGAACTGACTGGGAGAGGTACTGCCATCAAATAGAGAGATTGTTGGGATTTTGTACTTTGAAGGAAATGGGACTTCTTTCCATTCAACCGGGTAGGGCTGCTTGATCCCCAACCTTTGCAAGTTGTCTTTCTCTTTGAAAGCCTCGAACTGAGTGCTCAAGAGCTTGATAGCTTCAATAGCATCTTCCACTAATGTAGAAGGAGCAGGTCGAGTCTGAGTATTAGGAGGAGGAACAGCATGATAAGTACCACCCCCAGCACCTGACTGACTGGTGTAGGTTGAACTTGTAAAAGGGGTACTTGAGGAGATACTACCCCGAGTCCTGTGTTGACAAGTACCGACGATGCTATGATTTCTGGACTTGCAGCAGGTACAGTCGGTGGTGTGGTATGTTGTGCCACAATGATAGAATGCATACTAGCGACCATTTCAGCCATGGTCTTCAGTTTGTCTTCTAGTGCAGCGATTCGCTGTTCTTGATTTACAGAAGTTGAAGCATCTGGATCTTCATTGACAACATAAGCTGTCACTTCTCTTGGTACAGTGGAGGACATCGTCTGTTCCGAGCTTTCGCTGTATGTATCATAGTCGGAGAAAGAGTCATCTCCTGACTGAGAAGAAAGAAAATGATCCGAAGGATCTTGAAGAAGATTCATTTGACCGATTGTATCTCGGCTTCGGGATCGGGTATGTCGAAATACTCCTTCAGAAGATTTCTGGAGTAAATCTAAATACTGTTGACTAGGACGGCGAGGCTTGCCGTGCTTAGAGCACTTTCTACCCCCAGTGTCTCGAGAGGTCATGTTGACAGAAGTGTACAACACTTCGTCTTCATCCTCTGACTTAGGTCCAGAGTTTGCAAAGTTCAGACGATCAAAGATAGATCGTTTTGTTGTTTGACAACAACACTGGATGATGACTTTATGACTGCAATGATGGTCAGGTGATTGAACTGGAGGTGTCGAGACGTTATCCCGCTTTTGCCTGAGATATTCCCGGAGATCAAAAGATTGAGGGATCTGTTCTTTGACAATATTCAGAACATGGTTCTGATTCTTTAGATGTTTTGTCCCTTGAGTATATAGGGAAGTGCTCACTTCATTGGCATAAGTGTCGGGATTTTGGACTCTGGAAACTTGCTTCTGATGATGTTTGGTCTTCGATATTGGCTGTTTGTGTTTCGTCGAAGTTGGCCTATTGAGATAAGTTCTTAGATCTTTAAATTCACCCCTAGGGGTTTCTGTTTGAGACACCAGCAATTTTCCCTGTTTTGATCGGAATATCTTGAGAGTTGGGAGATCTTAGAATTCTGCTACCGGGGTAGACAGAATACCTCTTTGATCAGTACAAGTTCTTTTAACATGAAGGGAAGAAGAACCCTTGTTTGAAAGAGTTCTTGTACTGACTTGTGCCGAGGCACGTTCAGATTAATCTTCTACGATAAAAACCGAGGAAGTTTGAGAAAAGACCAAAGGGCCTTTTCCTTTGTTTTGTGAAGAAGGGTTAGCTAAAGAGCATTTTCCTCTGTTGTCTTCCAAGTCATGAGACAAGGAAGTTCGAGAAAAGACCAAAGGGCCTTTTCCTTTGTTCTGAGAAGAAGGAGGGACAGTCAAAAGACTACCCCCAGTGGATTGCGCAGGGGCAACAGGGTGTTTGGGAAGAGGAGTAGAGCTTTTCCCTTTGCTGTGAGAAGAAGAGAGTTTAGCCAAAGGGCTGTCACTCTTGGATTGTGCAGGCACAGTTTGCGCATGGGTTAATGGCGCACTGGCCACTTGCGCATGAGTAACTCTGGCAGAGGGTGCACTGGTTCTGGCCACAGAGACTGTGGTTTGCACATCAGGAGTTCTTGCCACAGAGTGTTTAGGGTGCACTCTAGTTGCTGGAGTGTTGGTTTGTGCAGGAAGATTGGCAGCCAACTGCGCCAATGGTACATGAGTCTTATACTTTGACAAGGCAGCATAAGAAGTAGCTTGTGTACTGCCCACAGTAGACTGCGCATGAGTGGCCGAGGCAGATTGTGCAACCGTAGACTGTACAACAGTCTTGGCAGCAAAGACTTTAGACTGCGCAGCAGTCTTGGAGGCAGAATGATCAGACTGCGTGGCAGTCTTCTTGACAGAAGGAACAGATTGCGCAGCAGTCTTGGGGACCCACACTGGGCGTACTTTGTTCGTGGCAGAACTTGTTGTAGTACGAGGGGTGGTCTTGGAGTTGATCATGGCTTCATAGGCCGTCTGGTTGACCTTCACAACCAGAGTCTTCTGCATCTTCCCGATAGACGCAATGTCACATTGAGTTGTCACTTCCTCGTCGGAGGAGAAAGTCGTCCCCAGCAGAGTCGCCATTTTGTTTGCAAAAACAAAAGTATGAACTTTTTTTCAACAAACTTTGTAAAGAGATTACAAGAATTCTGGGAAAGTACAACTGTAGAAATCCAATCTAGAAGACGATTGCTTTATCCCTTGGACGATGTGAACTTTGAAGACAATAGCCTCAGAAGTTGAAGTTGAAGGCAAAAGCCTCGGAAGAATGCAGCAGCACTTGGGCAAAAACTCCTGAACTCTCTGATATTTCTGAACTTTATGTCTGATCCCCTTGAATGAAGACTTGAAACTCTATTTATAGAGTTCTGGAAATAACTAACTTTTAGTTATTCTGAATGGCGCAAGTTGGATTGCGCATGGATTGGATGGCGCAGCAGCAGACTGCGCAGGCAGTTGTTGGATCGTGGGCCAACTGTCTTGGACGCATGGCATCTCTTGATTGAATTGCGTATGATCGTGTGCAGACGGTTGCCACATAATGAGCTATTGACGGCATGAATGCCGCATGTACTTTTGTCAGTTTTCATGATAAAGTGCGCCATATGAGTTACGCTAACTTTAGATTGCGCGAGGATGGACTGCGCAACAGATTGCCTAACCGATTACGCTGCCAGCTATCCTCGAGTGCCGTGCTGCACAATAAACAAACAGTCGCCTCATTCTCCGTACTGTCAGTTGTCAGAAGATTTGATTTTGTCAGGTAATGATGACAAGGCCACGTCAGCTTTGTGCAGTTGAGAGTGAGCGCAGTCCAGTATGCGCAGTCTGATGTCTGCGTAGTTCATTTGAATGATGCATTTCTTGATTTTCCAGACTTTGTTGATGAGTGCAACTTAATTTTTAGGACCTACAGAGAATTAGGCATTTTAGATCTCAATAATTTTAATTAATTTTGTTTTATTAATTAATTTATTTGATACTCATAAACTGTTTTGGAGACAAGCCTAAAAAGAGTCTGTCTGTCACCACGACTACGGTCGAAGCGAAGCGGTACTTAAGTGTTCCCCGGTGAACCTCCATTAGCTGGGACAGTACTCTTACAGCTAATCTGAGACAGATGCTGAGTAAAGAATATTAATTTATAAAATAATATTAATTATATTACTTTGAGATTTAAAATTACTAAATTTTGAATTAAATACTTGAAATGAATTAATGGAAAAGATGTGACCCCATTTCTATTATTTTTGATATATATATAGCCAGGCAACCCTTGGCGAATTCGGCCTGAATTTGGTCCAAATTTGGCCAGAGTTCGGCTGGGTATATATATGTACTAGCCAGAACTCGAGGCCCCCATCTTCTTCATTCTTCCAAACTACATCAAACAGCAGCTGCCGGGCCTCCAAACCCTAGTTTTTCTCCATCCTTGTTCTTCCAATTCGAGTGGAGATTCTCGTCCAAACTTTGGATTCGTGCGGAGAACTTCGTTCTCATCAGCATATCCAATTCTTGGAAGGTATAATCCCTTCTCTCCTCCACTTTTCAATACTTAGGGTTTCTAGAAATTTTTGGAAAAGAATGCCTAAGTTCAATCCCTTCAAGTGGAAGAAGACTAATGCCAGTGAAGAGGCATCTTCTTCAGATTCGCATACGGATTGCCTCTTTTTTCCGGTCCAATCGAACGATGGTGCGTCGGACGAGTTTTACTTTAAAACTTCCGATCAAGCTTTATTGTGGTACGTCGATTTTATCATGCATACTATTTGCACCGGATCATCGATTAAATGGACTGTCTTTCCGGATCACCGCCCTTACTTTGAGGCATTAGGGATACAACACTTTGTTACCTTACAATTCTCCATTGCCACTAATGCTATTAGATTATTCTATTGTAATTTTGTGTTAGACACTTTTACCGCGAGGACACGTGTCAGAGGAATCGATATCGAATTCACTGATGAAATGTTAGCAGAAATCCTTGGTATCCAAAACGAAGGTGCCCCGCTCGATGACATCACTGATTTTGATTTCCACGATGGCACGACACTCGTTAGTTTCAAGAATGAGCTTTGTGCGCCCGCACGCACTTGTCCTGGAAAGTTCAAGGCTAATAACTTGAACTTGTTTAACTACGAATTATATCGCATCATCTATTCCATCTTACTTCCAAAATCCACTTCCAAAGATGATGTCACTGCACTTGAGCTTTCTGCTCTTTATCATATTCTTAAGAGGATTTCTTTTTCTGCCCCTAAGAGTATCATCCAGATGATGGGTAGATGTCGCGGGAGAGACCGCAACCTATCTTATGCGATGCTTATTCCACGCATCTTTCAGAGATTTGATATTGACCTATCTACTTGTGCTGTCGACCCCGAGCCTAAGTTCCTCAAACTCTCTCGTCGCAGCATTACTACTGTTCCTCCACCTCCTGCACCTACTCCTCCTGCACCTACTCCCACAGTACCTGTTCCTCCTCATTCTTACCCTATGATATTTGAAGGTATTCATCAGCACTTATCAGATCTGCAATTATTTTATGTTGGGACTTCTAGGGAACACGAGTTCCGTGATGTGACTCGGTTCCAGGCAATTGTAAACTCCTTCGCCGATCTGAGATTTACGCAGACGGGTCATTCTGCTAGCTCTCTACCTCAAGACCCTTCTTTTTCTGGCTACCGCATTGACGACGAGGCAGTCCACTCTATGTTCCAGCCAGGGAATGCCTATGATTGGTATCGTACCGCTGGTGCCACTCCTCGTACTTCTGGTGCCACTCCTTGCACTTCTGGTGCTGGTACTTCTAGAGCTGGTCCTTCTGGACATGCTGGCACTGCAGCTGACGACGATGTTGACGAGGATGATGATTTTTGAGATGTTAGATATTGAGACTGTTACTTTTTTCTTATGTTTACTTGGAAATGCTCCGACATTCCAAGATTTTATCAGTACTCTTATTTTTAGTTATTATCAGTACTTTTCTTTTATTATGTGATTGTTCATAGACATGGTTTTGATAATGCCTCAGTTTTGGCATCTTAGTTTATTATTCAGCACTTTATTTTCAGTTTTATTCTTACACTTTATAAAAATACTGCCTGTGACAAATACATGCCTGTGTTGTTCTCTAGACTATCTGTTTCTCTTACTATATTCACTATTTATACCATGCATGTAATGAATATTCATATCTTTTTTTATTGTGTTTTTTTACTATTTGTTACTTATGCATTTATTGCGGGGGAGCTTTCTCTTTTGTAATTATTTTGCTAAGTGACAACGGGAGAGAAATAAGATCTAACATTTTCGTGAATACAGGTTATGAACAATTTCTTTTGATTACTATTTTGAATTGATCCAAGCTTAGATGTTATATCGACAAGGTTTGTCAATTATCAAAATGGAGGAGATTGTTAGCCCATTGGTCATGGTAAAACCAGATTTTAATAATTGATCAAACTCTGTCTCGATATAAATACAAGTCAATTCAGATGTTTACCTACGACGTTTTGGACAATGCTCAATAATGCATATTTACTATGTTCAAAACCGAAGCTGTTTCTGTTCCGAAGCTGTTTGCCATTCAGAATGTACTTCCTGTTAAGCTGTGTAATTTTTCATTTTATTGAGTCTAGGAATACATTGTACACTGAGTCGTACTGGCAAATAGACTATCCGAAAATGTTTTTCAAAAACCATCCTATTCTTTTACAAATGACCTATGTTTTTGCAAAACATCATTTTTACAAAAAGCTTATGAAGGACTTTTCAAAAAGCCAAAATTTATTTTTCTCAAAATGGACTGGCAGAACCCTAGCAGAACTCGGTCCGAGTTCGGCCAGAGTTCGACCAAGTGGAATGTTAGTGAACGTTGGATTTTGAACTTGGTCATCCTTCAGTTACGGTTTGTTACAAAGAGTTCTGTCCGAATTCTGTCAGAGTTCTGTCTTCAGAAAAACTATAACTAGAGAAGTATTTCGATCATTTCAAATCACCAATTCACTTTCAATCTCTTCTCTTTTTAAGCTTATTTTCTTCCAAAGAGTTCTCAAAAGCTTACATTTTCAAATTCCAAGCCAGTTACAATCCTCTAGTCGATTTGCCAGTACGGTGCGATCTAGAAGTTTCAAAACGATTGTAATCAAAGGCTTGATAGAAGATACAACTCTTCATAATTGAAGTTGGTCGAGTTCTTCGTATCAAAGCTCGCGTCATTAGAAGTTGCAAGGACTTCGTATAAAAACTTGCAGGATTTTCCAATAATGGATTCAACTAGAAGCAAGAGTTCTTCCGACTGGACTAGTCCTCACAAGAGGGAAACCAGTATAAATCTCGGTGTTTGCGTTTGCCTTCTGATCACTTTTAATTTCTGTCATTTACTTTGTGATTATTATTATATCTGTGAACTAACTGCTAACAAGATTTTTAATTAGCAATATTCCGCTGTCTACTCTATTCACCCCCCCTCTAGAGTATTCTGCTTTACGATTTCCTTCCTACACAAACGAACCTCCAAAGTCAGGCGAAGGACCTCACCCGAGGTACCACAAATTTGAACGACGGACGGGCAGGACTGGAGGACACCTATAAGAGGCTAGCCATTTTTAAGGATAAAGGGGTGAGGCATCAAGAGGCTGAGCGTCGAGCTGGGGCGAATGTTCGAGCCAAATTCAAATTTTAGAAGCGTCGGATTAGCGAATTATGTTCCAAGCCGTGAACCATGGATTCCTGCTCTTTTTCTTGGTTTGGTTCAGAAGAAATATTTTGAATGTAGTCTTTTTTTTCCTTTTATGCTTTTTAAAGAAATACAGATTTTACTTTCTCACTCATTTTTGTGTTATGAACTTTGTGATGATAAGAATCCTATCAGAGGTAATGTGGACGTGATAGGGTAGAGTATCTCTACTGGTATTATTTTTGTATACCTAACATGTTTAACACGCCTAGATTTTAGGCACAGATGGTATGTTGAGGAAACAAACACCATCAGAGGTATTATAGACGTGGTGGTGAAGAGTCGATTAGTAGGAATGTTTACTCAGAGGTAATGTGGACATGGAAAACATTATATTGTGGTTGAGTTATCTTACTCAGAGGTTATATGAACATTAAAAGATATGACTCTATGGGGATACGAGGAACAATTCAGAGGTGATAGGAATGTAAACGTTTCTCATTGTGGGTATAGCAACACGGGGGTTGCTAAGTGAGAACGTTTACTCAGAGGTAATGTGGACATCATAAACACTTCTTCAGAAGCATCTTACTCAGAGGTTGTACGAACATGGTAAGGTAGAATTCTGTAGGGATATATAGAACAATTCAGAGGTGATATGTACATAAATATTTTCTACATGAAACATTTTATGGAAGGGTCCGACAGAAGCTAGGCTATAGTGACAAATTTGCTGAATTTTGTCGGAGAAAATTACAACTGGGTAGCTCAGAGTTAATATGGATGTGAACTATGACATATGTTAGGGAAAATACTTTACGATCCGGCTGAAAATATCAATCATGAGGCATTTTAGGGCAACTGGGCCCTGTTGCAAGTTTTATTTGGCTCCACTACAGATAGAAAAGTACTTGCTAGGACTAGACATAGTACTTCTTGAGAAACTTGCCATTGGTCGGCATCATTAACAGTCTCCATTAGATTTCAGGAGCCGGTATGTGCCATTAGAATATACCGATTATATCACGAAGGGACCTTCCTACATAGGCTAGAATTTTCTAGCTGTCTTATAGGTCATGACCATAGGTTTTCTTACTGATAACACGAGGTCACCACTTGGAATACTTTTCTTGACCTTTTTGTTGAAGGCTCTGAAACTTTGTGCCTAATAAAGCTCAATGCGCTATTGAACTAAAGACATTTTTCATCGAGCGCCTCTAACTCTTGTAATCGACGACATTGGTTGTCCTCATCCGTCAGCTGATTGGTAACACTACCAAAATTTGTCGATTTAGCGACGGCCAGATCCGTCGCCCGTCCGACGAGAATTCCTATTAGCGACCGATCACTGACGGGTTTTGGCCAAAAAAATCCGTCGGTAATCAGCTCGTCGCTAATAAGGGTCCGTCGCTATGTAGTCGTTAAGCGACGGCTGATCGACTTCACAATACGAAGCATAAGCGACTACTTTCCGACGGACTGTCGTCCATTTCAAGTATTAAATACTGAACTGTGTAGACAATAGCGACGTAAAGGTCCGTCGGTAAACCGTCGTAACAGCGTATCAGAGCGTATCGTCCCGTCGCTAATCCGTCGGTCGCCGTCGATAACAAAGGACGGATTAGCGACGGATTGCGGACGAAAAATCCGTCGACCATGTTCTGGAAGGGGTTGGCATTTCCAGCACCATAGCGACTGATAAGTCGTCGCTATTCCGTCGACAACTTTCGCTAACAAAAGACGGCCTAACGACGGAATACGGACGACTTTTCCGTCGACCATGTTCTGGAAGAGGTAGGCATTTGCAGAACCAAGGCGACGAAAAAGTCGTCGCTAGTCCGTCGAAGTATATTCCAGCAGAACTGTGCCTACGGATATTCCGTCGACCACCCGTCACTACCTGGAAACATTTTCAAATCTTCAGTTAGCGACGGATACACCGTCGAACAGTAGTCGGAAACTGGAAATATCCGTCGCTAAACGGTCACTAGTCCGTCGCTAACTGAGAATATTTTGAAAAAAAATTACAGTGCTTTTCCTGTTCGCAAAAATATGCATAAACCAAACCAATATATAATGCACACCAATTATCCAACAATCACATAGACCAAATATATAATGCACACCAATTATCCAAGAATCACATAGACAAAATATGCACATACGAATTTAATGCACACCAATTATCCAAGATTTATATAGACGAAACCAAATTAATATAAAATAGAAATCAATTATCCTGAAGAGTAACCTAATATCCGTCGTTATAATCCGATCATAGCACAAATATTCCAAAATTCCCAAAAATATTCCAAAATTTCTACAAATATTCCAAAATACATAGGAAAATCGACTTTGGCCTCAACAAAGACCACAAGTCAGACGATGAATCCTCACAGCCAGGGATCATAATTGCGTTGAGGTAGGTACCATTCTATCAGCCACTTTGCATACGAAGGCTCAATCTAGTTGAGGTCTTCTGTAGGGACAGGAGGGTCGGTCCCGATGCTACTACTCTCTGACGGTGGCTCCTCCTTAACTTCAAGCTTGGGAGCAATCTCTTTCCTGATGGTCATCGGTTTTTTCTTGACCTCGACCTTTGGTAACACCTTCTCCTTAACAGTCACCAGCTCTTGTTTGACGACGGAGACTTCCTCCGTGTCGACCTCCAAGGGTTTCTTGCCTCGACCCCTTCCTCGACTAGCAGCACCACCTCGATGAGTCCTAGGAGCCATCTCTCTGACAACAGAAATTTTTATATAGGGTAAAGAAATTTACTCAAATTATAAAAGTTGTGACGTTGGTTTTTTGCGTTCAACATCATTAGAGGGAGCAGCACTAGAAAAGTAGTGACGTTGGTAGCATGAGAGAGTAAAAATCTGTATCACAAGACTAATAGAATTACTATGTAATCATGTACTCACCAATAACCGGATGTAACTGGAGTCATTGGGCCTATCGTGCAGTAATTGGTGGATCCGCTGGTATAGGCCGGATGTACTTAGTATCTAGTGTATCCGATTAGTATCGGTCTATCGGTTTGGTATAGGACGCATCATATTGGTATTGGCCTTAACAAATTGGTATCGTCCTATATCCGATATGTACATGTATCGGCCGAATAGCTAGGATTCATATTGGCCTTATCGATTTGGTATCGGTCATATTCGATAGGTATTGGCCGTGTTGGATTAGTATAGACCATTTCAGATTAGTATCGTGGAAGGTTTAGTAACAACTGTACTTGGATTTCTCTCTTCTCGAGCTAGAATACCATTACAAGAGAGTCACCAGATCGTGATTGGCCAGTTACAGTAACATACATGCTTCCTTTTCCATCAGGAAAAGCGAGATTGAAAAGAAAGTATGTATGTTCTGTAACTGGCCAGCTACGCTCTTGTGACTCTCTTGCAATGGTAATCTAGCTCTAGAAGAGAGAAATCCAAGTATAGTTGTTACTAAACCTTCCACGATACTAATCCGAAATGGTATAAATAATCCAACACGGCCGATACCTATCGGATATAACCGATACCAAATCGATAAGGCCAATATGAATCCTAGCTATACGACCGATACATATCGGATAGGACGATACCAATTCGCTAAGACCAATACCAACCGATACGGCCCATACCAAAACGATAGATCGATACTAATCCGATACGGTTAATACTTATAAGTACCTATGGTCCAGGAGGTTGATCCGCTTGTACATCCATGTACGATCAACGAAGTAACGATCCATTTCAATTTGGATGTGAAAATCTGTATCGTAAGACAAACTAAACATAATCAGTTCTATTTCACATGCTTAATTGCCAAGTATGGAAACGAATGGCTCAGAACACAACCCAAAATTCATTTTAGCATATATTAGTGTGAATCATCTATGTTCTGTACATATGGTGTAGTATATGTTCTTATCGTATCTAGTATCTGAAGAATGTAACAGAATCAAGATGAACTCACATAATATAATACTAAGACATCATCAACTACTATATAAGATATAGTGATAGGTTGTCGTATCATCATTGCCGAGGGATGAGGGTCGGAGGACAGTCAACTTTATCTACGGCTACATAGTTTCTGCCTCGCCAGTCGAATGGCTTAATTGCCAAGTATGGGAACGAATGGCTCAGAACACAACCCAAGATTCATTCTAGCATACATTAGTATGAATCATCTATGTTCTGTACATATGGTGTAGTATATGTTCTTATCGTATCTAGTATCTGAAGAATGTAACAGAATCAAGATGAACTCACATAATGTAATACTAAGACATCATCTACTACTATATAAGATATAGTGATAGGTTGTCGTATCATCATTGCCGAGGGATGAGGGTAGAGGGACAAATACCGCTCGAGTGAGCCAAAGGCATGCAACCACTTCCCTCCCTCCATTCATCCTCTCCCTCTCTCACGCTATCAACGTCACAACTTTTCCACCTCAAGTTCTGATCAAGCATTTTCCTTCTCCTCTCCTCCACCATGGCTCTTAACCCATCTGCTCCTCCCTACTTCCCTTCTTCTTATTTGACTCTCTCAGCCACATATGATATCCAGCTCAAGTATAGAGTCGGGAGAGAAGAAGTGGACAGGAAGAGGAGGGAGAACCAGCACAGCCGGCGGCATGACCCGGAGGAAGTACAGAGGTTTTCTTCAACATACGTAGGAGAACTATAAGGATATATCTTTTCACAACATATCACCTTGTCAAAGACCCTTAATGTGACAACCATGTTACCGCGATGTCGGAAGACTAACATGTCATAATTTTCTAAGCCGTGTGTTTTGACATAATCCTCCAAACTCTTTCCTGCTATGTAATAATGCAAGATTACTACATAGGAGGAAAGAGTTGGGAGGATTATGTCGAAACATACGGCTTAAAAATTTATGACATGTTAGTCTTCTGACACCGCGGTAACATGATATTCACATGAAGGGTCTTTGACAAGGTGACATATTGTGAAAAGATATATCCTTATAGTTCTCCTACGAATGTTGAAGAAAAACTCTGTACTTCCTCCGGGTCATGCCGCCGGCTGTGCTGCTTCCCCCTCCTCTTCCTGCCCACTTCTTCTCCCCCGACTCTACACTTGAGCTGGATATCATATGTGGCTGAGAGAGTCAAATAAGAAGAAGGGAAGTAGGAAGGAGCAGATGGGTTCAGAGCCATGGTGGAGGAGAGAAGAAGGGAGATGCTTGATCAGAACGGATGGCTCAGAACACAACCCAAGATTCGTTCTAGCATACATTAGTATGAATCATCTATGTTCTGTACATATGGTGTAGTATATGTTCTTATCGTATCTAGTATCTGAAGAACGTAACAGAATCAAGATGAACTCACATAATGTAATACTAAAACATCATCTACTACTATATAAGATATAGTGATAGGTTGTCGTATCATCATTGCCGAGGGATGAGGGTCGGAGGACAGTCAACTTTATCTACGGCTACATAGTTTCTGCCTCGCCAGTCGAATGGCTGTAGGGACTATGTCGTGATCACCATGTCGTATCGTAGACTAATGCAAATGGAGCTGGAAATATCCGTCGCTAACCGGTCACTAGTCCGTCGGTAACTGAGAATTTTTTTGAAAATTTTTTTAGCACTTTTCCTGTTCACAAAAATATGCATAAACCAAACCAATATATAATGCACACCAATTATCCAACAATCACGTAGACCAAATATATAATGCACACCAATTATCCAAGAATCTCATAGACCAAATATGCACATACGAATTTAATGCACACCAATTATCCAAGAATCATATAGACCAAACCAAATTAATATAAAATAGACATCAATTATCCTGAAGAGTAACCTAATATCCGTCGTTATAATTCGATTTATCTTCAAGTGTGAGAACGGATGGCTCAGAACACAACCCAAGATTCATTCTAGCATACATTAGTGTGAATCATCTATGTTCTGTACATATGGTATAGTATATGTTCTTATCGTATCTAGTATCTGAAGAATGTAACAGAATCAAGATAACCTCACATAATGTAATACTAAGACATCATCTACAACTATATAAGATATAGTAATAGGTTGTCGTATCATCATTGCCGAGGGATGAGGGTCGGAGGACAGTCAACTTTATCTACGGCTACATAGTTTCTGCCTCGCCAGTCGAATGGCTACAGGGACTATGTCCTGATCACCATGTCGTACCGTAGATTAATACAAATGGAGCTGGAGCCGAAATACAGAAACTAAAATACAAAATATAGAATCAAATCCCTGGGTTCGCCAAAAATATAAAATACAGTTCTAATTCATATGTATTTTAAGTGTGAGAATGGATGGCTCAGAACAGAACCCAACCGGAGAGGATACTCTGAGAGATCCATCTGAGTATGACGTATACTCTGAGAGATCACCTTTACAAGAATGATATCAGTAGTGGGATTGAGTGTTGGAGGAGATATTATCAGAGTATATGTACTACTCAGATGGGTCTCTTACCATTACTAATTTTTTCTGACAGCATGGTGGATGTGCTCCGTCAACAGATTCTTGTTCCGAGCCAAAACTTTGCCCCGGAGCTCAAGTAGACATCCTTAGTGTGGAGCTCGAGTGAGAGGTTCCTGACAGCATGGTGGTCTCCTTTGTTAAAGTATCCGTGCTCGTCCCACAACCAATGTGGGATGAGCACGGATACTTTGATAAAGGAGACCACCATGCTATCAGGAACCTCTCAATCGAGCTCTACACGAAGGATGTCCATTTGAGCTCCGGGGCAAAGTTTTGGCTCGGAGCAAGAATCTGTTGACGGAGCACATCTACCTTGCTGTCAGAAAAAAATAGTAACGGTGAGAGACCCATCTGAGTAGGACGTATACTCTGATAATATCTCCTCCAACACTCAATCCCACTACTGATATCATTCTTGTAAATGTGATCCCTCAGAGTATACGTCCTACTCCGATGGATCTCTCAGAGTATCATCTCTTGTTGGTTGTCGTATCATTATTGCCAAGGGATGAGGGTCGGAGGACAGTCAACTTTATCTACGGATACATAGTTTCTGTCTCGCCAGTCGAATGGCTGCAGGGACTATGTCCTGATCACCATGTCGTAGTCCAATACAATCCAGAGATTAACACAGTACTAATTCATATATGTAGTCCAATACAAATAGTCTAATACAAAAACAACCCAATACAAATAGTCCAATACAAATAAGTACTAATAGCTAATGAGAACCACGCAACTCACGCAAATGCTCAGTGATACGATCACGCAACCACCTCGAAAAAGTGAGATCTTTGGCGTGAGGAGAGATGTCGTCCCTTGCAAGTGTTGCATGAATAGAACTCCCGGTCTCACTAGCTACCGGTGCTGGATGAATAGAACTCCCGGTCTCGCTATCAACCGGTGCCACTTCCTCCTTAACTGTAGGAGGAGCCACCTCAGCATTCATTGTTTCTCTCAAACGACGTGCCGCTCCTCTGGTCATGGGTGCCATCTGGTAAGATCGATAGTCACAAATAATATAATTGTAACATAAGCAAGCTAACTAAAAGAACCATCATGTAATTTGAGTACATTTTCGAAAGCCGATAAAGTATAAAAAATTCGATTTTTTGCCAAGTGTGAGAACGGATGGCTCAGAACACAACCCAAGATTCATTCTAGCATACATTAGTGTGAATCATCTATGTTCTGCACATATGATGTAGTAAATGTTCTTATCGTATCTAGTATCTGAAGAATGTAACAGAATCAAGATAAACTCACATAATGTAATACTAAGACATCATCTACTACTATATAAGATATAGTGATAGGTTGTCGTATCATCATTGCCGAGGGATAAGGGTCGGAGGACAGTCAACTTTATATACGGCTACATAGTTTCTGCCTCGTCAGTCGAATGGCTGCAGGGACTATGTCCTGATCACCATGTCGTACCGTAGATTAATGCAAATAGAGCTGGAACTGGAGCCAAAATACAGTACAATATATCACCATGTCGTACCATTTTACTCTATCTCTCTCTCTCTCTCTCTCCTCCCCCCCTCCGGCGCTCTCACTCTCTCTGGCGCTCTCACACTACTAATTCCTATGTGTTTTAAGTGTGAGAACGGATGGCTCAGAACACAACCCAAAATTCATTCTAGCATACATTAATGTGAATCATCTATATTCTGTATACATATCGTGTAGTATATGTTCTTATCGTATCTAGTATCTGAAGAATATAACAGAATCAAGATGAACTCACATAATGTAATACTAAGACATCATCTACTACTATATAAGATATAGTGATAGGTTGTCGTATTATCATTGCCGAAGGATGAGGGTCGGAGGACAGTCAACTTTATCTACGGCTACATAGTTTCTGCCTCGCCAGTCGAATGGCTGCAGGGACTATGTCCTGATCACCATGTCGTACCTTAGATTAATGCAAATGGAGCTAGAAATATCCGTCGCTAACCGGTCACTAGTCCGTCGCTAACTGAGATTGCCACATACACATATGTATATCACAGCTAGATATATAGATATATACATCTATATAGAAGCACACAACTGATAGAACTCGCGCTGTCCTTGAGACAGTGAACATATACACCATGAATCCAAACCCCATATTCACATTTACTAATCCAAACACCACCAAACTAATGGATAACACCCAATATGGATAACACATTATTTAGCCAATATATAAACTCAGATGAATTTGAGAAGCAAAGCCTCCCGCCGCCCCCGACAAAAGCCCACCGCCCCAAGCCCGCCGCCCAGTAGTTCGGTTGCATATATATATGAAGAGTGCTTATGGCTGTGCATCGGTTGCATATACCCCCGACGCTCCAAGCCAGAGCCCAGCCCCCGACGCCGCCGCCCCAAGCCCGCCGCCCCAGCCCCAAGCCCGCCGCCCAGCCCCCGACGCCCCCGCCCCAAGCCAGCCGCCCAGCCCCCGACGCCCCCGTCCCAAGCCCGCGGCCCAGCCCCCGACGCCCCCGTCCCAAGCCCACCGCCTAGCCCCCGACCAAAGCCAGCCGCCCAGCCCCCGACTACCCAGCCCCAAGCCCGCCGTCCAGCCCCCGACTACCCAGCCCCAAGCCTACCGCCCAGCCCCCGACCCAAGCCAGCCGCCCAGCCCCCGACGCCCCAGGCCCAAGCCTGCCACCCAGCCCCCGACGCCCCTGCCCCAAGCCCACCGCCCAGCCTCCGACACAAGCCAGCCGCCCAGTCCCCGACTACCCAGCCCCAAGCCCGCCGCCCAGCCCCCGACGCCCCCGCCCCAAGCACACCGCCCAGCCCCCGACGCCCTAGCCCCAAGCCCACCGCCCAGCCCCCAACGCCCCCGCCCCAAGCCCACCGCCCAGCCTCCGACCCAAGCCAGCCGCCCAGCACCCGACGCCCCTGCACCAAGCCCGTCGCCCAGCCTCCGACGCCCCCGCACCAAGCCTGCCGCCCCCTGCTCCTATACGACACCGCGAGAGAGAGAGAGAGAGGGGATTACCTTCGGTAGAGAGAGAGGAGAGGACGCCGACGCCGACACCGACGCCGATCACCGAAGCCGCGGGTGAGAGAGAGAGAGAGGGAGAGAGGAGAGAGAGTGAATTTGGGAGGAATGCAAAAAGTTTCTCCCACCGTTTCATTTTAAGTCTGAAACGTAAATTTAGCGACGGAAAGGCGACGGCTAATAATCCGTCGCCAATTGGTCGCTATTATTGATACTTACCGACTGAATATCCGTCGCTACATAGTCGAAGAAATGTCCCGTCAATTCTCTACACAATTTCCACCAAATAATCGACTACGTAGCGATGACTGGGGATCCGTCGCTATATCTCCGACAGCCTAGCGACGGATGTGCGACCTTTTCTCCCCCTAAAATTAAAATAAAAAATGCAAAGGCGTGTGGTCGGTAATCAGTCGGCGAGTGGCCACGAAGCCGTCGCTAACGCCGACTGAAAATTTCAGTCGCTAAATATTCGTCGCTAATTTACTGTATTTTGGTAGTGTAATGGCTACCTGTAGAGAGGGGATCTGGATTTCCAGGGGAAGGATTGCCTCGCTTCCGTAAACTAGAGAAAATGGTGTATTGCTAGTTAGGGTTCGGACTGTCGTATGATATGCCAGATATATTCACCCAGCTTTTCATTCTAGTTGCATTTATTAGACAAAATAACTTTATTGAGAAGCATGACAATAATTTTATTGAATTCTTCCGCCAATCCATTCACTGTTGGGTTATAGGCTGTTGAAGCTACATTCTGAATTCAGCTTTTGTGGCAAAATAATGAAAAGCATTGCTTACAAACTAAGGGCCATTGTCATGGATGATCCTTCGAGGTACCCCAAATAATTCATGATGTGATGTTTGACAAAGCTAACCACGTTCGATGTTATCACTTCGACAAATGGTATCCCCTCTGCCACTTAGAGAAGCAGTCGGTAATGGCGAGGATGAATATGTGCCCTTAAAATGACGGTTGACTGATCGGTCCAATGATGTCCATGCCCCATGCCTCATATGGCCAAGCCGCAGTCGTGGGGTATAGGAACTCAGAGGATTGATGGATAAAGTCGGCATATATATGGCATATGCTCTACACTTTTTAATATACTCAACAGCATCTGCCATCATCGTGGGCCAATAGTAACCCATGCGTCGGAGTCAGTCCTGCAACTTAAGACCTGGTTGGTGAGCTTAGCATGTATCGTCATACGCTTCTCGGAGTTCTTCCTTTGCTTTCGTATCCGATAGGCATCGGAGGAGGAGTCCGTCGTAGGAACGACGTTACATCATTTTGTTACTACCACATTTCCTAAATAGGGGTATTTTTGTCTTTTCCTATCTTGTACCAATTTAATAATTATATTTTAAATTAATTGTAATGATTGTATTTTTATTTTTCAATGTTGTTATCGTTGCATATAATCAAATATGATGTAGTTAGTTGCTAGTAAACCTAGATGGACCCAACTAGACTTGTCATGACACTTGAACCTACATTTTAGGTTAACCATAATGCGACTCATTTAAGTCATATTGAGTCATGAATAAGGATTAGAATTAACTACCAACTTAGACTAGAAGATTCCATAGGTTAATCAAACCTTCATGACAACTAAAGATGGGCAATGTGGACATTTTCCATAGGCATATTAGGGCTCTTTATGGCTGCTCATATCACCTATATAAACCTCTTTTTTGGTTCATTAATTAGCCTCCACAAACCCTAATTTTTCTCTTCTCATTTCTCCCTCCATTTAAGAAGAAGACCCAAGATCTACTATTCCCAAATTGATTTCCACCCATTCCTAGTGTCATCTCAAGGAGGCTAGAGCTTGGATTAACAAGGAGGAAAGCATTAGAAGGAGGGAAGCTTGAAGGAGGTTTCCATTCTTAAGGATTGTGTCCACTAGTGCCTGCATTGGGAATCCATCTTCCAATAGATAAATCTAAAATTAAACCCTCATATTTGATTTAATTGGTGTAATTAGTCATTTAGAAACCACCCATGCATTAGGGCTACTCATGGAGAGAAGTTTGGGCTTCATTGGACCCATTTGGAGACTTTTACATAGACTTTTGTGCCATATTTGGAGGAATTCCGAGAATAATGAACCAAATATTTGTCATTAGGTTTGTTAGGTCTATTTAGTGTTGATTTGGTTGTGTGTGTCTTGATTTGTGTCCACAAATGGATACGTGTAGGTCATGTCATGATACGGTAGGACACGGGATCAATTTGGGGGTTTTAGGCCTGTAACACTTGCGGCGCACATGTCCTAATACACATGACACTTGACACTAACTTAGGATTGCACTATTTATGTTTATAGGTATATTATAGACTTGCCTATAAAGTTTGGTTGGATTCGAACAAGGATTGATAGAGTATCTTGGGCATATCGCAATGCTTGTGCACCAAGTGTTCGATACTTGTCCCCATAGGAATTTTCGTATCCTTTTTCAGTTGAGATTTGGTGTACGTGTCTTAAATTGGATATGTGGTGTAGTGTCATGGTATCTCATGACACGCATGATTGGATTTGAGTATACATGTGTGTGTGTGTGCCTATATATATAGATAGGTGCCATTGGCTATGCATATGTATGATAGGGAGTGTGTACATGTGTTACACACATGGTTGGTGTGTGTGTAGTTATTGGATATATGTTGGATGAGTATATAGTTAGATAAATAGATAGTTAGATAGCTAGATAAAGGATATATATCTTGATAACTGATAAATAGTTAGATAGCTATATATAGATAGATAGACATATAGATAGATAGATAGATAGATAGATAGATAGATAGATAGATAGATAGATAGATAGATAGATAGACAGATAGACATATAGATAGATAGATAGATAGATAGATAGATAGATAGATAGATAGATAGATAGATAGATAGATAGATAGATAGATAGATAGATAGATAGATAGATAGATAGATAGATAGATGGGTGGGTGGGTGGGTGGATGGATGGATGGATGGATAGATAGATAGATAGATAGATAGATAGATAGATAGATAGATAGATAGATAGATAGATAGATAGATAGATAGATAGATAGATAGATAGATAGATAGATAGATAGGTTACTAGGGGATCATAGAACCAAAGAAACCATAGCAGCAACATCTAATTGATGTGAGAGGGAAGAGGAGCAGTAGCAGTAGAATAGGATTAAGAACAACAAATAACAGCTATATGAGCAGTGGGTGCACAACAATAGGGGTTAGCCATCAAGACAGCAGCAAGCACTTGCTGCTATGTAGCAGCAGTTCAAGAATAAGGACAATATGTAGGTATACAGGTAGCATGAAGGCAGCATGTTAGTGCATAGCAATGTGCCTTAACATTAGTGAAGTAGGGAGAGAGGAGCGCAATTTGAGTAGGCAGGTAGTGTCGCCCCCAATTTTCAAGAATAGGGATATTTTGGTCATTTTCATTTTAGAATATTTTTTGAAATTTATTTTATTATT
This sequence comes from Iris pallida, assembly GCA_029216955.1. Lineage (NCBI taxonomy): Eukaryota > Viridiplantae > Streptophyta > Magnoliopsida > Asparagales > Iridaceae > Iris > Iris pallida. The sequence continues at coordinate 7,198,900 of JANAVB010044018.1, read as the reverse complement.
TATGATATTATTTTGGGGTTATTTGAGTCGGATTCGAATTTCAACTCAATCCGACTTGTTTCGGGGACTCGGGGTAGTTTTGACTCTAGTGGGACCCACTCATTAGTTAGGCATGGCCCACATGACATTATTTTAGTTAGTGTGTTAGACAAATTATTCATGGATAGGTTAGGTTTAATTAGAGACTTAAAACTAGACTAATTTAGCCTCAACCGAAAGCCTTTTCCTAATTTAATTCAATATGAGTTAGTGGGGGCATTTTGGTCATTAGCAAATAGGGACAAACCACCCACACATGGCAGCCATAGGAGGAGGGGTTGAATCATCCATTCATTTGTTATTATCCCCAAAATTTCTCTCTCTTGTTCTTCCCCAAATTTTGAGAGCAACCACCATTGATTTTATCTCCAAATCAATTCCTTCTTCCACTAAATCTTCTTCAATTTTTCTCTACTCCATGGAAAGAGGGTGCTAGCCAAGTTTGGGAGGATTTGGAGCTCGTTCGTGTCCATTTGGGATTCCTACGTGTCGGTGTCGTATCGGGAGGGTTTTTCCTAGATTCGATCTACCGGGAGGTATAAATCTCTTCTCTATTTCCTTCCTACATTCATATAGGATTATTTTGGACCCATAGGAATGACCCCCGTGGTTGTGTCTCCATTTTTGTCCGGTTCGTGTCCATTTGGAGACTTCTAGGAGTGTCCTATGTGTGGTATTGTGTCCTAGTAGAAAATCCCTATTTTGGACACTTGTATTTTATTATATATTGTAGAATGATTATTAGTGAGTTTAATCTTAGATTTTTATATTGTTCTTAGTATGTTCTTCATGGTGTCCAATTGCATCATAATCTATTTATTTATGTATTATATAAATATCATTTGTTATATATATATATATATATATATATATATATATATATATATATATATATATATATATATATATATATATATATATATTTTATATATATAAAATATATATATATATATATTTTATATATATATATATTATATATATATATATATATATATATATATATATATATATATATATATATATATATATATATATATATGTTGTGTCTCTATAATGTATATATAAATTTGTGTCTTGTTCATGTGTTTATGGGTGTAGGGAATTACGGGTATGAATGAGAGATTAAAGTGATGGTGGAATTGGTTTGGAGTTGTGTGTGTGTGTGTGTTTGTATTAGAGAGTTGGAGAGGAGAGTTAGAGAGTTAGAGAGGATTGAGAGTGAGAGATTATAGGAGAGTATGAGAGGGGGGAAGTGTGGATTAGAGAGTGAAGTAGGGGGGCACTGCTGTGCAGCGCAGGATATATCAGTCCCCACACAGGGGACTGATTTTGATGACTGAACAGTCCCCACACAGGGGACTGTTTTCCATTCAGCAGTAGCAGCAGTTTAACACTGCTATTTGCAGTGAGAAGGGGGAGGATATCAGCCCTAGTTCAGGCCATTAGCAGCCTATACCAGCCCCCCCTTAGTTGGCCCTATATTCAGCCTTTAAGCAGTCCCAAACTAGCCCTTATTAGCCCCCACAAACCAGTCCAAGTGACAGTCCACATTAGCCTATAAGCAGTCCCAATTCAGTCCAACTTGACACCTATATTCAGCCCCTAAATCAACCCATAACAGCCCCCATATACCAGCCATTTAGGCAGCCATTAACCCCACATGTTCAGCCCATATCAACCCCATTTCAACCCATATTGACTGCCACATTAACCCCACAAACCAGCCTATAACAGTCCATATTGGACAGCCCATAGACCCCATATAGCAGTCCCAAACCTGTCCCAAATTCAGTCCTAAATTGACACCTACTTGACACCCATATTAGCCTATATCTAACCCACTTGACAGGCCCTATAGGACCCCATAACAGTCCATTTAATCAACCCCCATGTTCAACCATTTGGCAGCCCTATATTTGCCCATGTTCAGCCATTTCCAGTCCCATTCCAGCCCCCAAATCAGTCCCAAAACAGGCCCTATTCAGCCTATATTCCAGCCCCCATAGGACAGCCCCTATATGCCTATAGGTGTGAGCCAATAGGAGAGCCTATGTATGAACCATATATGAGTGAGTGAGTATTGTGTGTGTGAGTGGTTAGTTTAAGTTAGAATATAGGATAAGGTAATGTTGGGATAACCAACATGTATCCTAAGATGGACTGGATGTCTAGGAAACCCATACTTCTTGGTAGGTAAACCCTAGATAGGATAGTATCTAGCTACCCTAAGGAGCCTAGGCTAGTATCTTGAGAATTAGCGGGGTTTTCTTTGTAATGGGCAAGGTATCGGGAATACATTGTTAAGGGTAATGTAGGTAATTGCTATTAGCTAAGGTATGTGAGTTTAGAATTTAAGATATGGTTAGAATTTGGTTTCCTTGGTTGGTAATGGTCAGAAATAGCGCTCCTAGACTAGTTTTGACTTCGGTTGACCATTTTGACCAAAAGTCAACCGAGAGTCAAACGCAGCCTATAAGTGACTAGAATTGACCGAAACCAAACCAGAGTTGACCAGTTGACTGAAAGTCAACAGTTAGTCAATAATTGACTAGTTTGACCTAGGGTTGACCCAGGGTTGACTCAGTGTTGACCAGAGTTGACCAGAGTTGACTTTTTAACCAAAAGTCAACTGTAAGTCAACCCTTGACCCAGATTGACCTAGTTTGACTTGGATTGACTTCCTGTGACCTTGTTTGACCTTGGTTGTCCTAGTATGACCTAGTATGACCTAGTTTAGCTTGGTGTGACTTGGTTGACCTAGTTTTGACTTAGACTTGCATATCATGACTTAAATTAGTTTTCTTTTTATTATTAAATCCCGTTTGACTTATAGTATCTCATCTTTAGGTCTGTGATTACTCTGAGCATCTGTTCACCTTATCAGCTCAGAACCACAGGCGAGTATATTCACTGATAGTTTTTATTGTCTTGATATCTGCTATATCCGATTTAGTTGTAGTGTCTTACTTGATTTCCAGACACGATAGTTCACGGACTAGTGTATGTCGGATCCTGTCATAAGATGTTGTTCCCGGATTACTTGGTATATTGGTACAAGACTCGACTTGTTACTTGTACTTGTATAGAAATGGACTTGGAAGTGGGCTGATTACCTGCTTTTGAATCCCGTGTCATGACGTGTCATATCCGGATCCTTTATACTATTCGGGGGATGGGGAGTTATTAGTTGTTGTGTGATCAAAATCCCTACTTGTTCTTCATACTTCTACTTGTTACATTGTTCATAGCTATACCCTCGCCTCACGACGGGTAAAGCCTTACCCTACTTGTTTATAACTTTCCATGGTGACCGGCCTTATTCTTCACACTTGTACTTTTTACTTGTTCATAGTCGGTCAAATGAAAAGCCTGAACATATTTTCCCAAGCCGATCACATAACGCACTAATAATTCAAGACATCTTTTATATTTATTATCATATGAGGCTAAGTTCTGTTCGGAAGAAGGGTTGCAATTCCGGTCCTTGTTTGGTTTAAGGATTGTAACTCAGCTTCCAGATAGTTCCCAAGTTATCCTACATATATATATATTGTCGTCCTATTCAGTACTCACATCTTGATATATATTTCCTATTGATTTTGTCTTGTATTTCATTATACTGTCTCTTATAGAATTTGTCAATTCATATGGAACTGCTGTTAGTGTTTGTACTTGCTCATTTTCCTGACAGGATACCATTGATATATTATAGATGATTCTGAGGCGGATTGCCCGACCTATTATGGGGACAGATTAGATGGAGTAGACCTGGACTGTGGATTGATAGTAGAGCCACTAGACTTTGCACACCCAGAGTAGTGTATCTTAGTTAGGTTTGCCTGGTCTGCGATCCATCTAGTACTTTTAGACTGTAGTAGTTTATATTATATTTCTGTGACTCTGTGGTATTGTGTATAGCTTTGGGCTTGTGTGGATCTTGAACTATTTCCTGCTTTCATCTATCATATTTCCTTTCCATGCTATCAACCTTAGTTTTATTTTGTGATTGAGACTGTATTGCTATGTCACCTCCATTCGGAGTGTATATATTGTACAGGTACCTTTATACTGTTTAGTCGTAGTATTTATAGACCTTATATACAGCATTCTACTGCCGATTCTGCGGCGTAGGCTGGACGTAACCACATACTCGTGCCCTTCATCAGGGTGCGGGTCGTGACAGGTAGCAGTACAAAGTGGCAGCCTACCTGTGCAGGCCTATAGTCATGAAAGGGGGAGTCTTGTGCAGATAGGAATTAGAGATAGGGCAGTAGATCATACAACAGGTGAGGGACTTGGTGTGTGCAGGAATTAGCAGGTATAAACTGGATGAGGGGCCAATGCATATTGTGTAACCTGTGCACAATTGTGCAGGAAATAGAGAAAAGGGGGGTAGCAGGGGTGCATGACAGTGAGTGCAGGGGCTATTTAGTTTAGAGGTCAGGAGGAAAACAATTTGTGAGTCCACTATTAAGACTGGTTTGTGTGTGTGTGTATCCTATGTGTGTGGATAGTTGTGTGATCCCATATAGGTCATGTAATGTCTGGTACATGTGTGTTGTGTAATATATGGGTATGTGGGTACCTAAAGGCAATTAAATGTATGTGTGGCAGTTTGTATGTTAAGTGGATGCACAATAGATGGCCTGATATATATGAGTAGATAGATAAATTGTTAGGTATATATATGGATAAGTAAATAGATGGTTAGATAGTAGGTTGATAGATAAATTAGTAGAGAAAAGAGAGGGAACCACTGATTGCATACCTGTGATATACAATTGGGTATGTGTGTGAAGAAGGGGGAGCAATTAGAGGCAGACCAACAGTAGTGATTACTTACTATTTCGTAGCAGGCAGGGGTAGCCATAGCAGGCAGGGGGTAGCCACAGAGGCAGCAGAGCGCACTCTGTACCCTGGTAGTTTAAACCCCTGCATAGGGTGCAACAGTATATAGAAATGGCAACACACAGGCCATGTATAGTAGCACCTGAGGAAACTAAATACAGAAGGGGATCATTTAGTATAATAGAACCGTAGCAATAGCAGTTGGAGAACAGTGGAAGGAGTAGAAGCAGCTAGGCTTTGCCTAGCATGTGTGCCTTAGTTGTCTGTAAGTGTGATAGTGTTTGTGTTTATATGTCCATAGGTATGTGATAGTAGGAGCAGGGAAAGTAGGATGGGTGAGTGCCTAGTGGGTGTATCTGTATATATATAAATGTGTGTGCATGTCATATGCATAGGGGTATTTGTGTATATGTGTCAAGGGAGAGAGTGTCAAGTTGTGCCCATGCATTGCTGCATTAGATTATCATTTATACTCTAATAGGGTGCTGTGTTCATGCACTAGTGTGGTTGAGCTAGGTGTACAGGTACATATGATACAGGGTATCAATGTCAAGGGGTCAGAAGGACTTGAAACTGCTTGGGTCAGGTGTACCCAAGTATTCCATGTGTCAAAAACCAGTATGTATTTGTGAACATGTGCTAGTATCAGGTAAGTATGGATTTGAGGATGGTAGTATCTAGATGTATGTGTAATTTGGGCATATGGTTCCTTAGTACATCAACAGGGAGTGTAGTATCTGTGTGTATGTAGGAAGTGGATAATAGGTAGACCTATAGGAAGTGTTATGTATGGGTGATACCATGTGCATATATAGCTAGGTGTATCAAATGGACTGGGATACCAACAAAGGTAGTCTATTAAGCTATAACCTATAGCACTGTATATGCATATGTGAGTATGGATATGGTATGGATATATGTATATGATTAGGGATATGATGTTGTATATAGGTACATAAGAATATAGAGATAAATTGATATGTATAGAGAATATGGTATGTGGTTATCCTAGGGTACCATGGCACAAAGGGTAAACAAGCTAAGATATTGCCTATTAGAGACTCTCTCTCTCTCTCTCTCTCTCTCTATATATATATATATATATATATATATATATATATATATATATATATATATATTTATATATAAAAAATATATATATATATATATATTTATATATATATATACATATATCATATAGATAGTCACATATATAAATAGTATTTAGGGTATTGCCTAGTTTAGGTTAAAATACCTTGGTATGGCAAGGTATTGACCTATAAACCGAGGAATGACCTAGATTGACCTAGTTTAGCAAGGTATACCAAGTTGACTTAGTTTGACATAAAAATGAATTGGAGACCTAGAATTGAGCTAGTATAGAATGTTTATGATTCTAAAATACCATTTGACATTAATATTCCATATTTAGGTCTTCGAAACATCGTATCAGATACTGTTGATATTTCACATCAGATCTCAGGCGAGTACATTCTCTGATAATTTCATGTTAATGATATCTTCTATGTTTCTTGTATTTAGTGTAGATATCATTGATTTCATGACAAGTTGGTCACACTGATTGGTATTATCTGGATCCCGTCATGAGATGTTATTCCCTTTATGTCTTGGTATACACTGTGTACAAGCCCTGTTGTTGTTCTTGTGCATTGGATCCACTTTACCAGTCGGAGGCGAGTAGTAGTAGTGTAGATATGTGATCATATCCTTCCTGTGCATGTTATATTTTCCTGCGAGTGTTAATCATACACCGTATGTATGATTAACCAGGCCATATATTCCTGTGCAAGTTCCCAAATAGATCACATGTTGAAACTAGTACTCACTCACATAGATATTTATTTTCCTGATTACTGTACGTGGTGATTCCTGTTTTCCCTGTTTACTTATAGTAACTTCATGTATGTTATATTTATGTACCTATTTACCTTATCTTGTATAGTCTCTCTGTTTACTGTTACATGGTTTTTATCATTTACTGGAACAGTTATTAGAGATGTATTTTGCTCCAATCCTGACTGGATATATATTTCAAACGACATAGATGACGGTTGCCCTACCTATTACGGCCTAAATAATGTATTAGGCATAGATCGGGAGACTGGTTCAGGAGGGTTTAGCTCCAGTTGAGGAGACATATTTAGCGACTCAGTTAGGCTAGATTTGTACTGAATTTGTCTCCAGTTGATGAATCTTGGCCTGTTTATTATTTTGAGACTTATTCTGTGTTAGATGACTCTTAGACTCTTTCTAGACTTGTATTATTTTATGATAGATTTTCTCTGGATTTTTATTTTATGTTATTATCTTTATCGTGCCATTTATCTTCCATATAGACTTATGATTGAGTATGATCTTATCATTATTTGTCCTCCGTTCGAAGATGATTATCTTGATAGGTTATGATATACACTGTTAGCTAGTATAGTAGACCAAGACAACATTCTACCGTCGTACTATGGTGTAGTCTAGGCGATGTCACGCACTCGTGTCCCTATACCAGGTGCGGATCATGACACATTTTTAGTGGTAGCCCATACAGGTCGAAAAGTTGCAATTAGTGCAATATGGCTGCCAACTCTGACCGTAGGGCCCATGCGGCAGCCAACTCTAACCGCAGGAAGACGGCCCATACGGCAGCCAACTCTAGCCGCAGAAAGACGGCCCATGCGGTAGCCAACTCTGGCCGCAGAAAGATGGCCAATGCGGCAGCCAACTCGGGCTGCAGGAAGATGGCCTATGCGGCAGCCAATCCTGGCCTCAGACAGGATGTCTCATACGGTCCTGTCAGAAGCTCTGTGTTCGACCGTCTCTCATGCAGGCCCGACTCCATGTGGCCCATTGAGAATGTAGAATATTCCAATCAGGACTCTTCTTACTATGCGCCTTCAGGTGCTAAGTTAAAGAAGTCCAGGATAGTGCGGGCCCAATAAGCCGAGTCAACTGTCCAAGCTACTGACTATCACCGGCACCGTTAACTGTTATACGGGCTCCTGATAGAAAGTTGTACATAACCACCCGCGTCCAGTCCCCCAAGGCTAACAGACAGGGTGGGTCTTTAAAGTCTCCCTCCAACGATCGAGAGCAAGTACTTTTACTAGCCTCGGATCAGGGAGCAAATATGATACCTACGCACCTGTGTGCTCGGGATACCTGAGTCCACAAGTTTGATGCAAAGGTAGATCAGCCTGCTATCGACTTGCGTGAGGTGATTACTCACAAACACAAAGTGACAAACTTGGCATGCGATGAGTCCCTCTCGGGACATCATTACACCCAAGTCATCATCAACTGCTGCGACAAGTCGGCATCACCTGAAGATCGGCAGCTCGTTTTCCAACGACTGCAGCAGCCAGCACCTGTCCAATAATAACTCAAAAAACATGTGTAAATTCCGAAAGACGAGGAGTTTCCTTTCGCCTCCTGTAATTCAACTCGAAATGTTTTTCCCGACAAGGGGGAAAGAAGACAGGCTCTTCCACCCCGGCAATCTCAGCCAGTACTGTAAGGAAACTCTCATCTGAAGGGTTGCTGCCGACAGCCACAGGGGGTGTCTATTTAGGCACTTGATCCAAAAATAAGCTTCCAGCACCTAGGGGTGCACCTTCGGCCTCCTTGGGAGTAGATAAAGCTGGGGGTAGCAGTCCCCTCAATATATACGACAACCCGATGTAGTAGACCTAGACAACATTCTACCGTCGTACTATGGTGTAGTCTAGGCGATGTCACGCACTCGTGTCCCTATACCAGGTGCGGATCATGACACATTTTTAGTGGTAGCCCATACAGGTCGAAAAGTTGTAATTAGTGCAATATGGCTGCCAACTCTGACTGTAGGGCCCATGCGGCAGCCAACTCTAACCGCAGGAATACGGCCCATGCGGCAGCCAACTCTAGCCGCAGGAAGACGGCCCATGCGGTAGCCAACTCTGGCCGCAGAAAGATGGCCAATGCGGCAGCCAACTCTGGCTGCAGGAAGATGGCCTATGCGGCAGCCAATCCTGGCCTCAGACAGGATGTCTCATACGGCCCTGTCAGAAGCTCTGTGTTCGACCGTCTCTCATGCAGGCCCGACTCCATGTGGCCCATTGAGAATATAGAATATTCCAATCAGGACTCTTCTTACTATGCGCCTTCAGGTGCTAAGTTAAAGAAGTCCAGGATAGTGCGGGCCCAATAAGCCCAGTCAACTGTCCAAGCTACTGACTATCACCGGCACCGTTAACTGTTATACGGGCTCCTGATAGAAAGTTGTACATAACCACCCGCGTCCAGTCCCCCAAGGCTAACAGACAGGGTGGGTCTTTAAAGTCTCCCTCCAACGATCGAGAGCAAGTACTTTTACTAGCCTCGGATCAGGGAGCAAATATGATACCTACGCACCTGTGTGCTCGGGATACCTGAGTCCACAAGTTTGATGCAAAGGTAGATCAGCCTGCTATCGACTTGCGTGAGGTGATTACTCACAAACACAAAGTGACAAACTTGGCATGCGATGGGTCCCTCTCGGGACATCATTACACCCAAGTCATCATCAACTTCTGCAACAAGTCGGCATCACCTGAAGATCGGCAGCTCATTTTCCAACGACTGCAGCAGCCAGCACCTGTCCAATAATAACTCAAAAAACATGTGTAAATTCCGAGAGACGAGGAGTTTCCTTTCGCCTCCTGTAATTCAACTCGAAATATTTTTCCCGACAAGGGGGAAAAGAAGACAGGCTCTTCCACCCCGGCAATCTCAGCCAGTACTGTAAGGAAACTCTCATCTGGAGGGTTGCTGCCGACAGCCACAAGGGATGTCTATTTAGGCACTTGATCCAAAAATAAGCTTCCAGCACCTAGGGGTGTACCTTCGGCCTCCTTGGGAGTAGATAAAGCTGGGGGTAGCAGTCCCCTCAATATATACGACAACCCGATGTACCAAAAGCATACACAGGGGGTAAAGATTCCCTGGAATTATGTAACAGACTTGGACTTCCCTGAGGGCGACCGCCCTCGCCAAGACGATGTGGCTTCTTACACAGGGGGTAGCACCCCTTCCGAGTCTGAGGAAGATGACATTACGACATTCCTCGATGATTTCTCTGTACGAAAATATGACACGGAGCGCACCTCTTCTACGGTCCCTTCCATGTCTACCCACGTATGGACAGTCTTTATGGCCGACGACGATCTTGAAGGACTGAATGATCGACAAAGTCTAGAAGTACTTGAAGCCATGTTATTATCCTTGGTCAAGTCTGGAGACGAAATCAAAGCTGCCTTGCCAACTCAAGCAGCAAGGATGCATGGACAAACAAGCTTGGGACCTGCAGTCAATGCAGACTCCAACACGACTGCCCCTCCTTTGGGTGATGATCCTTTAAGAGCATCCGTTCCTTCACCTGCAGATGAAGCCAAGGAGTCATGGAAGGAAGTCCAAGAGCTTCGAGCAATGTTCAATGCCCGAGACTCCACCCGAGACCTCAGAGTACGGCAACCATATCTCGTCGCATGGAGAGATGTTCCTTTTCTCCTACGCTACAAACTGTTCCATATAGATTCGTATGACTGGAAGACCTCTACTAGTCGGTACATGACTTATTTTGAGGTCACAACCGACCACTTGCCGCATAGCGACGCCATCCTCACACGATTATTCATCAGAACATTAGAGGGGATCACATTCAACTGGTATCACAACCTTTCCGACAACTACATCCATTCTTTTGACAGCTTCAAGCACATGTTCCTGGAGAGGTTCTACGAAGTGGGATATGATGTGACAATATCGTCTCTCATAGACGTCGTTCAGGGAGAGAGGGAGCTAACAACGAACTATATCGAGCGATTCTGCCAAACCGTAATGAGATTGCCCCAAGGCAATCCCGAGAGCTCCTTGATTAAAATCTGACAGAAGAAGTTGCTCCCCGCAATTAGCCTCTGGATAGGCGATGATCAGTTCAGGGATTGGGCGACCTTCATCATAAGTGCTACCAATACGGAGGCAAAGTTGAAGAAGGCTCGCTAGTTGGGATACCACATCCCAGATGGAAAGGATAAGGGCAAACGTCCTGGTTCTACCTCCAGCAATAACAACAGTGGCGGCACCTCCAACCGGGACAATAAAGGAAAATAGGCCATGGTCGCTGATGCGACCAAGAAGCCTGAACAAAAATAGGCGAAAGGTCAATGGCCTAAGGTGAATTACTCATTTGAAGATAGTCATGTCAAACCTATCTTCGATATGCTCTTGCAAGAGGGTAGGATCCAGCTCCCTCCACCAAGGCGCGAGCCCCGAGCGACAGAAATGGAGGACCCATAATATTGTCACTTCTACCGCTATGTCCACCATTCCACTCATGATTGCTTCCAATTAAAGTGGTACATCCAGAGTCTTATCGACTCCAAAGCTCTTTCGATAGATTTCGAAGAGGTTACTGTAGCTACAAACATGGTATCTATTCAATTCAGTGACTTCCTCCAACAAATACTCCAGACGGGGTAATATCTATCCCTCGGGCAATGATGGAGGTTAGTAACCTTCCACTCATCCAGAACCAGACATATGGTTTAGTACCTCTCACTACATCGCAAGGAGAGATCATGTGGGTGCACCCGGACTTAGTGCCCGAAGTTACCCAGGCTGTGTCATCTCCTACCAACGAGAAGAAGGGCATGAAGTCCAGATCCTGCCAAACAATTTCAGTCGAAGCTGAGGAAGCGACAGCCTTTGTTACCCGGTCTGGGGTACAAGTCCAGCCCACACTGGACAGTTCAGTCGAAGATCCTCAGCCGACAATGTTGCCTGCCTCTAATGTTCCAAGGCCGCCTCAGCCTCCACCGAAAGATAAGCCCAAGCCAAAGGAAATCCGCTTTGACATGCCACTCCATAATGATGCACCTTAGGGGCTGGAAAAATCTTACAACTTTGACATATTAGCACAATTGGCTAATACGCCAACAAAGTTGTCGTTATACGAGCTCCTAAGGCTCTCCAAGGATCTTCGTGTCGCATTGAGCGAAGCACTCCAAAATGCTGACGCCTACTTAGCCCAGGTCAAGCATCTAGAGGAAGACCCGTCAGCAGATCTACATGACAGCAATGGCGCAGATGCAATGCCCAACATCGTATTTACCCCACAGGACATGTTGATCAAGTCCAACTTTTATGATCGCCCCTTGTACTATACTGGATACATAGGTGACATCAAGGTGGATCGGATGCATATCGACCCTGGCTCGTCGATAAGCATCATTCCGAAAAGCTTGCTCCAACTTCTGGGCATCCCTATGCACCGGCTAGCGACGACCAATATTGCCATTAGCAGTTTCAATTCGGAAAAGAGCTATCTCCTAGGGAAGATTCGATTGAAATGTCAGATTGGTGACCTGAAGACGGAGGTTACCTGCTACGTCATAGATGCAGATACGTCCTGCAACATCCTCCTGGGACGTTTGTGGATACATGACTATATGATCGTGCCATCCATCCTTTACCAGTGCTTCAAGTATGTCAGTAAGCACGACTTCGGGAAGACTGAATTCACCGACATCGATCCCTTTAAAGGGGTTGAATCTTATTACTCTTCGGAGGCTTGTCTATATGACGAATCCAAGAAACACATAACTGACGAACTGAAGGCCATCACAAGGCCAGAGGAACCCTTGAAAATTCATCTCCAAGCCCGTAAATCGGGAAAAGCCGTACCCCTCGTCGCAACTTTGCATAAAGAGGTGCCCGGTTCTCCTACCTCACCTGCAAAGTTGGAACCAATGGTCATCCGGCTCCCGAGATCTAGTCAGGAGCCAAAACCGTCATAGGTCCGATGGTGATCCGATTGCCGAAATCCAATCAAAGGCAACAGGAAGATGCGAGGCCCCCTGTGATGTCGATGGTGATCCGATTGCCAAAATCCACTCCAAGGCAACCGGAAGACACAAAGTCCCCTTCAGAGCCAATTGACATCCGTCTTTCCAAGACGAGCCGACAACCAAGTGTCGATCCGACACCCTCAGGCAAGCCAATACCTGTCACTACCATATTTTAGCTTGAGGGTATTTTGGTTATTTGTTAATTTTGAATTTATTTTGATTTATTGGAGTGATGATTATTATTTTATTTTTTGTTTGTTGAGACTTTGGAGACTCATCTAGATGTTGACCCTAGTTATGGTGACTTGATTAGCATGGTGAGAACCTAGTCTAACTTAAGTCGACCTAAGTTAGTCATTTAGAAATCAAGTTTGAAATATGAGGATAAAGACTAGATTTAAGGACTTGACTCATGAATTGATTTCTATGACTATTGAAACTTGGCCCAAGGCCCACTAGACTAAACCCTAACCCTTATTCCTACTACCTAGGCCGGCCACATAGGGAATCCCAACCCTATATAATATCTCTTCCTTTGGTTCTTACCTCTTTTGTATTGAATCAACACTTGGAAAAGGAAATGTATTGTCATTCTTTCCCAATCCATAACTTTTCCATTTTAATTCCTTTTTGACTCTAGTTTCTTGCATTAGAGTCTAATACTCCTCTATTTTTTGATTATGGAGAGAAATCTCAGCTTTTGGAAAATTTGGTGATTTGGGCTAGCAAGGAGGATCACTCTATTTTGGGGCTTTTCTTGCCATTTGACACACTATAGGTAAACCCTTTAAATTGTGTTTTCATTCTGATTTTTTTGCATCCTAGCCTAGATCTAGGTGTCCCCTAGCTGTGGTGTAAGTTTGGTGTCAAGTTGCATTGATTTCGTGTCCGTATTAGACATGTATCAACATCTAGTCCTAGGTGTTTGTGGAAATGTCTCAAAGGATTTTAGTTTGTTATTCTTGAAAAGTGTTTGAATGAAATTGTTGATTTATATATGTATTATGACTTCCTAAATGACTGAGCCAATTTCTAGCCGTGTTCGTGTCCAAACAGGACACGAACATGCCCTCTGCACAAGCTCGGGCAGTATCCTACAGCTCGATGGTTGGTTCTCTGTGCACAGGACACGAGGATACGTAAAATTTAGGGAGCACGAAGGGGAAATGTCTGTCACCATCCTCCCAAAATTTGGGAGCATATGGTGCACCACACGATGAGAAATCGTACCCACACTAGACATGCGTTGTGCACGCGCAGTCACAAATTACGCACTGATACGGGCTTCCTATATCGACATGACACGACGTGGACACAATACAGACACTTGTGCACGAAGACCTATGCTAGGCGAACACGTGTGCACGACCACGTGTCTCCACGTGGCCTGTGTCGAGTGCACGAGTCCTTGGACTCACAGCACGACGCTGTGTGCGCGCGTGTGTCTGCGTGTATGCGTGAGTGTTGGACAAGATTGTGTCCACTTGGTTGGACACATACACCATGTTTGAAACGTACACATATAACACTTTGATTACCAACCTATGGATTGGACTATTAGTTGTTTTTGAATTCGAATCATGGGTTTTCCCCAATATTCTGATACTCGACTGTTTGTTGATTTTTCTGAGATTTAATTTGTATGTTAAACTATTTTCTAATGATTATTTGCAAATGTTAATTTATCTATATGTATCTAGGTTTTAGCTACATGTTAGGTTCATGATTTGTGTTTAATCATTGGTTTTCGAATTGGTCATTGGACTGATTCCTGAGAATATATGTACACTATTTTTCCTGGGAAATTTATACACTGTCATGTGTTTACTGATTTGGTTGTTGGTTTAATTGCAATAATGTACACCTATATACATCTGAGAATAACCTACCATGTTAGGGTTATGTTAGCATGAGATTTTGAGTTTTAGGGGGCGTTCGGTATGCGGAATACTATATAGCCGGGAATTCTATATTCCCGAGAATCAAATTCCAAGGAATTAAATTCCCTGAAAAATTACATTCCCATGTTTGGTGACAATATAAATATTCCCTGGAAAAAATAAAAAATAATAATAACGAAAAAAATGAACAAATATAAAAAAAAACGGCTAAAAACGTCAAAAAATCGGTAAAAACAAAAAAAAATGGTAAAAACGACAAAAAATCGGTAAAAACGACAAAATAACAAAAAATGACAAAAACGATGAAAAAGGACAGAAAATCGGTTAAAACGACAAAAATGACCAAAAAGCGACAAAAAATAACAAAAAAGGGTAAAAACGACAAAAATAATCAAAATACGACAAAAACGACATAAAATCGATAAAAATGAAAACGAAAATGTAGCAAAAAACGACAAAAAACAACAAAAATCGGTTAAAGCGACAAAAAAAATCGGTTAAAAACGACAAAAAAATCGGTTAAAACGACAAAAAATAACCAAAAAGTGACAAAAACGAAAAATAAAAGATAAAAACGACAAAAAAGCAAAAAAATCGGTTAAAACGACAAAAATAACCATAAAGCAAAAAAAATGAAAAAAAAATGGGTAAAAGCGACAAAAAAGCGACAAAAAATGAAATAAAATCAATAAAAATGACAAAAAAGTGACAAAAGCGACAAAAAGACTAAAAATCGGGAAAAACAACAAAAAAGCTACAAGACGACAAAAAATCGCTTAAAATGACCAAAAATGACAAAAAAGCGACAAAAAGGACAAAAGTGGGTAAAAATGACAAAAAATAATCAAAAAGTGACAAAAAGACAAAAATGGGTAAAACGACAAAAAATCGCTTAAAACGACAAAAAATTGGTAAAAACGACAAAAATGACGAAAAAGCGATAAAATGACAAAAAAAGAAAACATGTTCAAAACTAATCAAAATTGATCAAAAAAAAAGAAAAAAATTTAGACAATTTTTTTTTCCCGGGCAAAAAAAAAAACCCCCACCTATTCTCAAGGGATAGAATTCCCATATTTTGTGGGTAAACTATTTACTCGGATATTTATAATTTCTGGAAATAAATTTCTTATAAGCCAAACAAACGTGGTAATAGATTCCCATCTTAAATTTTTTCGGGAATAAAAAAAATACCGCGTAACAAACGTCCCCTTAGAATATGCATTGGACTGTTAATTTGTAGACTGATTTGTGTACACTGTTTTAAAAATTGAGAACACTTGTAGACTATCATATGTACACTGACATCCACACACACACTCACACATTGATGACATCTACACACTAAAACTGGAAACCTATGAACATACACATTTGTACTATTTCTGAGAACATTGATTGCTCGCACCACTGTCACTCACACACCCTTACACACTCTACACTCATGTACACACACACAAAGACCTAAGACCCTATGATACACACACACACACCCACTTCCTGCCACACACAGGAACCTATATTGTACTGCTACCACATGACACACACACATATGCATGACACTCTATCTCTTTCTATATGTATATGTATACATATATAATATATAATCTTGTGTGATAGAATGTAATGTAATATAGATATATGTCTATTGTCCATATGATTTTAGTGTATATATATATGGAAATTGAATATGTATGCATGCCTATATATGTGTATATGGCATATAGCCTATGTAGTATAGCCTATGTGTATCCCAATGTGCAAGCCTATGTGTATATGGAATGTATACCCATGAGTATTGTGTGATGTTAGCTTGTGTGACTTGTGGATGATGTGTGCTTGCTAGAATAGACTGGTTAGGCTTAGTAAGACTTGTTTGGGTTATGTTTGACCTAGTTGACCTAGTTTGACTAGAGTAGTTGACTAGAGTTGACCAAAGGTTGACTTTAGCCTAGATTGACCCAAACATCATGTAGAATGCATCGTAGCAGTTTATTTTACTAATTTGGATATATTGTGACTTGTGTTGTTCTGATTAGGAGCCAGACACCACTCCTCAGACAATATATTTCATTCAGATACTCAGGATATCAGGCGAGTACATTCTCTGACCATTTCATACTTGATAGGATTTACATTTATGCTCTAGATTACTTTACTTGATGCTGTCACGTTGTTAACACGGATTGGTACTATATGGATCCCTTCATGAGATATTATCCCCCTCGGGAGCATCGGGTTACAGTATGTCATGTGCATTACACTTTCATCATGTACTCCGGTGCTTTCACCATTCATGTGAACTCTCGTGATTCATGTGCTCTCATGTTCACGGAGCCCCCATATATACAATCATGTGCACCCTATTATGGGCCTTCATGTGATATCATGTGCAATAACATAACCTGTTTAGATCATTGTGTATTGATTGGGGTACGGGAGAGTATAAATGGTCATGTGAACAATTCTAAAGTAGTATACTCATGTGCAAACTCTTAGATTGCTCATGTGCAAATTCGAGCCGTTCACATGTCTAGCTTGTACTCTAAATCACTAGTTCACTGTTAGTTCTCTACTTATAGTATCTATTTACATTACAGTTCTCTCTATTTTAATTCATGTATATTATGCAGCGTTTCATGTATCTTACTCTATTGCATATTTGTATATCATATCATATTATGAACTGCGTAAGATGTACTATGCTCGCTCCCGTCCTGATTGGACCTGTTGAAATATTACAGATGATATTGAGGAGTTCTGTCCTACTTATTATGGAGCAGGCCTAGATGACACATGTGAGCTGGACTCTCAGGAGCACCCAGCCCTTGCAGAGGATACTATCCCAGTAGTATAGGCTAGTTAGCTAGACCATAATCTTATTTATCTTTCTGTCTTGTTGGATATACTTGTACTTATTTGGGGAATTGTTATTCTGGATATTATGGAGTTGTTTATCTTAGACATTTAGCTCTTTCTCTCTTATCTTGTATTTATCATCTGTGGATTCTGTTGATTATCTATCTATCTTATCGTACATTCTACTTTAGCTGTGATTGAGTTGTACTTTATATTATTCCTCCATTCGGAGAGTATAACTGTACAGGTACCTTATAACTATTAGATGTATTGTGACCTAGGACAGCGTTCTACCGCCGATACTGCGGCGTAGGCTGGACGTAACCACTTCTCGTGCCCCTACACTGGGTACGGGTCGTGATAATACCACAAGCTCAACCCTTGGTAGTCAAGTTGCCCAAGACAGTGCCCCAACCTTCGGTCTCGTAGGGGGTAGCCGAAGAGGACATAGAACTCTCAAAGTACCTGGTTGTACAGGTGGATAGCCCCTATCCTGATGATGTAATCCCTATAGAAAAAATTCCTTATTTCATCAATAAGAGGCTGCCGTTGGACTATTCTGAGTATGCTGCACGGGACTGTCTAGACATTAACCTGTACACACAGGTGACAACCGTCCATGCCGCAAATCAATTTGTTTCCATTAAAGGCGCTTACTTCCTAGTCCCAGGTAGAAGAGAATGGGGTCACACGATCATCTTTGGCCGAAAAGAAGGTCCTCAATCTTTCACGCCATAAGTGTTCGATCTCGAACCCGACGCTGGAAGATTACCGCTCTACCTGTATTGTCCTCAAGCCAAGTACTTCATGCAAAAGCACGGGTACGACATGGAGGCTACCCCGGGTCTGAATTACGGCAACGGTCGGCGATTGGCTCTACAGCTGTCAGCACCTGCTGGGAAACCTCAGGACTATTATCACAAATCCAGACACGGCCTCAGGTATGTTACACCAGCAACAACGCCCAAAAGTTCTGATGAAGAATGTGAGTGGCACTCTCATTCGTCCGAGTCACCCAGTTATGACTCCGATAGCAGCATTGGAGATATATTCAGGCAGACATTATCTGTCAACATGACATCCGCTGATATTGAAGAGGAAGACGAAGATATACTCGAACCGCTAGAGTTCGAGCCATGGGTCGAACAACTGGATGCACAATGGGAGAAGCGCTTTGAACTACGAGACCCTCTCACTGAAGACGAGGTCATGCAAGTTGACCTTGGTGATGAATCCTCCACAAAGCCAATCTTCGTCAGTAAAAGCCTGACGAACGATGTGCAAGAGTCGCTGTTGCAACTCGTCTGAGAATACATTGACGTCTTTGCTTGGAGCTATGAAGACATGCCAGGGCTAAATCCCGAGATCGCACTTCATAAGCTCAACATTTATTCGGACGCAAAATTAGTCAAACAAAAATAGCGGCGGTTTCGTCCAGACATCATGAACTCCATTGAAGCAGAAGTAAACAAGCTTATAGCTAGCGGTTTTATCTGTGAAGAGCAGCACCCAGACTGGGTAGCCAAGATAGTACCAGTCATCAAGAAGAACGGAAAGATCCGAATTTGCATCGACTTCCACAATCTGAATGCGGCATGCCCTAAGGGTGAATTTCCTCTTTCGATCACCAACATAATGATCGATAATACGTGTGGCTTCGAGCACATGTCCTTTATAGATGGCTTTTCATGATACAATCAAATCAAAATGTCTCCTGATGATGAAAAGCATACATCATTCTGAACATCGATCGACGTGTATTGTTATACGGTCATGCCCTTCGGCATGAAGAACGTCGGTGCTACATATCAACGTGCTATGAGCGTCATCTTCAGAGATACTTGCGTAAGACGGTGGAGTGTTATGTTGACGACATCATGGTCAAAAGCTGCTCCAAAAATGATCACTTACATGATTTGATAACAGTGTTCAACCTCATGCGAGTGCACAATCTGAAGATGAATCCCACCAAGTCTTTTCTGGCGTGTCCAGCAGGAAGTTCTTGGGCTTCGTCATTATTTTCTGGGGCATTCACATAGACCCCGATAAAACAAAAGCAATCCTGGAGATGAGTCCACCGAGGAACCTCCGTGAACTCCGCGGCCTTCAGAGAAGACTAGCCAACATTAGGAGGTTCATATTTAACCTCTCAGGGCGATGTCAACCCTTCACTCAACTCATAAGGAAAGGTGTCTCTTTCGTATGGAATGAGGAATGTCAGCGTACCTTTGATGACATTAAAGAATATCTGACGAATCCGCCAGTTCTGGTAGCCCCGGTCGCCGGAAAGCCCTTTCTGCTCTATGTACGGGCGATTGAACACTCCTTCGGTGCTTTGCTTGCACAGAATAATGACGCGGGACATAAACAAGCTATTTACTGTCTTAGCCGGATGATGGTAGGACCGGAACATAGGTACACCGCCGTGGAGAAGGAGTGCCTTGCCCTAGTGTTCGCCATTCAAAAAATACGACACTATGTGACAGGGCAGACCATCTACGTTGTCTCATGAGTTAATCCTCTCAGGGTTCTCATGACCAAACCAGGCGCACTCAGTTCTCGTCTAGCCACCTGGGCGATACTGTTATCCCCCTACGATATGGTTTTTGTTCCGCAAAAGGCTGTCAAAGGTCAACCCTTGGCCGACTTCTTAGCAGCACATCCAGGCTCAGAAATAGCCTCAAACATGACTTCACATAATACCATTTGGCGAATGTTCTTTGACGGTGCTTCAAGAACGGGGCCACAAGGTGATATCGCCGTTGGAGTCGGGGTAGTATTAATTTCTCCCTCTGGACTGGTGGCCAATCGGGCGTATTCTCTCATAGAACCCTGTTCAAATAGCGCAGCCGAATATAACGCTCTAGTCATCGGACTCCAACTTGCAAAAGGGGTGGGAGTCAAGTACCTGAAAGCGTATGGCGACTCGTAGCTGATTGTTAATCAGATCCGAGGCTCATACGAGGTTCGCAACGAGGACCTGAGTCCCTGCCATCAGACAGCAATTGCCATCATTGTAACCTTAGAGGGGTTCTTTATAGAGCATGTTCCTAGGCTCCAAAATATTGAAGCCGATGCCCTAGCAGGTCTTACCGCTTCCTTGGCAGTTCCAAATGATGCTCATCATCTAGTCGACGTGATAGGCCATGAGCTGATCTGTCCCAAGAACAATGTTCAACTGGGTACGAGTTACTCTGCCCAGATAAGCAACGACATACAAGACTGGAGACGCCCGCTTATCGACTTTTACAGTCTACGGAATTCTGCCAGAGAATGTGAAGGAAGCAACTTCAATCAGAAGGCGCTCCCTCAGATTCTTCTATGATACAGAGACAAAAATGTTATATCGACGATCCTACGATGGGCTACTGTTAAGATGCCTGTCAAATGCAGAAGCCAAAGAAGCCTTACATGAGGCTCACGATGGCACTTACGGGGCTCACCAACCTGGCCCGAAATTGCAAGATCGTCTCCGTCGGATGGGTTATTACTGGCCTACAATGGTAGCAGATGCAGTTGATTATGCAAAGAAGTATAAGGCTTGCCAGATCCACACCGATTTCATACATCTACCATCCAAATTCTTGTACCCAACAGTGGCCTCTTGGCTATTTGAAGCATAGGAAATGGACATTGGGCCAATCACCCCACCGTCGTCTAGGGGGCATCGATTCATACTTGCAATCACTGATTACTTCTCCAAATGGGCGTAAGTTATTCCGCTTGCAGAGGTAAAGACATCAAACATGATTAGTTTCATAAAACATCACGTCATCTACCGTTTTGAACTGCCCCGGAGGATTATTCACGACAACGGTCCGCAGTTTGCAAGCCACGCTTTCTATCGATTTTGTGACAAGAATCGGATTCAGAACATGGTCTCGACGACATATAACCCATCGGCTAATGGTCTGGCTGAAGTTTTCAACAAAACCATAATCAAGCTCCTCAAAAAGTTCGTGTCTTCAAAACAAACGCGACTGAAATGAAAAGCTTGGCGAATGTTTATGGGCATATCGTACTACAATTCGGACGACTACAGGAAATACACCGTTCTCCTTGGTTTACGGGAGCGAGGCAGTTCTCCCATTGGAGACTCAGATCCCCTCGCTTCGCGTGGCCCTTACTTACCGATTGACGTCGGATGATAACCACCGCCGACGGCTACAAGAACTGGAAGCCTTAGACGAGAAGCGTTTACAAGCTCAACAAAGCATAGAGCTCTACCAAGCACGCATCTCTCGGGCTTTCAACAAGAAAGTCAAACAGAGAATATTCCAAGTTGGCGATCTCGTCTTAGCCGTTTGCCGACCAATGGTCATGACTCACAAGACCCCTGGCAAATTCAAGCCTAAATGGAAGGGTCCGTTCATCATCGAGACTGTATTCTCCAATGGCACATACCGGCTCGCAAAGCAGAATGGGGACTTGCTCATGATGTCCATAAACGGCAAGTTCCTAAATAAGTACTATGTCTAAAAACATCCCCATACTGCCTAGAGTATCGAGTTATGTACATCAGGTACCTATGAATTTACACTCTGTTCCCTCTGAGGGGACTCACATTGCATCTCTCCGAGTGACAAGTCATGTATATTGATACCTCTGAACTTTCGCTCTGATGTTTCGATTGTCATATATCACGTCCATATTACCTCTGATATAGACAATCTCCTAACTTAACACCTCTACCCAACCCGGGATAAAAGACATGGTGTTAAGACCACAAAACCTATCACGTCCATATTACCTCTGTTGGGTTTTGTCTCGAATTTATTACTCGTACCACCAGTGCACAAAAGGGTAATAGGTCCACCAAAAATCATTCTTGATTATCGTGTGTCACGTCCATATTACCTCTAATCCCGATAGTCTCTTGACTTAACACCTGTACCCAGCCCGGGATAAAAGATATGGTGTTAAGACCACAAAACCTATCACGTCCATATTACCTCTGTTGGGTTTTGTCTCAAAATCTATTACTCGCACCACCAGTACGCAGAAGAGTAATAAGTCCAACAAAAGTCCTCCTGCGGGATATCCCGTACAACCATCCCTACGTGGTTGTACTTTTGATCCTAGAACATCCACGTCCACCTTACCTCTGAGTTGTTCTATACATCCCTATAGAGTTCACTTCTACCATGTCCATACTACCTCTGAGTAGGAAAGCTCTGCCATTTATCTGAACCGATCACATCCATATTACTCTTGTCAGGTTTCGTTTCAAATCTATTACTCGCACCACCAGTGTGCAAAAGGGTAATAGGTCCACAGAAGTTATCCAAATCTATTACTCGCACCATCGGTGCGCAAAAAGAGTAGTAGGTCCACAAAATATCATTCAAATCTATTTGCTCACATTTCCAGATGCACAAAAGGGTAATAGGTCCACAAAAAGTCCTCCAGTGGGATATTCTCTATCAAAATACTGTATTAGGCCCTCTAGTACACGCAACATAGATACCACAAGCAAAAAATTGAGTGAATGTATTATATTTTCAGTTACATTCATAGGACTACACCTCCAGTAAAGGATTACACTAGTGTCCAAAAAAAGCAAAACACAAACTACAGCTAAAGACAGACATAAACACAAAGACAAATACGAACGTTTATTTTTCATATTCCCGGCAACAGCAATTATATGGCATCCCACGGATCCCTACAGTCAAGTATCATAGTTGTGTTGAGGCATATACCATTCCCTCAGCCATTTTGCATACGAAAGATCTATTTGATTAAGGTCTTCGGCGGGAGCAGGAGGGTCAGAACTCCCAGAGCTACTACCCTCAGACTTGGGTTCCTTCTTTACAGCAGCCTCAATCTTGGGAGTAATTCCCTCCCTGTTGGACGCTAGCCCTTCTTTTACCTCAACTTTTGGTATCACCTCCTCCTTAACAAACAATGACTCTTGTTTGATGAAAGGGGGCAACATCTCCTCCTTCACAATGGTCTCAGCCTTCGGCATGGATGCTGCAAAAATCAAAGAAAGAAGATAGTCATATAAAGACAAAGTGAATGGGCTCCTTTTTCAGTTATGCAGCCTAGCCAGTTATGCAGCCTAGCCAAACAGAACTCATGCGGCTCAGTCATGAAGTGCTTATGCAGCTCAATCATGAGGCACCCATGCGGTTCATGCGGCTCAGTCATGAGGCACTTATGCAGGTTATACAGCTCAGTCATGAAGTGCTCATGCGGCCCAGTCATGAGGCCGGCTCAGTCATGAAGTGCTCATACAGCTCAGTCATGAGGCACTTATGCAGTTTATGCAGTTCAGTCATGAAGTGCTCATGCGGCCCAGTCATGAGGCCGGCTCAGTCGTGAAGTGCTCATGCGGCTCAGTCATGAGGCACTTATGCGGCTCAGTCATGAAGTGCCCATACGGGTCAGTCATGAGGCACTTATGCAGTTTATGCAGTTTCGTCATGAAGTGCTCATGCGGCCCAGTCATGAGGCCGGCTCAGTCATAAAGTGCTCATACGGCTCAGTCATGAGGCATTTATGTGGCTCAGTCATAAAGTGCTCATGCGAATCAGTCTTGTGGCACTTATGCGGTTCAGGTTCAAATGTGTAACTCTTATGCGGCTCAGCCCATGTGGCCCCACCATACATAACACATGCGGTCCAAATGAGATAGGACATGCATCGACCAGGCTTAAAACACAGAGGCGATATATGACAGGCCCGTGCATAAAATATATGATATGGCCATTCAAAATTTTAGTCGTCGTCTTCCCACCGTCCTTACCCTTGATAGGGGGTTGCACGTCGGGATGAATGGAAGGAGAGTCTGCTGCTCTCGACGGAAAGGCAAGTCCCTTCCCTTTGGCCGCAACACCAGTCAACTTGGAAGCTTTTGGAGCCATGGCTAAATTGAGACAGAAAGATGAAGACGAAGGAGAAGAACGTGAAAGAAAAAAATCTCTCTCTAAATGACCGCTATTTATTGAGTTTTTGAAGAGTGCCGCTTCGATTCTCGAGATCATTAAAGATAATAACAACGTTTGGGGATTTTATCCCTAGTAACCGTTGGCTTTATCTCGAAAAGAGAATCCAAACCCAAAACCAAATCAAGAAATTAAATGCAGCAGTGACAGCTGGCAGGCCGGATGGGGTCTCTCTGCGGCTCAAGATTTCCCTGCAGCTCAAGATCTCTCTACGGCTCGAAATTTCCCTGCGGCTCAAGATCTTCCTGCGGCTGAAGGTCTCTTTTGACTTGAAGACTCCCTGCGGCTTGACATATCTCCATGCTTCTTATTCAAAGTATTCCAAAATAGTAATTTAAAAATTTTGAAGAGGGTCTTGTAGAAGCATAAAAAATATAGGGTTCATGCGGATCACAATTGGCCGCATGAGCACTTTGGGCCAAACTGGTTCGCATAAAGGAGAGTCGCATGACAGATTCAACACCCCATACGGCCCGTCTGCAACCAGACTGATTCGAGCCGCAGAAGGAAGATATGCGGCCAAGTTGATCAGTTCTTCTGATAAAGTTGAAAAACTCTGTCAAAATTGACAAAAATGATAGCCCTGACACTCTGACAAAAAAGATAAGACGTGATCATACAAAATGTCATGTCACTAAAAATATGGTTCATGTGCTTAAACATAGTCATGAGGCCAGAATGATTGCTACCCGAGCCGTATGAACCTTTTGTGGCCCTAAAGTCTCTAAGCTTCATACGGCCAAGGGTGACTGTAACCTAAGCCGCATGAGTTTTATACAGCCCAAAATATAGAATCTATGCGAATCAAAAGTCCTTAAGCTAAGGGAGACGGCGACCTAAGCCGTATGAGTCTTATGCGGCCTAGCATGGCCGAAAAATGAAAGACTCATACGGCTCAAAATGACTCCAGCAGATATCCTACGATAGGACACATGGCAGGCTGACCAAGTCTCAACCATCCAGATTTGCTGCAACAAAATCCCAACAAATCGCCAGCTGGCGGCCAAAGAGCGGGTCTTTACGTACTGTTGTATACGTGGCGACGGGCCATCTATGCGGCTCAAAACATATATCACTATAAATAGTAGGGTGCCACACCCGTGCAAGAGGCTGGCAACCCACGAAGGGCAATTTTTTCAAGAGCTAAAGACTGCGTCGGATAGTCCAAGGTGTAAGGAAGAGTTGATACACTTTCTCGAGCCTCCACCGTCACCCCCCAGAATCAAAAACTAAACAATTGTACTTAGATTATTTCCTAAGATTTTTTCTAGGCTTTTCTTTGTACAAGCGAGTTTGCAATCAATTTCAGTGTTTCTGTAATACCTGTGTTTGATATTTTAATGGCAAACAGGCCCAGCAGCAGAATGCCTATCTTAGGCCACGTAACATCCAGGATTTTAAGAAGCTAGAACCACAAGACTTCAGTGGGTCCTAGGGCATCATTTACGCTGATAACTGGCTCGAAGATATCAATCGACTTATGAAGGTGTCCCATCTTGCTGATGACTTGAAGGTAGAGGCAATAGGCTGCAGCTACTTGATATCGCTCGTAGCTGGTTTAGGAATTAGCCAGCTCTTGCTAGAGAGGGTCATACCTAGGTCGAATTCAAGGAACTCTTTAAGAAGAAGTTTTTTTTCTCCTATTGACAAATTGGACCTGACCAGACAGTTTCATAACCTCAAACAATAAGGTATGTCGGTTGAGGAGTACGTTGCGAAGTTCGGTTGGCTGAGCGGATATACAGATCATATGGTATAGGACTCAGAAATTAGAGTGAGTCACTTCTGGGAAGGTCTGATTTGGGATGTTAAGATCCTTAGTCCTTCCTTCTAGGAAACATATGCGGAGATCCTTGCAGAGGCATACGAGGTAGAGCGGGAGTTGGGCTTAAAGCCCTAGAGAGATTAAGACTTCCTTTTCGGGGCTACTAGCAGTGTAGGGCCTGCTAAGTGTACCCAGCTTCAGCATCGATTATTCCAGTCGCTACAGCAACATTTTGAGGCTCCGGCTAGGGAGCCCATTCAGCGGGTGCCACAGCACCAGCCGAGGCCGATGCAGCATGCTCCTTGCCACTTCTACAAGAAGCTCAGCCACATCTGGGAGGTTTGTAGAAAGAGGCTGGAGTTGTGCCTATTTTTTAGTACCGAGGGTACGTCATGCAGCTCAGGGAGGAGGTATAGCCCAAAGAGCACTGGCTAGGCCATCTGTAGCATGGCATCATGCTACACACCAATATAGGGGGATACCCCAACAGGACAGGGATTTTGCGATGGCGGTCGTGGAAACCAACACTATAAGTGATGGGCTAGAAGATTAGGTTCTGTTGTTTCTTCCTTTCTATTCCTTTCCATCTATTGATTGCTTCATTGATTTCTTAGTACCTTTTGCTTGCATTTGTGATTTTCATGCTAGAGTAGTAGTGAACCTTAGTAGAGACTACAATAATATGATACTATAGAGGCTATAACCATGCATGTTTGTTTACATTCCACATAATTGCAACTCGTATTATTTTAGATAGGATTTTGCTAGATTTTAATTGTTGGGGGCTTGCCCTAGAGAAGAGTGCAACCAACTTAAATTTTGAGAACAAATTTTTTTCTAGGATTGTAACTACCACATTTCCAGAATAGGGATATTTTTGACTTATTCTATCTTGTACCAGTTTAATAATTGTATTTCATATTAATTGTAGTGATTGTATTTTTATTTTCCATGTTGGTATTATTGCATATAATTAAATATATGATGTAGTTAGTTGCTAGTTGTTAGCTACTAGTTTGGCTAGTTGTTAGTAAACCTAGATGGACCCAACTAGACTTATCATGACACTTGAACCTACATTTTAGGTTAGCCATAATGAGACTCATTTAAGTCATATTGAGTCATGAATGAGGATTAAAATTAATTACCAACTTAGACTAGAAGCTTCCATAGGTTAATCAAACCTTTATGACAACTAAAGAGGGGCAATATGGACATTTTCCATAGGCATATTAGGGCTCTTTATGGCTGGACATATCACATATATAAACCTCTCTTTTGGTTCATTAATTAGCCTCCACAAACCCTAATTTGTCTCTTCTCATTTCTTCCTCCACTTGAAAAGAAGACCCAATATCTACCATTCCCAAATTGATTCCCACCCATTCCTAGTGTCATCTCAAGGAGGCTAAAGCTTGGATTAACAAGGAGGAAGCATTGCAAGGAGAAAAGCTTGAAGGAGGTGTCCATTCTTGAGGATTGTTTCCACTAGTGCCTTTGCATTGGAAATCCATCTCCCAATAGGTAAATCTAAAATTAAACCCTTGTATTTGATTCTAATTATTTTAATTAGTCATTTAAAAAATAGACATGCATTAGGGCTACCCATGGGGAGAACCTTGGGCTTCATTGGACTTATTTGGAGACTTTTACATTGGTTTTTGTGCCATCTTTGGAGGAATTCAGAGAATGGTGCACCAATTGTTTGTCATTAGGTTTGTTAGGTCTATTTAGTGTAGATTTGTTTGTATGTATATAGATTCGTGTCCACAAATGGATACGTGTAGGTCATGTCAAAATATGGGAGGACACGGGATCAATTTGGGAGTTTTAAGCCTCTTATACTTGTGGTGCACATGTCCTAATACACATGACACTTGGCACTAGCTTAAGATTGCACTAATTATGTTTATATGTATATTATAGACTTGCCTATGAAGTTTGGTAGGATTCGGACAAGTTTTGGTAGAGTATCTTGGGCGTATCGTAAAGCTTTTGCACCAAGTGTTAGATACGTGTCCCCATAGGATTTTTGTGTCCTTTTTGAGTTGAGATTTCGTGTACTATCCTAAATAGGATTTGTGGTGTGGTCTTATGGTATCTCATGACTTGCACAATTGAATTTGAGTATACATGTGTGTGTCTATATATAGATAGATAGGAGCCACTGGGTATGCATATGTGTGATAGAGAGTATTTGTGCATGTGTTACACACATGGTTGGTGTGTTTGTGCGGTCATTGGATAGATGTTAGATGAGTAGATAGTAAGATAAATAGATAGTTAGATAGCTGGATAAAGGATAGATATATTGATAATTGGTCAATAGTTAGATAGATAGATAAACAAACAGACAGACAGACAGACAGACAGATAGATAGATAGATAGATAGATAGATAGATAGATAGATAGATAGACACTACCAAATTACAGTATTTTAGCGACGGCCATTTAGCGACGGAAATTTTCCGTCGCTATTACCGTCGGATCACCGACGAATTTGTGACGAAATACCGACGGAAAGCAGTGGACAATTTTTTTTATTTTTTTATGTCCATATCCGTCGCTACGCCGTCGATAGGTCGTCGGCCAAGTAGCGACGGTTTTATATCCGTCGCTAGAACATCGCATATTTTGGCGGCAAAAGCCTAAAATATTGGTGCGAGATTTGACCGACGACTTAGCGACGGAATAATCCGTCGCTACTCTGGCGCGAGATTTACTGACGACTTAGCGACGGAATAATCCGTCGCTACTCCGTCGCTAATTTCTGTACCCTAACTTAAATTGAACCGACGGGGGGGGGGGGGAATTTTCATTCCCCCCAAAACACTCTCTCTCTTCCCTCTCCCTCTCTCCGACGATCTCCCTCTCTCCGACCGGCGATCTCCTTCTCTCTCTCTAAGGTATGCTCTCTCTCCCCCCCTCTCTCTCTCTCTATCTCCCTCTCTCTCTCTCTCTCTTTTACGATTTGGGGGGTTGGGGGGCTGTCGTAGTGGTCGGAGAGGGTGTGGGGCAGGGGGGTTTCGGGTATGGGGTGGGGTGGTCGGGGCAAGGGTAGAGTGGGGTGGTCGGGGGCAGGGGGGTCGGGGAGGGGGTCGGGCAGGGGTGGGGGGGTGGTCTGGGCAGGGGGGTTCGGGTAGGGGGTGGGGTGGTCGGGGCAAGGGTGGGGTGGGAGAGGGGGCAGGGGGGTCGGGGAGGGGGTCGGGCAGGGGTGGGGGTGGTCTGGGCAGGGGGGTGGGAGAGGGGGTCGGGCAGGGGTTGGGGGAGGGTCGGGCAGGGGTTGGGGGGGTCGGGGCAGGGGGGGCAGGGGGGTGGGAGAGGGGGTCGGGCAGGGGTTGGGGGGGTCGGGGCAGGGGGGCCAGGGGGGTGGGAGAGGGGGTCGGGCAGGGGTTGGGGGGGTCGGGCAGGGGTTGGGGGGGGGGGTCGGGGCAGGGGGGGCGTAGGAGGGACTCTGGAGTCCCCGCACAGGAGTCCTCCTCCTCCTCTCCCACAGACACACACACACGGACACACACACACACACACGGACACACACACACACGGACACACACACACAGACACACACACACACGGACACACACACACAGACACACACACACACGGACACACACACACAGACACACACACACACGGACACACACACACACACACACGGACACACACGGACACAGACACAGACACACGGATACACACACACACAGACATATATATATATATATAGGCATAATTTTAAGTAATTTATTAATAATATATATATATATATATATATATATATATATATATATATATATATATATATATATATATATATATATATATATACACAGACACACGTCGTGAAGTCTAGTATATATATTTGATTAGCTAAGGTAGAAGTTTAGCCTAATTAAGGTTAGTTTTGACAGAGTTGACTTGGACTCCTAATTTGACCTAGAACTAGCCTAGTTGACCTATTTGTATTTCGATTGATATCATATGAATAGTTTGCCTAAGATTTGATTGGGTTGGTTTTAATGTGTGGGTAAATTAGTTTACCTTATTTTAGAGTATGACTACGTAGCTAGTGTGTAGAGTAGTATATGGTTACTAGATCCTAGTGTAGAGTAGTATGTAGAGGAGTATGGCTACTAGTGATATATAGATATGTAGGTCCATGTGTATCTGTATCGGACTATCGCTATCGGTATCGAACTATCGCTATCGGTATCGGACTATCGCTATCGGTATCGAACTATCGGTATCGATCGAACTATCGATATCGGACTATCGCTATCGGTATCGGACTATCGCTATCAGTATCGACCGTATATACTTAGTATCGGGCGTAGCGGATTAGTATCGATCAGTATATAGGTTTGGGTTAAGATCAAGGTTCAAAGTATCGGTATCGGAATAGTAGGCCGAATAGGAGGCCGAGATAGTCGAATGAGAAGAAGGGAAGAAGGGAGGAGCAGATGGGTCCAGAGCCATGGTGGAGGAGGAGAAGTAACATGAGAGCAGTTTCCGCCGTAACATCTCCTGGCTCTGCTGGCAACTGAAGTCCAGATTCTACAAAGGACGATCCTTCGCTGAAATCGACTACAACACCCATCAGTTCAAGTTCATTCCTATATGAGTAGATTCCAATGCCATAGAAGCCATCAGTTTGTTGACCTTCCTCTATGGCATTGGAATATACTCATATAGGAATGAACTTGAACTGATGGGTGTTGTAGTCGATTTCAGCGAAGGATCGTCCTTTGTAGCATCTGGACTTCAGTTGCCAGCAGAGCCAGGAGATGTTACGGCAGAAACTGCTCTCATGTTACTTCTCCTCCTCCACCATGGCTCTGGACCCATCTGCTCCTCCTTTCTTCCCTTCTTCTCATTCGACTATTTCGGCCTCCTATTCGGCCTACTATTCCGATATACGTTTGATACGGTCTACCTAACCTATATACTGATACTAATCTGATACTCTCTGATATTAAGTACATCCGGCTTACTAGCTAGCGGATCCACCAGTTACATGATTATATACTAATTATGTTAGATTGTGATACTAAGTAGCCTCGTCGTAGGCCTAGCGTGTTATCCACAAGTTTAGTTTTTCTTACGATATGAGTATCGGTATCGGGCTATTAATTCTTATGTTTAGTTTGTCTTACGATACAGATATTCACATCAAATCGAGCATGAATCGTTACTTTGTTGATCGTACATGGATGTACAAACGACAACACGAGAGCAGAATTGGTGTGAGTGACGATTTTCAGGCAGGTGTGGAAGTATTTCTTAAGTATGCCATGAGCAAAACTCAGTACATGGACGATAACAAAATCAAGTGTCCATGTGTTAATTGTCACAATAGACGTTTCGAAGAAGTGATGACTGTGAGAGATCATTTGACCCGTAAGGGTTTCGTACGTGATTACGGCCTGTGGTCATCGCAAGGTGAATTATATTCAGAAAGACAGGCTGCAGAAGCTGGTACTTATGCTTTTGATGATAATGCTGCAACGGATGTCCTCGAAGACGACGGATGCTCTGTGGATTATGGAGACATGCAGAACCTTGCACGAGATATGGTGTATGCTACGGCAGGGCCTAATTTTGATCCGGAGGATCCTAATCCCGAGGTAAAGGAGTTCTATGATATGTTTAAGGACGCAGATACTCCTCTATATCCTGGTTGTGAGACTCATTCCGCACTGTCAGTGACGATGCGGTTGTTGAACATAAAGTCTGTTTTTAACTTGCCACAAGCTTGCTATGATCGGATCACACAATTAACTAATGAGGTGTTACCGAAGGAATCAAAAGAGCTCCCAAGAAACTTCTACAAGTCAAAGATGATGGTCCGACAACTGGGACTGGGGTACGAGAAGATAGATTGCTGTCGCAACGGATGCATGTTGTATTACAAAGAGAATTGCGTATTAGAAAGTTGTTGGTTCTGTAATGTGGATCGTTACAAGACAGTACAGGGAAAAGGAAAGTCAACTAGAAAACGATGTCCTTACAAGTATATGCATTACTTGTCGACCACGAAGCGCTTACAGAGGATGTATATGTCTCTGAATACAGCAGAACACATGACGTGGCACAGTGAAGATCGCATAAAGGACGAAGGAGAATTATCACATCCTTCGGATGGGGAGGCATGGAAATATTTTGATTTGTGTCATCCAGATTTTGCTGCAGAGCCTAGAAATGTACGCCTGGCGCTATGTTCTGATGGCTTCGCCCCTTTCGGACAGTCGGGATCTCAATACTCATGCTGGGCGGTCATTCTTACCCCTTACAATCTGCCACCATGGATGTGTATGAAGACTTCTTATATGTTCTTGACAACTATCATACCCGGTCCCAAAAATCCGACAAAGAACATCGATATATATTTACAGCCGTTGGTGGATGAGCTGAAACAGTTGTGGGAGATTGGCGTCACGACCTATGATATTTCCAGAAAACAAAACTTTCAGATGAGAGCTTCACTCTTGTGGACAATCAATGATTTTCCAGCATACGGTATGCTGTCGGGATGGAGTACGCATGGCAACATGTCTTGTCCGATATGTATGGAAAATAGTAAGGCGTTCCGTCTTAGACATGGAGGAAAAACTTCTTTCTTTGACTGTCACCGTCAATTTCTGCCAACGAGACATCCTTGGCGAAAGAACAAGGACGCGTTCAGATATGGAAAACAAGAATTTTCTGAACCTCCTGCCAGATTGTCGGGATACGATATTTGGGAAGATGTAAAGGAATTGTCCACCGCAATGGAAGATCCATCGAACAATCGTGTCGAGGGGTTCGGACAAAGCCATAACTGGACCAAACGGAGTATCTTCTGGGACTTGCCTTATTGGAAAGATAATCTTATTAGGCATAATCTTGATGTCATGCATATCGAAAAGAATGTGTTCGATAATGTCTTCAATACCGTTATGGATATTAAAGGAAAGACGAAGGACAATCCAAAAGCAAGACAAGACATGGCCGAGATATGCAAACGTCATAATCTAAACTTGATACAAAGGGGAGCTGGTGGACAAGTAACTAAGCCGATAGCGCCATACGCATTGAGCAAGGAAGATAGATTAATAATCTGCATGTGGATATCTACTTTAAGATTTCCCGACGGCTATGTGTCGAATTTGTCTAGATGCGTTGATCTCAATGAACGCAAGCTAACAGGAATGAAGAGTCACGACTGCCACGTGTTTATGGAAAGATTACTGCCCATTGCGTTAAGAGAGTTGTTGCCTTCTGCTGTATGGGTTCCGTTGGCCGAGCTGTCTACATTCTTCAGGGATATCTGTTCAACTAAGCTCACGGTACAACATATGATACAACTTGAGGAGAAGATTGTCTTAACAATTTGCAAGTTAGAGAAAATATTTCTATCGGGTTTCTTCGACAGTATGGAGCATCTACAGATTCATCTAGCATACGAAGCCCGTGTCGGTGCATCTGTTCATTATCGATGGATGTACCCCTTTGAAAGGTAAATAAAAATCGATATAATTTAAGTGGATTTTACAATTCATTGTTAATTCTCAAGATAATTTGTCTCTCTAGGTATCTACATCATCTAAAGAAGAAAGTTGGCAACAAGGCTCATATAGAGGCTTCGATATGCGAAGCATATCTTATCGAGGAGGTGTCAAACTTTTGCTCCATTTATTTCGATACTCATGTTGAGACAAATCGAAATAGACCTCAAAGGAATGACGAAGACGTTGAGGAAGGAGGTATATTCAATTTAAGGGGCAAGCCTATTGGGGCTAGTAAGAAACGGTGGTTGAGTGACGATGAGTATGATGCCGCTCACCGATATGTCTTGTTAAATTGTGACATACAAGAAGTGAGAGATTTGGAGAAGTAAGTGACTACACCTCGTTATAATCTCTAATTTGGTGAGGTAAGTGACTACACTAATTTTTATTCTCTCTAACAGTGTATTTAGAGATGAAGTCAAAATAAGGACACCCGATATTACCGATGAGGGACTTCAAAGAGAGGTTGATTTTACCTTTCCATCATGGTTTCGAGATTACGTAAGTAACTGAGATAATATGTTATGCGGCTACCATTTAAATATATATATGCAACTAAAACATTTAAAGTTTACAGGTTTATTTAGCTGAACCAAGTACACTCACAAATGAGAGCATTCGTTATTTGTCATTGGGACCGAAGAAGCATGCAAAGACTTGGCCCGGCTATGTCGTTAATGGCTTCAAGTTTAAGACAACTCAACATCCTATAAATGCCGAATTTCTCAATGACGGCTTCAGTATGAAGGATTCTGGTGTTTGCATAAGAGGCACAATCTATGACGACGAGCCGGACTTTGACTATTATGGAGTGCTTCGGAATATTGTAGAATTACAATATAGTGCCCCATTTGATATGCATATTGTTATGTTCAAATGTGAGTGGTTCGATACGACACCAAATATCGGTTGGAGAATCGATAAACAATTTGGATTCGTCGATATAAATCATCGCAGGAGGTATAGAGGGTCCGACACGTTTGCGATAGCAAGTCAGGCTGTTCAAGTCTACTATACAAGCTACCCAAGGCGTCATAGAGATCGCTTTGACTGGTGGGCAGTATGCAAGATTAAATCTAGAAATACATTCAACGTTGGAGACCCAGCATACCAAGAGGACCAGATCGAAAAGCCCCAATACTTGGGACAACAGCCTTGTGACATGGATATTGAATTAGAGGTTGATATACCTCTTGCTGATGAAAATAGAGGGGAGGAAGAGGTTGATATACAAGACTTAGATGTCAACCAGGGGAGAAAGAGGCGTCTTGTCCCAAGTATTGAGACTGAAGAAGAAGAAGAAGAAGAAGAAGAACTTTATGAGGATGAGGATGAGGATACAGATGAATTCGACGATGAGGATGATGATGATGATGAGGCCGAGGCCGAGGAAGAGGACGATGACGATGATTAAATATCGCTATATTTCAGTTGTATCTTGAAGCACCCAATATCTAGTCTCGAATCCTAAATTATCCTATTACAATTGGATTTACAATCACAAGTCTAGTGGAACACAAGATGCCATTTCATCAAAAGTTACAAGAATTGTACTTTGTTGTATTGGTGCATGATTTTATCAGATTTTGTGTATCTAGCTTTTATTCGTACTTCACTTCTGATTGTAATATTTATTTCAGTTTGGGATATTTGCGTATTATTGTATGAGTTTCTTTTTGCAGATGGCACTCCTAGGCCTACTCGTCTGGGCGGCACTCATCGCCCTGCTGCTGGTATGGATATATTTAGTTTTATATTCATTTATAAATCTATGTTGTCGGTATTTTGTTTATGTGTTCTATTTACAGGGCATGGTTGCGAGCACCCGTACTGGTGGTGCTGGCCGTGGTCGTGGCGGTGGCGGCGACGGCGGCGGTGGTGGTGGTGGTGGTGGTCGTGGGCGTGGGCGTGGGCGTGGTGGTAGCGGTCGTGGTCGCCAGCCGCATTCCCCGGATGTGACCTCCGATCCCGACTTGGAGAGCCCGAACACAGGCTCTTCCCGCCGTCATTCTTCCTCGGTGCCACCGACATCGTCGTCGAGGCCTGTGACTCCATCCGCTAGCGGATCCGTTCCGCCACCGGATGTACCAGCGGATGCAGCAGCAGATGCAGCAGGGGGCCCAGCAGTTACTGCAGGGTGGGCCTCGGAGTACCCCGGGATTCAGTTTCATCCTGTTACCGGGGAGTACGTGCGCGGACCCGCGGATCCCCCGACGCCACCAGAGAGGCTGGTGGGCGAGTTCCGACGAGAGCTATGGCCCGCTGGTGAATCGTAAGTAAATTTAAGTTAATTTATTAAATTTGTTTCATTTATTCAAGTTAATAATCCAGTCGTTGCTTCTTTATAGGTTTTTCCCGTGGGATGCTGCCCGGATTCTAGGACGCATTATCCGGGATAACTACCATGGCCCCTACCTCAATTTTTCTGAGGTGCCTCAGGACATGAAGTACGTCTGGCTCGACGAGATGAGGGTATAAATCCGTCGGTGAATTATTAATTATTCTTTAAATCATTAAATTTTTTATTACGTGATATTTGAATTTGTATGTCAGAGGACGTTCTGGTGGCCCCCCCATCGCGAGGAGGCGATCCGCAGGACCTACAAAGCCGCCGCCGGGAAAAAGATACGGGATACGGTGTACGACCTTCGTACGGCGCATACGAGGAAGGACTGGATCCGGGCGGAGTACTATGAGCAGATGTTGGAGAAGATGGATACTCCGCAGTTCAAGCTGAAATCGGAGAAAGCTAAGGCTAATCGACAGGTCGCGGGTCTGCATACGGGGGGATCAAGGCCCCACGCATCGACGCGTGCTGATTTGGTGAGATAGCACAAATTCAAATTCATTCTATTATTTAATTTCGTACTGTTAATATACGAAGTTAATTAAATTCTACGTATGCAGGCCCAACGGGCGGTGAAGTAGGGGAAAGTGGCGGAGACGGTCACCGCTCACGATGTATTCGTGCATACGCACAAGAGGCGGAAGGACGGGAGCTTCGTCGACGCGAGGGCCGAGAAGACTGATGTAAGTACTTACGTTTATGAGATTTATGTTAGAAATATAATTATTGTTAAGTTAATTAGATAAACTTAGGATTCAGACTATAACTTAGGGAAACATAGGATTTAGATTATAACTGAGGAAAACTTATAGTATAAAAACATTCATTGGATAGGCTGCGTATCGTGAGGCACTTAGTCGGCTTGAGATCGAGCCCCCTTCCGAGAATGTCGGCGAAACGACGCCCACCCAGACGTACTCTTCTATGGCCGCTCGCTACGACGACGTGTTCGTAGAATCCGTCGGCGGCGTTAGGAAAGGGCGCGTCTACGGCTTAGGTTCCATGGCGCCCTCGTTGCAGCCGTCCCCGAGATATCCACCGCCTCCGCCTCCCCCAGCGCCCCCGGTTGACGATGTGAGGGCGCAGCTTGCGACTCTGACCTCCGCGGTGTCAGATTTGTGGGCGATAGTGTTGGGGCGCTATCCGTCTGCTCCCGGTCCGTCTGCTGGTGCTCTCGGTTCATCTGGTGGTGCTCCCGGTCTGTCTACTGCTGCTGTCGGTACTTCGGATCGACCTGGTCCTTCTTCCCCCGGACGGCTTTCGTTTAACCGCTCTGCGGACGCCCGCATCGTATCGGATAACACCATCTTGACGCTCCTTGACATGTTGTCGCCAGAGCAGCTACGCGCGCTTCCAGACCATGTCTTGTCCCAAGTGCCGGCATACACGGTGGAGGAGTACATACGCAAAGCGAATGCGGCGGCACGAGCACGAGACGATCCGACGGACGGGGTTTGATTTTGTTTATGTTGTTGGTTTTGTAGACATTTGGATACATTGTATGTTCGGATATTTTTTTTATGTTTGGATAATTTAATGTTGGATATTGGATATATTGTGTTGGTAATATTTTGTTGGATATTGGATACGTTGGATATTGGTGTCGGATATGGATATTTTGCATATGGATATATGGTATTGGATATTGGATACGTTGGATATTCGTGTTGGATATGGATATATGGTGTTGTATATGGATATTTTGCATGTTTGATATTGTGTTGGATGTGTTGTATAAACAGGAAAGAGTCTGTTTGCAGTATTTTTTTTCAAAAATTAGTAGTTAGCGATGGACTGGCGACCACTCAGCGACGGATAGTCCGTCGCTAACTGGAGAAACTGAGGTTAGCGACGGAAGTGGCGACGTAAAATCCGTCGCTACCTGGAGCATTTCAATAAAGCGACGGATTGGCGACGGACGATCCGTCGACCTTATGCTGTTTGATGTCCAGAAATTTTAGCTTTTGCGACGGATTGGCGACTAACTTACGGCGGACTGGCGACCACTCAGCGACGGATAGTCCGTCGCTAACTGGAGAAACTGAGGTTAGCGACGGAGTGGCGACGTAAAATCCATCGCTACCTGGAGCATTTCAATAAAGCGACGGATTGGCGACGGACGATCCGTCGACCTGATGCTGTTTGATGTCCAGAAATTTTAGCTTTCGCGACGGATTGGCGACTAACTTATGGCGGACTGGCGACAAAGTCCCGACGGACTATCCGTCTCTAACTGGAGAAACTGAGGTTAGCGACGGAGTGGCGACGTAAAATCCGTCGCTACCTGGAGCATTTCAATAAAGCGACAGATTGGCGACGGACGATCCGTCGAACTGATGCTGTTTGATGTCCATAAATTTTAGCTTTTGCGACGGATTGGCGACTAACTTACGGCAGACTGGCGACAAAGTCCCGACGGACTATCCGTCGCTAACTGTAGGAATTTAATGTATCGACGGATTGGCGACGTAATATCCGTCGCTACCTGGAGAATTTTACATTGAGCGACGGTTTAGCGACGGAATGTCCGTCGACCTGGTTCTGTTTGATGTCCATAAATTTTGCAGTTAGCGACGGATGTTTTGTCGCTAATACGACGCTAATCCGTCGTACACATCGGCGGATTAGCGACGGCATAACGACGACCTGCCGTATGGGAAAATCTCTGATACGCTTTTACCGACAAATTTACGACGGATTAGCGACGGATATTGGGTATCAGAAAATCACTGATACGGTTTTGCCGACTCTTTAGCGATGGAGTTTTCCGTCGCTAACCCTATATCCTGATACATGTTTTGACGAAAGCTAGTCGGTAATCCGTCGCTATATATATTTAAATGCGCCGACGGTATTCCGTCGC
This sequence comes from Iris pallida, assembly GCA_029216955.1. Classification (NCBI taxonomy): domain Eukaryota; kingdom Viridiplantae; phylum Streptophyta; class Magnoliopsida; order Asparagales; family Iridaceae; genus Iris; species Iris pallida. Next base: position 7,159,906 of record JANAVB010044018.1, on the reverse strand, counting down.
TAAGTCGTCGCTGAGCGACGGAAGTAGCGACGGATATGTTTTAGCGACGAGGTTATTCCCGACGGCTGTTTTACCAAAATATCTGTCGGTAATCCGTCGGTATTTATTTTTGACGACGGACTACCGACGGATAAGGCCGTCGGTAAATCCATGTATTTTGGTAGTGAGATAGATAGATAGATAGGGGGATTATAGAACCAAAAAATAGTAGCAGAAACATCTAGCTGTTGTGAGAGGGAAGAGAAGAAGTAGTAGTAGAATAGGATTAAGAGTAGCAAATAGCAACAGTATGAGTAGTGGGTGCACACCAATATGGGTTAGCCATCAAGGCAGCAGCAAGCACTTGCTGCTATATAGCAGTAGTTCAAGAATGAGGGCAGTATGTAGGTGTACAAGTAGTAGGAAGGCAACATGTTAGTGCATAGCAATGTGCCTTAACAGCAGTAAAGTAGGGGGAGAAGAGTATACAGTTTGAGTAGGTACGTAGCAGTATAAAAGTGGTAGCCTACCTGTATAGGCCTGTAGGCATGAAGGAGGGAGTCCTGTGCAGATAGGAATTAGAGACAGGGCAGTAGTAGATCATACAAAAGGTAATGGACTTGGTATATGCAGGAATTAGTAGGTGTAGACTGAATGAGGCGCCAATGAACATTGTGCAACCTATGCACAATTATGCCGAAAGTGGAGAAAAGGGGGGGCAACAGGGGTAGCAGTATCAAGAGGATTAGGGGCGCATGACAGTGAGTGCAGGGACTATTTAGCTTAGAGGTCAGGGGTAAACAGTGTGTGAGTCCATTGTTAAAACTGATTTGTGTATGTATGTATGTATCCTATGTGTATGGATAGTTGTTTGATCCCATATAGGCCATGTAATGTCTGGTACATGTGTCTTATGTAATGTAAGGGTATGTGGGCACCTAAAGGCAATTGAGTGTATGTGTGGTAGTTTGTATGTTAGGTGGATACATAATAGACGGCCTGATATATGTGAGTTGGTAGATAACTTGTTAGGTATATATATGGACAAGTAAATAGATGGTTAGATATAGGTTGATAGACAAATTTGTAGAGGGGAGAGAGTTAACCACTGATTGCATACCTGCGATATGCAATTGGGTATCGGTGTCAAGAATGGGGAGCAATTAGAGGCATACCAATAGTAGTGATTACTTGCTATTTGGTAGCATGCAAGGGATAGTCACAGAGGCAACAAAGTGCACTATGTGCACTGGTAGTTTAAACCCTTGCACAATGGGCAGTAGCATATAGAAATGGCAACACGTGGGACATGTGGAGTAGCACCTATGGCAACTAAATATAGAAGGGGCTCATGTAGTATAATAGAAAAGTAGAAATAGCAGTTGGAAAACAGTGAAAGGAGTAGAAGTAGCTAGGCTTTGCCAACATGTGTTCCTTAGTTGTATATGTGTGTGATAGTGTTTGTGTGTATATGTCCATAGGTATGTGACAATGGGAGGAAGGAAGGTAGAATGAGTGAGTGCTTAGTGGGTATATCTGTATATATTCAAATATGTGTGTGTGTATGTATGTGTTATATGCATAGCGGTGTTTGCGTATATGTGTCAAGGGAGAGAGTATCCGTTGTGCCCATGCATTGGCGCATTAGAGTATCAGTTATTATCTAATAGGGTGTTGTGTTCCTGCATTAGTGTGGCTGAGCTAGGTGTATACGTACATAGGATGCAGGGTACCAATATCAAGGGGCAGAGGACTTACAACTGCTTGGTTCAGTATACCCAAGTATTACATGTGTCTAAGAACTGCATGTATTTGTGAACATGTGTGTTAGTGTCAGGTAAGTGTGGATTTGAGGATGGTAGTGTCTAAATGTATTTGTAATTTGGGGATACAGTTCCTTAGGACATCAATAGGGAGTGTAGTATCTGTGTGTATATAGGCAGTGGGTAATAGGTAGACCTATAGAAAGTATCATGTATGGGGGATATCATATGCATATACAGCTAGGGGTATCAAATGGACTGGGATACCAACAAAGACAGTTATTAAGGTATAACCTACAGTATGGTATATATATATATACCATATGCGAGTAGGGATATGGTATGGTATATAGGTACATAGGAATATATATATATATATATATATATATATATATATATATATATATATATATATATATATAGTCTCTAATAGGCAATATCTTAGCCTCCCTAGGATACCCATATACCATACTCTCTATATATAATTTTCTTTATATATAAAAAATATATATATATTAAATATATATATATATATATATATATATATATATATATATATATATAATATATATATAATATAGGTATAATATATATAGATAGTTTCATAGGGTATTACCTAGATACCTAGGAATGACCTAGATTGACCTAGTTTAGGAAGGTATTGACCCAGTTAACTTAATTTGACCTAGAAATGACTTGAGACCTAAAATTGAGCTAGTATAGCATGTTTACGATTCAAAAATACCATTTGACATTAATATTCCATATTTACGTTCTCGAGGCACCATATCGAATATTGTTGATATTTTACACTGGATCTCAGGCGAGTACATTCTCTGATAATTTTTTGTTTACAATATCTTCTATATTTCTTGTATTTATTATATATATATCCTTGATTTTTTGATACGTTGGTCACACGGATTGGTATTATCTGGATCCCGTCATGAGATGTTATTTCCTGTATGTCTTGATATACCCTATGTAAGTTCTGTTGTTGTTGTGTATTGTATAGATATCGATTCATGCGATGGCTTGTGACCTTTTCAAAGAATCTCATGTCGTAACGTACCATGGTTGGATCCACTATACCGGTCGGGGGCAGGAATTAGTAGTGTAGATATGTGATCATACCCTTCCTATGCATGTCCAGTTTCCCTTTGAGTGTTAAGCATACACCACACGTATGATTAACTAGGCCATATATTCCTGTGCAAGTTCCTAAGCCGATCATATGTTGAAACTAGTACTCACTCACATAGATAGTTATTTTTTTGATTACTGTACATGATGATTCATGTTTTCCCTATTTTCTTATAGTACGTCATGTATGTTATATTCATGTACCTATTTATCTTATCTTGTATAGTCTTTCTATTTACAATTATATAGACTTTATCATTACTGGAACTGTTATTAGAGATTTTTTTTGCACCAATCCTGACTGAATATATTTTTTAGACAACACAGATAATGATTGCCCTACTTATTACGACCCACATGATATGGTAGGCGTAGATCGAAAGATTGTGGTTTAGGAGGGTTTAGCTCCAGCTTAAGAGACATATTTAGCGACTCAGTTAGGCTACATTTGTACCGGATTTGTCTCCACTTGATGAGGCTTGGCCTTGTAGAAGCATGAAAATGCACAAATATTGTCAAAAGCGCAGGTAGGTGTTCCCACAACCCACCCAGCTTCACAAAAGTGTAGGTGACCAAACCTGCAGACAGAAAAGACAATGTCACAGAACAGAAAAGATCACAAAGATTTCTTTTTATTAAAATCATGGCTACAAGGATATATTACAGACTCTACATGGTTACATGAAAAGAACTAAAAACTCCTAAAAATCTACAATAGGTTAATCTTCACAGTGTGATTGATGAGAACATAAAATATTATATTTTTATCCCTTAATGTTCACCATTTTATGCTCATTTTATGACTAAAGGTACTCATTATATTTATATTTTGCTTTTGGATGCAGTTGGAGATACTATGTACAAAATTAAGGTAAATTACAATTCTGGACAGTTTTGACACCTTTTACCAATGGATCTATTACAAAAGTGAGCTTAGATTAACAAGGAGGAAAGCATTAGAAGGAGGGAAGCTTAAAGGAGGTTTCCATTCTTAAGGATTGTGTCCACTAGTCCCTTTGCATTGGGAATCCATCTCCCAATAGATAAATCTAAAATTAAACCCTCGTATTTGATTTTAATTGGTGTAATTAGTCATTTAGAAACCACCCATGCATTTGTGCTACCCATGGAGAGAAGTTTGGGCTTCATTGGACCCATTTGGAGACTTTTACATAGGCTTTTGTGCCATTTTTAGAGGAATTCCGAGAATGATGAACCAAATGTTTGTCATTAGGTTTGTTAGGTCTATTTAGTGTTGATTTGGTAGTGTGTGTCTCGATTCGTGTCCACAAATGGATACGTGTAGGTCATGTCATGATACGGTAGGATACGAGATCAATTTGGGGATTTTAGGCCTCTAATATTTGTGGCGCACATGTCCTAATACACATGACACATGACACTAACTTAGGATTGCACTAATTATGTTTATAGGTATATTATAGACTTGCCTTTAAAGTTTGGTAGGATTCGGACAAGGATTGATAGAGTATCTTGGCATATCGCAATGCTTGTGCACCAAGTGTTCGATACTTGTCCCCATAGGAATTTTTGTGTCCTTTTTCAGTTGAAACTTGGTGTACGTGTCCTAAATTGGATACGTGGTGTAGTGTCATGGTATCTCATGACACGCCTGATTGGATTTGAGTATACATGTGTGTGTGTGTGTGTGTGTGTGTGTGTGTGTGTGTGTGTGTGTGTATATAGATAGGTGCCATTGGCTATGCATATGTGTAATAGGGAGTGTGTACATGTGTTACACACATGGTTGGTGTGTGTGGTTACTGGTATATGTTAGATGAGTTGATAGTTAGATAAATAGATAGTTAGATAGCTAGATAAAGGATATATATCTTGATAACTGATAAATAGTTAGATAGCTATATAGATAGATAGATTGATATATATATATATATATATATATATATATATATATATAGATAGATAGATAGATAGATAGATAGATAGATAGATAGATAGATAGATAGATAGATAGACAGACAGACAGACAGACAGACAGACAGATAGATAGACAGACAGATAGATAGATCGATAGATAGATAGATAGATAGATAGATAGATAGATAGATAGATAGATAGATAGATAGATAGATAGATAGAAATATAGATAAATAGATGGATGGATGGATAGATGGATGGGTGGGTGGGTGGGTGGGTGGATGGATAGATAGATAGATAGATAGATAGATAGATAGATAGATAGATAGATAGATAGATAGATAGATAGATAGGTTGCTAGGGGATCATAGAACCAAAGAAACAATAGCAGCAACATCTAATTGATGTGAGAAGGAAGAGGAGCAGTAGCAGTAGAATAGGATTAAGAACAGCAAACAACAGCTATATGAGCAGTGGGTGCACAACAATAGGGGTTAGCCGTCAAGGCAGTAGCAAGCACTTGCTGCTATGTTGCAGCAGCTCAAGAATAAGGGCAATATGTAGGTATACAGGTAGCATGAAGGCAGCATGTTAGTGCATAGCAATGTGCCTTAACATTAGTGAAGTAGGGTGAGAAGAGTGTACAGTTTGAGTAGGCAGGTAGCAGTACAAAGTGGCAGCCTACCTATGCAGGCCTATAGTCATGAAAGGGGGAGTTTTATGCAGATAGGAATTAGAGACATGGCAGTAGATCATACAACTGGTGAGGGACTTGGCGTGTACCTGAATTAGCAGATGTAGACTAGATGAGGGGCCAATGCACATTGTGCAACCTGTGCACAATTGTGTAGGAAATAGAGAAAAAGGGGGCAGCAAGGGTGCATGACAGTGAGTGCAGGGGCTATTTAGTTTAAAGGTCAGGGGGAAAACAATTTGTGAGTCCACTATTAAGACTGGTTTGTGTGTATGTGTATCCTATGTGTATAGATAGTTGTGTGATCCCATATAGGCCATGTAATGTCTGGTACATGTGTGTTGTGTAATATAAGGGTATGTGGGTACCTAAAGGCAATTGAATATATGTGTGGCAGTTTGTATGTTAAGTGGATGCACAGTAGATGGCCTGATATATATGAGTAGATAGATAAATTGTTAGGTATATATATGGATAAGTAAATAGATGGTTAGATAGTAGGTTGATAAATAAATTAGTAGAGGGAAAAGAGGAAACCACTGATTGCATACCTGTGATATGCAATTGGGTATGTGTGTGAAGAAGGGGGAGCTATTAGAGGCAGACCAACAGTTGTGATTACTTGCTATTTGGTAGCAGGCAGGGGGTAGCCATAGCAGGCAGGGGGTAGCCACAGAGGCAGCAGAGCACTCTGTGCCCTGGTGGTTTAAACCCCTGCACAAGGTACAACAGTATATAGAAATGGCAACACACAAGCCATGTACAGTAGCACCTGAGGAAACTAAATGCAGAAGGGGATCATGTAGTATAATAGAACCGTAGCAATAGCAGTTAGAAAACAGTGGAAGGAGTAGAAGCAGCTAGGCTTTGCCTAGCATGTGTGCCTTAGTTGTCGGTAAGTGTGATAGTGTTTCTGTGTATATGTCCATAGGTATGCAATAGTGAGAGCGAGAAAAGTAGGATGAGTGAGTGCCTAGTGGGTGTATCTGTATAGAGCAATGCTTCAGTTACAGCCAAACATTTACAACATTCTTACAACCACTCATCCGTTTTCTAACATGTGGGCCAGGTGGTGGCCTGGCCCACATGTCAGCAAATGGGTGTAAGTTGTAAGAAGGTTGTAAAAGTTTTGTTGTAAACCAAATATTTTCCATCTGTATATATATAAATGTGTGTGTATGTCATATGCATAGGGGTGTTTGTGTATATGTGTCAAGGGAGAGAGTGTCAAGTTGTGCCCATGCATTGCTACATTAGAGTATCATTTATACTCTAATAGGGTGTTGTGTTCCTGCACTAGTGTGGTTGAGCAAGATGTACAGGTACATATGATACAAGGTATCAATGTAAAAGGTCAGAAGGACTTGCAACTGTTTGGGTCAGATGTACCCAAGTATTCTATGGGTCAAAAAGCACCATGTATTTGTGAACATGTGCTAGTGTCAGGTAAGTATGGATTTGAGGATGGTAGTGTCTAGATGTATGTGTAATTTGGGCATATGGTTCCTTAGTACATCAACTGGGAGTGTAGTATCTGTGTGTATGTAGGCAGTGGATAATGGGTAGACCTATAGGAAGTGTTATGTATGGGGGATACCATGTGGATATATAGCTAGGTGTATCAAGTGGACTGGGATACGAACAAAGGTAGTCATTAAGCTATAACCTATAGCACTGTATATGCATAAGTGAGTATGGATATGGTATGGATATATGTATATGATTAGGGATATGGTATGGTATATAGGTACATAAGAATATAGAGATAAATTGATATGTAAATTGATATGTATAGAGAAAAATATATATATATATATATAAATTGATATGTATAGAGAATATGGTATATGGTATGTGGTTATCCTTGGGTACCATGGCACATAGGGTAAATAGGCTAGGATATTGCCTATTAGAGACTATATATATATATATATAAAAAAAAAAAAAAAAAAAAAAAAAAAAAAAATATATATATATATATATATATATATATATATATATATATATATATATATATATATATATATATATATATATATATATATATATAAAACACATATATATATATATATATATATATATTTTTTTATTTTTTTATTTTTTTATTTTTTTATATATATATATATATACATATATATATATATTAAATATATATATATATATATATATATATATATATATATATATATATATATATATATATATATATATATATATAAAATATATATATATATATATATATATATATATATATATATATATATATATTTTTAATATATATATATATGTATATATATATATATATATATATATATATATATATATTTTTTTTTTTTAGTCACATAGGGTATTGCCTAGTTTAGGTTAAAATACCTTGGTATGGCAAGGTATGGACCTAGAAATCGAGGAATGACCTAGATTGACCTAGTTTAGCAAGGTATAGACCAAGTTGACTTAGTTTGACCTAGAAATTAATTGGAGACCTAGAATTGAGCTAGTATAGAACGTTTATGATTCTAAAACACCATTTGCTATTAATATTCCATATTTAGGTCTTCGAGACATCGTATTGGATACTGTTATTGTTTCACATCAGATCTCAGGCGAGTACATTCTCTGATAATTTCATGTTTATGATATCTTCTATGTTTCTTGTATTTAGTGTAGATATCATTGATTTTATGACAAGTTGGTCACACAGATTGGTATTGTCTAGATCCCGTCATGAGATGTTATTCCCTGTATGTCTTGGTATACACTGTGCAAAAGCCCTGTTGTTGTTCTTGTGCATTGGATCCACTTTACCAGTCGGGGGCGAAGAGTAGTAGTGTAGATATGTGATCATATCCTTCCTGTGCATGTTATATTTCCCTGCGAGTGTTAATCATACACCGTATGTATGATTAACCAGGCCATATATTCCTGTGCAAGTTCCCAAACAGATCACATGTTGAAACTAGTACTCACTCACATAGATATTTATTTTCCTGATTACTGTACGTGATGATTCCTGTTTTCCTTGTTTACTTATAGAAACTTCATGTATGTTATATTCATGTACCTGTTTACCTCATCTTGTATAGTCTCTCTATTTACTGTTACATATTTTTTATCATTTACTAGAACTGTTATTAGAGATGTACTTTGCTCCAATCCTGACTGGATATATTTTCAAACGACACAGATGACGGTTGCCCTACCTATTACGGCCTAAATAATGTAGTAGACATAGATCGGAAGACTATGGTTCAGGAGGATTTAGCTCCAGTTGAGGAGACATATTTAGCGACTCAGTTAGGCTAGATTTGTACTGAATTTGTCTCCAGTTGATGACTCTTGGCCTGTTTATTATTTTGAGACTTATTCTGTGTTAGATGACTCTTAGACTCTTTCTAGACTTGTACTATTTTATGATAGATTTTTTCTAGATTTTTATTTTATGTCATTATCTTTATCGTGCCATTTATCTTCCATATAGACTTGTGATTGAGTATGATCTTGTCATTATTTATCCTCTGTTCGAAGATGGTTATCTTGATAGGTTATGATATACACTGTTAGCTAGTATAGTAGACCTAGACAGCATTCTACCGTCGTACTACGGTGTAGTCTAGTCGTTGTCACGCACTCGTGCCCCTATACCAGGTGCGGATCATGACAAGTTTTTAGTGCAATACAGGTCGAAAAGTTACAATTAGTGCGATGTCTTAGTGGTGCTCGATTTAGAGTGCTATTACGAGCCTGTTATATATATATATATAACTATATATATATATATATATATATATATATATATATATATATATATATATATATATATAATGGGTTATAGGCTAAGGATGCTCAATCACAATTAGGAAAAAACTTCTAATCTATTGATTCTTGCAACTGTCCCTTCCTTGATATTTGATTCTTTAAATTAAAACTGTCCTTCCTTGAATATATTCTATCTTGTGCCATATTGACTTCCTTCTTTTGACCTGTCTTCACTATGTCGCCTAAGACCAATTGCAGCATTCGAGACCAGCACCTTCAGAGAGGTCTGCGATGTCCCGCGGGCCTGCCCGAGTTACATCTCCTTGGATTGGAGTGACAACAGCTGTCTTCAGGGGTGCTCCTCCTCCGGTAAAGAGGACCATCTCCAAGGTAGTTGTGGGTGCTCCTACTCCTTTGCAGGGGGTCGTGACTGGGGTTGTCATTGGTGTTCATCCTCCTCCTAGCAGCGGACTCCTCCATCTGTTCCAGGAGATTTTCCTCCTCCGCCTCCAGTACCTACTGATATGGAGCAGATGTTTTCTGCGTTCAAGAAGATGCTAGAGGGGCAGAGGGCTCAGTCCGAAGAGCACCAGAGACAGTTGGACACGATAAGACAAGGCATGGAGAGTGCCCATCAGCTCGCGCTAGCTATAGTAGAGCGGGGAGCTCCGGCCCAGCAGCAGAATGCCTATCTTAGGTCAGGTAACATCCAGGATTTCAAGAAGCTAGAACTACAAGACTTCAGCGTGACCTAGGACATCATTTACGCTGATGACTGGCTCAAGGATATCGATCGACTTATGAGGGTGTTCCATCTTGCTGATGACTTAAAGGTTGAGGCAATAGGCTGCAGCTACTTGATATCGCTCGTACCTAGTTTAGGAATTAGCCAGCTCTTGCAAGAGAGGGTCATACCTAAGATCCTTATTCCTTCCTTCTAAGAGACATATGCGGAGATCCTTGCAGAGGCATACGAGGTAGAGCGGGAGTTGGGCATGAAGCCCTAGAGAGATTGCGACTTCCTTTCTGGGACTACTAGCAGTGTGGGGCCTGCTAAGCGTACCTAGCTTCAGCATCGATTATTTCAGTCGCCGGAGCAATAATTTGAGGCTCCGACTAGGGCACCCGTTCAGCGGGTACCACAGCACCAGCCGAGACTGGTGCAACATGCTCCTTGCCACTTCTACAAGAAGCCCGGCCACATCTGGGACGTTTGTAGAAAGAAGCTGGGGTTGTGCCTATTTTGCAGTACCGAGGATACGTCATGCAGCTCATGGAGCAGGTATAGCCCAAAGAGCACTGGCTAGGCCATCCGTAGTATGGCATCATGCTACACACCAATATAGGGGGATACCCCAATAGGACAGGACTTTTGTGATGGCGGTCGAGAAGACCAACACTATAAGTGATGGGCTAGAAGATTAGGTTCTATTGTTTCTTCCTTTCTGTTCATTTCCATCTATTGATTGTTTGATTGATTTCTTAGTACCTTTAGCTTGCATTTGTGATTTTCATGCTAGAGTAGTATTGAACCTTAGTAGAGACTACAATAATATGACACTATAAAGGCTATAACCATGCATGTTTGTTTACATTCCACATAATTGCATGTCGTATAATTTTAGATAGGATTTTGCTAGAATTTGATTTTTGGGGGCTTGCCCTAGAGAAGAGTGCAACCAACTTAAAATTTGAGGACAAAAGTTTTTCTAGTGGGGTAGGATTGTAACTACCGTATTTCCAGAATAGGGGCATTTTTGTCTTTTCCTATCTTGTACCTGTTTAATAATTATATTTCATATTAATTGTAATAATTGTATTTTTATTTTTCCATGTTGGTATTGTTGCATATAATTAAATATATGATGTAGTTAGTTGCTAGTTGTTAGCTACTAGTTAGGCTAGTTGTTAGTAAACCTAGATGGACCCAACAAGACTTGTCATTACACTTGAACCTACATTTTAGGTTAGCCATAATGAGACTCATTTAAGTCATATTGAGTCATGAATAAGGATTATAATTAACTACCAACTTAGACTAGAAGCTTCCATAGGTTAATTAATCCTTCAAGACAACTAAAGAGGGGCAATATGGACATTTTCCATAGGCATATTAGGCTCTTTATGGCTGGACATATCACCTATATAAACCTCTCTTTTGCTTCATTAATTAGCCTCCACAAACCCTAATTTGTCTCTTCTCATTTCTTCCTCCACTTGAAAAGAAGACCCAATATCTACCATTCCCAAATTGATTCCCACCCATTCCTAGTGTCATCTCAAGGAGGCTAGGGCTTGGATTAACAAGAAGGAAGCATTGCAAGGAGAAAAGCTTGAAGGAGGTATCCATTCTTGAGGATTGTTTCCACTAGTGCCTTTGCATTGGAAATCCATCTCCCAATAGGTAAATCTAAAATTAAACCCTTGTATTTGATTCAAATTAGTGTAATTAGTCATTTAAAAAATAGACATGCATTAGGGCTACCCATGGGGAGAACCTTGGGCTTCATTGGACTTATTTGGAGACTTTTACATTGGTTTTTGTGCCATCTTTGGAGGAATTCAGAGAATGGTGCACCAATTGTTTGTCATTAGGTTTGTTAGGTCTATTTAGTGTAGATTTGTTTGTGTGTCTACAGATTCGTGTCCACAAATGGATACGTGTTGGTCGTGTCATAATACGGGAGGACACGGGATCAATTTGGGAGTTTTAGGCCTCTTACACTTATGGTGCATATGTCCTAATACACATGACACTTGGCACTAGCTTAGGATTGCACTAATTATGTTTATAGGTATATTATAGACTTGCCTATGAAGTTTGGTAGGATTTGGACAAGTTTTGGTAGAGTATCTTGGGCGTATCACAATGCTTTTACACCAAGTGTTCGATACGTATCCCCATAGGATTTTTGTGTCCTTTTTGAGTTGAGATTTCGTATACTATCCTAAATAGGATTTGTGGTGTGGTGTCATGGTATCTCATGACACGCATGATTGAATTTGAGTATACATGTGTGTGTCTATATATAGATAGATAGGAGCCACTAGGTATGCATATGTGTGATAGGGAGTGTTTGTACATGTGTTACACACAAGGTTGGTCTGTGTGTGCGGTCATTGGATAGATGTTAGATGAGTAGATAGATAGATAAATAGATAGTTAGATAGCTAGATAGAGGATAGATATATTGATAACTGGTCAATAGTTAGATAGATAGATAGATAGATAGATAGATAGATAGATAGATAGATAGATAGATAGATAGATAGATAAACAGACAGACAGACAGATAGATAGATAGATAGATAGATAGATAGATAGATAGATAGATAGATAGATAGATCGATAGGGAGATCATAGAACCAAAAAAACAGTAGCAGCAACATCTAGCTGCTGTGAGAGGAAAGAGAAGAAGTAGTAGCAGAATAGGATTAAGAGCAGCAAATAGCAACAATATGAGTAGTGGGTGCACAATGATATGGGTTAGCCATTAAGGCAGCAGCAAGCACTTGCTGCTATGTAGCAGTAGTTCAAGAATGAGGGCAGTATGTAAGTGTACAAGTAGTAGGAACACAATATGTTAGTGCATAATAATGTACCTTAATAGCAGTGAAGTATGGGGAGAAGAGTGCACAGTTTGAGTAGGCAGGTAGCAGTATGAAAGTGGTAGCCTACATATATAGGCCTGTAGGCATGAAGGAGGGAGTCCTGTGCAGATAGGAATTAGAGATAGGGCAGTAGATCATACAACAGGTAATGGACTTGGTGTATGCAGTAATTAGTAGGTTTTAGACTGAATGAGGCACCAATGAACATTATGCAACCTATGCACAATTGTGCTGGCAGTGGAGAAAAGGGGGGCAGCAGGGGTAGCAGTATCAAGAGGATTAGGGGTGCATGACAGTGAGTGCAGGGGCTATTTAGCTTAGAGGTCAGGGGAAAACGGTGTGTGAGTCCATTGTTAAGACTAATTTGTGTATGTATGTATGTATCCTATGTGTATGGATAGTTGTTTGATCCCATATAGGCCATGTAATATCTGGTACATGTGTCTTATGTAATGTAGGGGTATGTGGGTACCTAAAGGCAATTAAGTGTATGTGTGGTAGTTTGTATGTTAGGTGGATGCATAATAGACGGCCTGATATATGTGAGTTGATAGATAACTTTTTAGGTATATATATGGACAAGTAAATAGATGGTTAGATATAGGTTGATAGATAAATTTGTAGAGGGAAGAGAGGGAACCACTGATTGCATACCTGTGATATGCAATTGGGTATCGGTGTCAAGAATGGGGAGCAATTAGAGGCAGACCAATAGTAGTGATTACTTGCTATTTGGTAGCAGGCAAGGGGTAGTCACAGAGGCAACAAAGTGCAATCTGTGCACTGGTGGTTTAAACCCTTGCACAAGGGGCAGTAGCATATAGAAATGGCAACATGTGGGCCATGTGGAGCAGCACCTATGGCAACTGAATACAGAAGGGGATCATGTAGTATAATAGAAAAATAGAAATAGCAGATGGAAACAGTGGAAGGAGTAGAAGCAGCTAGGCTTTGCCAACATGTGTTCCTTAGTTGTATGTGAGTGTGATAGTGTTTGTGTGTACATATCCATAGGTATGTGACAGTGGAAGAGGGGAAAGTAGGATGACTGAGTGCCTAGTGGGTATATCTGTATATATTTAAATATGTGTGTGTGTGTGTGTGTGTGTGTGTGTGTCATGTGCATAGAGGTGTTTGCGTATGTGTCAAGGGAGAGAGTATCCAGTTGTGACCATGCATTGGCGCATTAGAGTATCAGTTATTATCTAATAGTAGTGTTCCTGTATTAGTGTGGCTGAGCTAGGTGTACACGTACATAGGATGCAGGGTACCAATGTCTAGGGGCAGAGGACTTACAACTGCTTGGTTCAGTATACCCAAGTATTACATGTGTCTAAGAACTGCATGTATTTGTGAACATGTGTGTTACTGTCAGGTAAGTGTGGATTTGAGGATGGTAGTGTCTAGATGTATGTGTAATTTGGGCATATAGTTCCTTAGGACATCAATAGGAAGTGTACTATCTGTGTGTATATAGGCAGTGGGTAATAGGTAGACCTATAGAAAGTATCATGTATGGGGGATACCATATGCATATATAGCTAGGTGTATCAAATGGACTGGGATACCAACAAAGACAGTCATTAAGGTATAACCTATAGCACTGTCTATGCATATGCAAGTAGGAATATGGTATGGTATATAGGTACATAAGAATATAGAGATAAACTTATATATATATATATATATATATATATATATATATATATATATATATATATATATATATATATATATATATATATAGTCTCTAAAAAAAATATATATATATATATATATAGTCTCTAATAGGCAATATCTTAGCCTTCCTAGGATATCCATATACCATACTCTCTATATATATAATTTTCTTTATATATATATATATATATATATATATATATATATATATATATATATATATATATATATATATATATAAAGAAAATATATATATATATATATAAAATGGCTGGAGCTCTGCTCCCCACTCCTCTGGGTCGAGCGCTGCTCCCCACACCTCTCTCCGCCGGGTGGGTTGGCTGGCCGGTCGGCCTCCTTGGCCCGGCCGCCCCCCTTTGCCTACTCCTTCCCCCTTGGAGGCCCCCTCTTCTCTCCCTCTCCATGCCTTCCAGGTCGGCCGACCTCCGCCCGACCCTCCCAGTCGCGGAGAGCTCAACCTCCAGCCGTCGGCTTCCTCCTGGCGCCCGGCTTCCCCTCCTCCGCCTGGATCCACCCTGCGTGGATCTTCCCTCCGCCCCTCGCCCTGCCTCGGCGTCGTTCCAGCCGCCGCATCCCTCGGTATCGCCGAGCTTGGCGCCAGATCCCGGTCCCCTCACCCCCCGGGTCTCCCCCCTCCGGCAGCCGTCTCGGTCGCTGCGCTGCCCCTTCCTGCGGCCGCAGCCCCTCTCCCCGTTCCCCTCTCCCTCCGGCGACCCTCCGCGTCTTTGACGACGACCGCATCGGCTCCTTCCACTCCCCCGTCTGTCGACGCTCCCGCGGCGGCTTCACTCTTAGCCCTCGCCGCCAGGGCCCACAGCGCCCCCCCCTCGCGGTGGCGTCTACCCCCCCTTTCGAGGTCACCCACTCCTCAGCGGCAGCTTTTCAGGCCGCCACCTCCTCGTGGCTCAACTCCGCTCACTCCTTGTTGGGCACGCCTCCCCCGGCCGCTCCCCCAACCGTCCAGGCTTCTCCCTCGGCGGCGGCGATCTCCCCCAGCGAGAGCCACGACGAGTTCCCCGCTCTCCGGCGCTCCCTACGCCGCATGCTGGCCCCTCACCGGTGGTCGCCCGCGCCCGTCAGGAGGGCAGCGTCCAGCTCCCTGCTCTTCCCGGCGTCGTTGTCACGACCCGCTCCCGAATAACCGGATACGAGTCGGACACGCCCAGCCTTTGTTATTAGAATAACAAAGTAAGCTGTACCATTCTAGGGAAACTAACCAGATATCAAGACAAGAATGAAACACAACATCTATAAAATGTATCCCAGAGTAAAGTACAATATCAGAATTTATTACATTCCAGAATGATAGAAAGTCTACTAGTCTCAAATACATAAAAATAATAGGAAACTAAGGGAAATCTCTAGGCTTCTACAGCCTCTAAGTCATGAGCTGCACCAGCTAGCTCTCCTACATCAATAGGCTCCTCGCCATAGAATATGTCACATAAAGCCTCCAACTCACCTGCAACATATCCTATTCAGGAGCGGAGCAAAGTATATCCAAAGAAATGAACATGTACATCATGGTATGAATCAAGAAAACAGGAATAAATGTAAAGTACAGGAAATGAGACAAGACATGAAACTGAGCAGGAAATACTGTAAGTAAAACCGAGAAACATGGTAAGAGTCCTGAACATGAAATACAACCTGAATCATGAAATACAAACTGAACATGAAATACAGCCTGAACATGAAATACAACCATGAAATCCTGAAATACAAACTGAATCCTGACATGTGCAATATTTGAAATATATCTAGATTGTGATCGGCTTGGGTAGATGCAATAAACCTGAAATGGTACGGCTTTGGCCCCGCATGCACGGTGCAGGACCCAAGCTATTCACATGAGTAGTAACAGGGTTTGATCACATATCTATAGTATTTCCCCTTCCAGACACAATGAAACATGGAACATGAAACCAGACAATATCGTGAACTATCGTGTCATCAAGGAGATACAAGAAAGGATAATGAAAACATGAGAAATGAACAAATCAGAGGAGTATACTTGCCTGTCTCCGGGTGATCAAGAAAGGGTAGTGGAGCTGGAAATCCTCCTGTTTATGAATTTACAATTGATAAGTCTACAATGAGAGTAAGGTTCTAGTCTAACATAAACTTTAGTCTTTATCTTGCCAACCCCAACCTACTTTATTAACTCGAACAAAACCCAACCATGACCTAGTCGTGAAGTAAACTATTACTCTCTAATATTGCACTATTTATATATTAGATGCATCAAGACAGTGAACTTGAAACCTACTTAATTTGTTCAGATTCAAGTTCAGAGTTTTCTGTCCATATAAAATACTAACATGTAATACCCTCATTATAGGTAACTGAATATTATAGACAAGGTAATTAAAGGACTGGACAAGGTTTTATACACCAACAAACTTAAAGTTATTCTCAGGTTAAATCCAACCCAGGAATTATACCATTTAGTCTCAACAGAACATGGGACATGGGTCAGTTCAGTGGCTTTATCTAAAAGCCAATACTTCTATCATATGCCAATGTGACAGGTGCTTGTAACCTAATCTTGGTCTTCCATCAATTCCATCCATCAACTGGATTACACCAACCAGGAAAAGAACTAAGGTTCAAGATTAAACCTAGTATTAACCAAGAATTTCTAACCAACCTGAGATAAATGCTAACATCTTTTATAATCCAGTCTTCAAGTAGTAGCCCAGAATAGGACCAACTGAATCCTAAGACTGATACTCACTCCTAGGTTGATTTCCTTGATTAAAACCATAAGCCTGTATTCCTAGGCAACAAAAATATATAATCTTTTACTGAAAAAGGAAAATAACTAATACTCTCAGGATAAAATGGTAATTCAGTATTTAGGAGGACTGGACAACTTGTCCTGCTCATCCTCCACTCTATCCAAACTAAAACAGAACTGGCACTTAACCTTTGCATGTCCTGACACTGCTGTAGGACTGATACTCTCACAGGTATTAATCCTAAGTGGTGAAATCCTGGGGAGTCCTAATCTTAGTACATTGATTTGATTCAGTCCAAAAATAGGACTGATACAGATATCTGTCATAATTAGGACTAAGACATGGGCTGATCATTCAGTCTCAGTCCTAATTTGACAACTAGTACAAAAACCTCATATCAGTCCCCGTGAATTCACATTCAATCTCATGTATAATCACATCTCAGTCTCATGTGAATTCACACATTAATTTCATGTGAATTCACATATCAGGCTGAACAACGACCTCAGATTCAGTCCACTGCAAACTCAAATCCAGTCCTATACACAGTATTGATTACTGAAATCAGTCTACTGATTTTATTAGTTATGACTTAACATAACACCCACCCTCCTAGCATACTATCTGACCCTCTCTCTAGTCTAGCAACACTAGCTGAGCCTACATCAGGAAAAGGTTTAATACAAACAACTCATCTACAAATTCAGTTATGATCTCAACATTGGCTAAATGAACAATTTCTACTCGAAGTATCAATAAACTCCACAAGTGATTACCAATTGTTAGGCAATTGCCAAGGCCTACACTTACTAGTTACCAATACCATGATATTCCTGATTTTAAACATCAGTTGTGAATCCTGTCATCATCAACTCATAACCAAAATATCATGCTACAATATTCAGATCGAACCTGGAACACCTATAATTTATTCTCGACTGACTGCTAGATACAACTAAATAGATCATTCAGAAATTAAATAAGGTTGTAATATACCTGAATGAATCAGATCTGGAAAAGGCTAAAACAACCCCTTGCATTGGATATTCATAGTTCCTAACCGATCATCAATATAGCAGACAAAACCAAATAGGTCAACAATAATAATATAACTAAAATAGCTTAATACTGAGGAGGCTGGATACTCACTTGTATCAGGTTCAGGATTGATCACTGATCGTTTCCACAAGGTAGCTTGGGAAAACAGGGAGACTGCTAGATACATGAAAACATAATTTTCAAATCAACCGGCTCAATGATTCATTACAATGTATATTCAACACACCAATAGTAGATCGAGATCCAAAAATTGACTCAAGAATCTTGGAAATAGGAATAAGGATAGCAGTTGAACTAGATTACCAGGGAATGATCTTCACCTTGATCGATTTGTTGAATCGACCAAACAATCAGTCGAAGAACACTCAATCAGGATTATAGATCTAAGAGCAAAAGGTCAATATTCCTAGCTCAGATTCAAAGGAAGTTCAGGAATAAATTGAAGAGTTGTTTTTAAATCGATCCTACTCACCTCGATCCCTGATGGTGTTCCGATCTAGAATTCAAGCAAAAGCTTCCTCACATCTTGATGATCGACTGCAACCTTTGCCAAGTCTTCCATGATCACCAAGCTTTGCCAAGGAGAAGAACCGTAATGTGAGGAAGAAGAAGTAGGTGATGGCTGAAGAATGAGGGAAATTATTGTCCTTAAATAGGTAGTTAGGGAAGGAAATGGAGAGAAAATAAAATGGCCAGGCTGTTGCACATGGCTCAACTTGTCAGAGTCGGTTAGAGAAAATTCAAATTCCCACAGGAAATCAAACAAAAAGGAAAATGGTTATTCCTACAGCTCTACGAATCAGAAGAGGGAAATGAAATTTAAAGAAGAGGGAAATGAATTCTCATGGCTAAGTTCAGGTTTTTTTTATAGAAGAGCTGGTTTAAGGAGGATTAGCCTGGGAGGAAATTGTCCAACAGAACACTACAATTGGACTGGCTTAGAGAAGCCCAAATAATATCTAAAATATTTAGTTGGCTGAATTGCAAGGAATTAAATTAGAAGGTAGTCCTAAGCCTTAGCAGGCCTGATACAGGTAGGCTATCCAATGGGCTATAGGTTTAAAACTATAGCATATTTAAACTAGTTTGAGAAATGATATAGAAAGCAAAAAATATAATAATGAGTAAATAGTTTAATTCAATAATGATTTAAAGAATTTATTTGAAATATAAAAATATTTGAGAGGCGGGGTTATAAATCTCCCCTCCTAAAAAAAAATTTCGCCCTCGAAATTAGAATATAGACTGATTCTAAAATTAAACCATGGATAGTGAATCTAATAAGTTGTTTATTGAATTCGATTCATTTAAAACACAAAATACACTCAAGTGAACAAACTAGGGTATCGCTCACGCATCTCGTCCTCACGCTCCCATGTGGACTCTCCCGGAGAGTGGTGTCTCCACATGACGTGGACAAGAGGAATGGTCTGGTTCCGCAGTCGCTTCTCCCTCCGGTCCAAGATCTCTACTGGCTGCTCCTCGTAGGTCAAGCACGGGCCCACCTCCAGCTCAGAATAGTCCACCACATGGCTCGGGTCTGGAATGTAACGTCGAAGCTGAGATACGTGGAAAACACTGTGTACTCCCTCCAAGCTAGCTGGAAGCGCTAGTCGATACGCCACCTCGCCAATCCGTGCTGTCACATCGAAAGACCCGATGTACCTCGGGCTGAGCTTCCCGCCTCTGTCGAACCGAATGACGCCTCTGGTTGGTGAGATCTTCAGGAACACTCTATCGCCAACTGCGAACTCTAATGGCCGTCTGCTGCTGTCTGTCTAGTGATTTTGCCGATCCCATGACGCTCTGAGCCTTGAGACCAAGTACACACAAGAAGTTTGAGATATCACGCTTGACAAAGATCGAGGATAAAAACAGTCACGAAGTGGAATGAATTTCAATTACAATTTAGAGGATGAGTCATGACACTATCTTCCAGAAATGATTGAAAATTTTAGCACGATAGAAGAATCACTGTTAGATAGGTATGATCAGATCGAAGTTTCAACAAAACATGATCAAAATATAGATATGATAAAATCTGATGGAATAGAATCCAAGTCTAGGAAGTCAAATGATCCAATCAATAAAATGTAAGAAGAGAATTTGCAACGGTCGATTTGAGGAGTCAGATAGAACTACCCGAGAGGCATTAGTATCAAATCAAGGAAACGTACAAGGATTTGCGATTTTTGAAATATCAATAATCAGACGAAAAGAAATATAGTCACCAGGGTGTCCGAAAACATATAGCCATTTGAAATCACAGTATTTAGAATCCTGCCTTGCCAGTGTACATCTGGCTGCAGCAACATTCAGTTCCATGACTCAAACAACGATATGTTACCGAATACTCTATCAACTTTATCAATTCAAACAAGCGTTACGAAACAACTCAAGAGATCAAATATGAAAGTTTTTGGACAAAGTCTCGATAATACTCGAAAACCGACAAATACCTGAAATTATTTCGACTTAAAGTTCCCGGCTCGCCAGTGCGCTTCTGGCTGCAGTGAACCCATAGTCTCCATAATCCAGATAATGGTTGCAGTGTGCAACTGCCACGCCCTAGTAGGTCATTGAGTAGTCTCTCGACGTTATCCATAGGAATTTCAAAAGAATTTAAGGAATTCAAAATGGGTTCTCATAATCCAAATCACAAAATAGTATTACCTGCCGATTAGAATTCAAGGGTTTATTAGGTACTAAGAAACAACAAAGAGATTTCCTGAAATAGATCTTGAACACGAAACGAAGTTTCGAACAATAACCAGAATCTCAATTGGCCAACAACCTCATATAGGAATCAAATGCTCGAATAGATGACAAAATCTCGGAGGATGAACAGAATGCAAAGTATAGAAACAAAATCTCAAAGCAAAATCTCGTACCAGAAACAGAGTTCAACAAAATCTCAAATAACAATAAAATCTCAACAGAGTTCAAATGGAAAATGAAATCTTCAATAGAATACAAAGTCACAGATGGAAAATAATTCTCGAATAGAAGATCTCAAACAAGAAGCAAGACCACAGATAATGAATATAAAACATTGTATAAATTAGGGAGTGGAAAACAAGCATGGAATTCATGGATATCAAACAAGCGAAATCTAAATTAGGAAACAAGATCAAATAAGGCCGTGAACAGAAACAAATTCTTGAACAGGAACAAGTAACAAATAGGAAACAATTTCTCAAAATAGCAAACCAAAGTCTTCAAACAAAGTCTCGAATAGGGACTAAATCTTAAGCAAGTGTCAAGATAGGAGTGAAGGTTCAGCAATATTTTGATTGGGATCAAGTTTCAAAATGAAATTTCGGATAGGAATAAATCTCGACTAGCACATTGTTCAAAATAGGAAACTTTTCAAATAGAAGCAAAATAAAGCCATGAATATGAAATAGGGTATCGAATAGTGAATTTCAAACAATTATCAAATTGTGGATCTGAAACAAGCTTACCCGAATAGGAAACAATATCTCGAAGTAAGTTTCGAATATCACTCGGGATTTCAAACAAGAAAACAAGAAGGTTCGAGAAATGATTTAGATGCTAAGAGGAATTTAAAGGAAGACTGGGTTACGAATCATAATACATGGTTTCCTCCAACCATGCAAAAGAAGCCTTCTGCCTTCAATCTGTCTTCAGTATTCCTTCAAGACTAGAATTACTACCCTCTCCTTCACTGTTCTGACGTAGACTCATTTCTGCGATAGTGTTCCATGTGATTGCTGAATCCGAAGAGGTGGGTCCCTTTGTTGTAGTCCTGGTGCTCCCCGTGCTTGTCCTTGGACAGTGTGATCAACGATCTCTGGAAAATCCTTGACTTGATGGGCAGACGATCCGCAGTGCAGGCGTAGCCTTCGTCTCTGGCGACACTCTTTATGGTGATATCCTGGCGACGGCAGAAATTGCAGGTGGTCGTCATCTGAATCTGAGCCTGGGTCTCCCGCTGGGCTGAAACGCAGAGCATCTGATAGGAATATACATCTGCTGGCGTGCTGGCTGTTGAGATCTGCTCCCGATGATGCGACTGGTGGTGTGACCGAAGAAGCACAGACTAAGTGTTACGACGCCTTGCGAGTCCAGGATAGTTGTTGTCTTCGTCATAAGTCTTCATGGTGCTACTGGGCTTTAGCTTCCCATCTTGTTGTATGTGCTACGAGCTGGATCTCTCCCGGTTGGTGACTTCAATCTTCAGAGGAGTCGGGTTCTCAGGGACTTGAATGATCTTCAGTTGTGACTCCAGGTTCTCGATCTGCTCCTCGATGCAAGATATGTACTCAGGGTCGAAGAAGTCCAATGGTCTGGGAGTCTGGAAAGTAGAAGTCTTTTCTGGCTCGAAAAGCGCATCCACAAATCTGGCTTGGAAAATGATGGCTTGCTCTCTCTCTGGTTGTCAAAGAACTTTTCAAACATCTCCGTCAACTACGTACTACCCATGGGGATAGTAGGGACGACCTGCGGGGTGGAAGCTCGGAACCTTAAGTATAGGTGGATCAACCGTTCCGGTGTCGCGTTCTTTTGATCTATCTGCAAAACAGAAAACTGTTAAAATAACTTAGACCTAAATACAACAAGTGTTTATAGAATATCAATATACCTGATATACCCTTATTTCCCGATTTTCCTATGCTGTGATCAAGTTTCTCTAGTATAATCAAGTCCCCCAATAGTACGCTAAGACCTAGGTACCATTAGGATAGACCTGCATAGGCTACCACTAAAAACATGTCACGACCCGCTCCCGAATAACCGGATACGAGTCAGACACGCCCCGCCTTTGTTATTAGAATAACAAAGTAAGCTGTACCATTCTAGGGAAACTAACCAGATATCAAGGCAAGAATGAAACACAGCATCTATAAAATGTATCCCAGAGTAAAGTACAATATCAGAATTTATTACATTCCAGAATGATAGAAAGTCTACTAGTCTCAAATACATGGAAATAATAGGAAACTAAGGGAAATCTCTAGGCTTCTGTAGCCTCTAAGTCATGAGCTGCACCAGCTAGCTCTCCTGCATCAATAGGCTCCTCGCCATAGAATGTGTCACATAAAGCCTCCAACTCACCTGCAATATATCCTATTCAGGAGTGGAGCAAAGTATATCCAAAGAAATAAACATGTACATCATGGTATGAATCAAGAAACATGAATAAATGTAAAGTACAGGAAATGAGACAAGACATAAAACTGAGCAGGAAATACTGTAAGTAAAACAGAAAAACATGGTAAGAGTCCTGAACATGAAATACAACCTAAACCATGAAATACAAACTGAACATGAAATACAGCCTGAACATGAAATACAACCATGAAATCCTGAAATACAAACAGAATCCTGACATGTACAATATTTGAAATACATCTAGATTGTGATCGGCTTGGGTAGATGTAATGAACCTGAAATGGTACGGCTTTGGCCCCGCGTGCACGGTGCAGGACCCAAGCTATTCACATGAGTAGTAACAGGGTTTGATCACATATCTATAGTATTTCCCCTCCCAGACACAATGAAACATGGAACATGAAACCAGACAATATCGTGAACTATCATGTCATCAAGGAGATACAAGAAAGGATAATGAAAACATGAGAAATGAACAAATCAGAGGAGTATACTTGCCTGTCTCCGGGTGATCAAGAAAGGGTAGTGGAGCTGGAAATCCTCCTGTTTATGAATTTACAATTGATAAGTCTACAATGAGAGTAAGGTTCTAGTCTAACATAAACTTTAGTCTTTATCTTGCCAACCCCAACCTACTTTATTAACTCGAACAAAACCCAACCATGACCTAGTCGTGAAGTAAACTATTACTCTCTAATATTGCACTATTTATATATTAGATGCATCAAGACAGTGAACTTGAAACCTACTTAATTTGTTCAGATTCAAGTTCAGAGTTTTCTGTCCATATAAAATACTAACATGTAATACCCTCATTATAGGTAACTGAATATTATAGACAAGGTAATTAAAGGACTGGACAAGGTTTTATACACCAACAAACTTAAAGTTATTCTCAGGTTAAATCCAACCCAGGAATTATACCATTTAGTCTCAACAGAACATGGGACATGGGTCAGTTCAGTGGCTTTATCTAAAAGCCAATACTTCTATCATATGCCAATGTGACAGGTGCTTGTAACCTAATCTTGGTCTTCCATCAATTCCATCCATCAACTGGATTACACCAACCAGGAAAAGAACTAAGGTTCAAGATTAAACCTAGTATTAACCAAGAATTTCTAACCAACCTGAGATAAATGCTAACATCTTTTATAATCCAGTCTTCAAGTAGTAGCCCAGAATAGGACCAACTGAATCCTAAGACTGATACTCACTCCTAGGTTGATTTCCTTGATTAAAACCATAAGCCTGCATTCCTAGGCAACAAAAATATATAATCTTTTACTGAAAAAGAAAAATAACTAATACTCTCAGGATAAAATGGTAATTCAGTATTTAGGAGGACTGGACAACTTGTCCTGCTCATCCTCCACTCTATCCTAACTAAAACAGAACTGGCACTTAACCTTTGCATGTCCTGACACTGCTGTAGGACTGATACTCTCACAGGTATTAATCCTAAGTGGTGAAATCCTGGGGAGTCCTAATCTTAGTACATTGATTTGATTCAGTCCAAAAATAGGACTGATACAGATATCTGTCATAATTAGGACTAAGACATGGGCTGATCATTCAGTCTCAGTCCTAATTTGACAACTAGTACAAAAACCTCATATCAGTCCCCGTGAATTCACATTCAATCTCATGTATAATCACATCTCAGTCTCATGTGAATTCACACATTAATTTCATGTGAATTCACATATCAGGCTGAACAACGACCTCAGATTCAGTCCACTGCAAACTCAAATCCAGTCCTATACACAGTATTGATTACTGAAATCAGTCTACTGATTTCATTAGTTATGACTTAACATAACACCCACCCTCCTAGCATACTATCTGACCCTCTCTCTAGTCTAGCAACACTGGCTGAGCCTACATCAGGAAAAGGTTTAATACAAACAACTCATCTACAAATTCAGTTATGATCTCAATATTGGCTAAATGAACAATTTCTACTCGAAGTATCAATAAACTCCACAAGTGATTATCAATTGTTAGGCAATTGCCAAGGCCTACACTTACTAGTTACCAATACCATGATATTCCTGATTTTAAACATCAGTTGTGAATCCTGTCATCATCAACTCATAACCAAAATATCATGCTATAATATTCAGATCGAACCTGGAACACCTATAATTTATTCTCGACTGACTGCTAGATACAACTAAATAGATCATTTAGAAATTAAATAAGGTTGTAATATACCTGAATGAATCAGATCTGGAAAAGGCTAAAACAACCCCTTGCCCTGGATATTCATAGTTCCTAACCGATCATCAATATAGCAGACAAAACCAAATAGGTCAACAATAATAATATAACTAAAATAGCTTAATACTGAGGTGGCTGGATACTCACTTGTATCAGGTTCAGGATTGATCACTGATCGTTTCCACAAGGTAGCTTGGAAAAATAGGGAGACTGCTAGATACATGAAAACATAATTTTCAAATCAACCGGCCCAATGATTCATTACAATATATATTCAACACACCAAGAGTAGATCGAGATCCAAAAATTGACTCAAGAATCTTGGAAATAGGAATAAGGATAGCAGTTGAACTAGATTACCAGGGAATGATCTTCACCTTGATCGATTTGTTGAATCGACCAAACAATCAGTCGAAGAACAATCAATCAAGATTATAGATCTAAGAGCAAAAGGTCAATATTCCTAGCTCAGAATCAAAGGAAGTTCAGGAATAAATTGAAGAGTTGTTTTTAAATCGATCCTACTCACCTCGATCCCTGATGGTGTTCCGATCTAGAATTCAAGCAAAAGCTTCCTCACATCTTGATGATCGACTGCAACCTTTGCCAAGTCTTCCATGATCACCAAGCTTTGCCAAGGAGAAGAACCGTAATGTGAGGAAGAAGAAGAAGGTGATGGCTGAAGAATGAGGGAAATTATTGTCCTTAAATAGGTAGTTAGGGAAGGAAATGGAGAGAAAATAAAATGGCCAGGCTGTTGCACATGGCTCAACTTGTCAGAGTCGGTTAGAGCAAATTCAAATTCCCACAGGAAATCAAACAAAAAGGAAAATGGTTATTCCTACAGCTCTACGGATCAGATGAGGGAAATGAAATTTAAAGAAGAGGGAAATGAATTCTCATGGCTAAGTTCAGGTTTTTTTTATAGAAGAGCTGGTTTAAGGAGGATTAGCCTGGGAGGAAATTGTCCAACAGAACACTACAATTGGACTGGCTTAGAGAAGCCCAAATAATATCTAAAATATTTAGTTGGCTGAATTGCAAGGAATTAAATTAGAAGGTAGTCCTAAGCCTTAGCAGGCCTGATACAGGTAGGCTATCCAATGGGCTATAGGTTTAAAACTATAGCATATTTAAACTAGTTTGAGAAATGATATAGAAAGCAAAAAATATAATAATGAGTAAATAGTTTAATTAAATAATGATTTAAAGAATTTATTTGAAATATAAAAATATTTGAGAGGTGGGGTTACAGTCGTCCCTCCCGACCGCTGCTCTTCCCTCTCCCTCCTCCTCTCTCCGGCGTTCTCTCCGGCAGTGGTTGACGCCTCCAACCGTCGCGCCGAGCGTAGCTCCCTCCCCCCGGAGGTCGAGCCCCCCTCCGACCGCCCCTTCTTCCTCCGGGCGGCCATTTCCAATCGGTATCGAGTCGCGCGCTCGCCTGCTTGGGCCGTGCGCTCGCCTCCTCGGGCCGTGCGCTCTGTCCCCTTGGGCAGAGAGCCCATCCTTGGGCAGTGCATCGCCTGGGGGCGCGCACCCAGCCTCGGGTCGTGGTACCCCCCATCCTTTCCGCCTCCCTCCTTCCGGAAGCCCAGCGGACGCGCCCCCCTCTTCCTCCTTCCCCCACATCGACGCCTCCTTCCCCGTCGTCGCCTCTCTCGGGCCCCTCCGTCGATGACTCGTCGGATCCCCACTCTCCTCCGCCGCCCGGAGGTCGAGCCCCCGCTCCCTCCCCCCACCTTCCTTTCCCCACCCACCCTCTCTCCCCTCCCGTCTGCACCCCTCCGGCCCGGTCCTCCGCCAAAGCCCTACCGGCTCCTGGCGTCGCGCCTGGGTGGGGGCCCGAGGCGCCCTCGTGCTGCGCGCCCACCCACCCCCATGGGTTGCGTGCCAGCTTCCCCTCGTGAGGCGCGCCCTATCAGGCCTGCTACTGAGTGCGTATGTACCCCTTCGGGTGGCGCGTCCTTGGGTAGCAAACCTAGTACATTGGGCTGCGTGCCCATCCCTCCCTTAGGGCCGAGAGCCCACACAGTTTCAAATTTTGAATTTTTTTCAAAATTTTGCAATTTACACCTCAAAACTTTTGTATTTGCGACTTAGCATTCCAGGGTCCTTTTGTGTTTTTCAACCCTGGCACCTGTACTGCTCGTTAAGAGCCACCCTTTTTATTCAATAAAATATTGTTAAATATATATTATATATATATATATATATATATATATTTTATATATATATATATATATATATATATATATATATATAATATATATAGTTATATAGGGTACTACATAGAATCCTAGGAATGACCTAGATTGACCTAGTTTAGGAAGGTGTAGACCCAGTTAACTTAATTTGACCTAGAAATGACTTGAGACCTAGAATTGAGCTAGTATAGCATGTTTACGATTCAAAAATACCATTTGACATTAATATTCCATATTTAGGTCCTCGATGCACCATATCGAATATTGTTGATATTTTACATTGGATCTCAGGCGAGTACATTCTTTGATAATTTTTTGTTTATGATATCTTATATATTTCTTGTATTTAGTATATATATCCTTGATTTTTGACACTTTGGTCACATGGATTGGTATTGTCTGGATCCCGTCATGAGATATTATTTCCTATCTGTCTTGATATACCCTGTGTAAGTCATGTTGTTATTCTTGTGTATTGTATAGACACCGATTCATGCGATGGCTTGTGACCTTTTCAGAGAATCTCATGTCATAATGTACCATGGTTGGATCCACTGTACCAGTCGGGGGCAGGAATTAGTAGTGTAGATATGTGATCATACCCTTCCTGTGCATGTCCAGTTTCCCTATGAGTGTTAATCATACACCGTACGTATGATTAACTAGGTCATATATTCTCGTGCAAGTTCCTAAGCCGATTATATGTTAAAACTTGTACCCACTAACATAGATAGTTATTTTCTTAATTACTGTACATGATGATTCATGTTTTCCCTGTTTCCTTATAGTACGTCATGTATGTTATATTCATATACCTATTTACCTCATCTTGTATAGTCTTTCTATTTACTATTATATAGTCTTTATCATTACTGGAACTGTTATTAGAGATGTATTTCGCACCAATCCTGACTGAATATATTTTTTAGACAATACAGATAATGATTGCCCTACTTATTATGGCCCACATGATATGGTAGGCGTAGATCGGAAGATTCTGGTTCAGGAGGGTTTAGCTCCAGCTTAAGAGACATATTTAGCGACTCAGTTAGGTTACATTTGTACCAGATTTGTCTCCACTTGATGACTTTTAGCCTTGTAGAAGCATAAAAATGCGCAGATATTGTCAAAAGCGTAGGTAGGTGTTCCTACTACCCACCCAGCTTCACAAAAGCGCAGGTGGCCAACCCTGCAGACAGAAAAGACAGTCACAAAACAGAAAAGATCACATAGAGTTCTTTTTATTAAAATCATGGCTACAAGGATCTATTACAGACTCTACATGGTTATATGAAATGAACTAAAAACTCCTAAAGATGTATAATAGGGTTAATCTTCACAGTGTGATTGATGAGAACATAAAATGTTACATTTTAATCCCATAATGTTCACCATTTTATGCTCATTTTATGACTAAAGGTACTCATTATATTTATATTTTGCTTTAGGATGCAGTTGGAGACACTTTGTGCAAAATTGAGCTAAATTACAATTCTGGACAGTTTTGACACCTTTTACCAAAATGGGGATAACTTTCTCCCCCAAAAAGTAATTGAGGTGCTTCAAAAAGATTTTGAAAGCTAAGACAAAGGGCTACAACTTTCCTATTTTAAGTTTTTCGATATTCAGGCTGCCTCTTGGATGAACTCAGGATTGAAGTTGGGTCAAAGATGCTGTAAACAAAAATAGGAACCAAAATAACCATTTTCCTACTTGTTCTATGACTTAGTTTTTTTGGTTTGAGAAGTTATAACTTATAGAGGATATGTGGGGAGATATTTTTGGCTTGAAACAACTAATTTAGGGTGTATAAAAGGGGGGTAGAAATCATGAGAAGAAACACACAACACACAACTCATCTTCGTCTTCTTCAACTTTTCTTTCGAAATTTTGATGAACATTTGCGGCTAAAAGTCTTGTTGGTCGAAGTGTACGAAAGTCTTGGAATTAATAAACTTGTGAGATCTAAATTGTTTTTATATATTTGATTTATACTTTGAATATTGAATATTTTTCTATGCCAACTTTCATGATTGTTTTGTTTAATTACTAGGAGGCCTACTAGTTTATTATTCATTTCGATCTACCACTAAATTAGATATCAAATCCGTAATTGTTTGATGTTTCTAATTTTTGAAGCAACTAAGATTTAATGAACTGCTTTATTTTATTAGATCTTAGAAGAAAAACATTTGACAAAATTAAATGCAACCGCTTGTGTTTGTGTTATTTTGCTTTATCGATCTATTTGTTCTTTAAAAAATTGCTAGATTAAATCTTTAGCGCTTGTCTTAGATTATTTAGTAATTAAACTTAATTTGGTCGCTTGTATCTAATTAACTAAGCCTAAGAGAGATAGGAAGATATTTCCAACGGTAAATATTCAAAGTATGATTTAATTTATGCTTGCATCGATGATCAATTTTATGATTTCCAATGGTAAATGTTCACTGAGACCAATATTTGTTCCTTCGATTGATTTTAATACTTTAATTGTTTTTAGCTCTTCTTAAATTTTCTACTATCATGTTCAAGACTCTCGCCCCTCCTTGTTCACATAGCATAAAAATACACTAATTGCTTTTCGTATGATCGATCCTTACTCTCACTTCTACAAATAATTTTAAGAGTAAATGTTTTATTTTTGGGTGCCTACGACAGCAAATCAAATTTTGGCGTCGTTGTCGGGGAGTAATCTTAGTTAAATTTTGTGCTTTTTGTGATCTTTATTTTTTATTATAATTAATTATATCTTCATTCATTTACAAAAAAGGAAAGAAAAAAAATCATTAGTTATCATTCTCATATATTTTTTTAAATTGCTTTTCATATTGTTCTTTATTGTTTATCGTTGTGACTCGATCTTCTAATCAAGGTGATTTTTAGAGCGATCCAGAAATAGAAAGAACTCTGGCAGTTTAAGGAAGGAAACTCAAATAGACTCTAACGAGAACAACCTCGCTCCGGATTTCGTAATCTCTTGCAATTCTAATTCTGAAGAAGGAATCATAGTTGCAAATAGAACTTTGAAAGAACTCGCTGCCCCTGATTTGAACCAACACCCTTTATGCATATCGTTTCCTACTTTAGATGCTATAACTACTTTTGAATTAAAATCTGGCCTTATACATTTATTGCCAACTTTTCATGGTCTTGCAGGTGAAGACCCTCACAAGAATCTAAAGGAGCTTCATGTGGTATGCACAAATATGAAACCAACGGGGGTGACTGAAGAGCAAATCAAATTAAGAGCATTTCCATTTTCCTTAAAGGATTCGGCTAAGGATTGGCTCTACTACCTACCCTCCGGAAGTATTGTCATATAGAACGAGATAAAAAGATTGTTCCTAGAAAAGTACTTTCCAGTTTCAAGGGCATCTAATATCCGAAAAGAAATTTGTGGTGTAAGGCAACACAATACAGATTCTCTCCATGAGTACTGGGAACGTTTCAAAAAATTATGTGCAAGCTGCCCCCGTCATCAAACTAGTAAGTAGCTACTTATTCAATACTTCTACGAAGGCCTTCTATCAAATGATAGAAGCATGATAGATGCTTCTAGTGGAGGAGCTTTAGTAGATAAAACTCCTGAGGCTGCAAGAAATTTAATTGTAAATATGGCGGCTAATTCTCAACAATTTGGAACCTGGCTAGATCTTCCATCTAGACACGCCAACGAGGTAAATATTTCTTCCCTAGAACAACAAATTGCTAGTTTAACTTCTCTTGTTCATCAAATGGCTGTAGGTAACATACAAACGGCAAAGGCTTGTGGGATTTGTTCAATAGCAGGGCATCCAACTGACATATGCCCAACTCTTCAAGAGGATCCCAATGAGCAAGTGAACGTGGTAGGTGGTTTTCCTGGACAACCACAAAGGAAGTATGATTCCTACTCAAACACGTACAATCCAGGATGGAGAGATCATCCCAATTTCAACTATAGGAATCCACAATCAAATCAGCCCGTCAATCAAAATCGTCCAAGTTAACAACAGTACAAGCAGCCATATCCCCCTAAATAACAACTAAGCCAAACTTTTAACTCTGGTATGTCTTTAGAAGAAATTGTTAAGTCTCTTGCCACTAATACTTTACAATTTCAATGGGAGACAAGGGCTAGTATTCAAAGCTTGGACAATCTAATGAGCCAAATGGCTACAACAATTAATAAGCTGGAGGCAAAAAGTTCAGGAAAACTACCATCTCAAACGATAGTAAATCCAAAAGAAAATGCAAGTGCAATCGTTTTGAGAAGGGGTAAAAAGGTTGACATTCAAGTAAAAGAAGCACCTACATCGTCAAAACAAGAGGAAAAAAAAACAATTGTTGCAGTCACGAACTTCTCCAATGATGATGAGGTACCCAATTGTAAGTTTCAACCTCTTTCTGATTATAAGCCAGTACCTCCTTTTCCTCAAGCTTTAGCAGAATCTAGGAAAATTGAAAAAGTAATGAGTTATATGAGACTTTTTGTAAATGTGAGATAAATATTCCACTTTTAGATGCTATCAAACAAGTACCTCGTTATGATTAATTTTTAAAAGAATTGTGTACAATAAAAAAGAAACAAAAACTTAAAGGATATGTGAAAGTAAAAGTAGGGGAGAGTATTTCTGCTGTAATTCAAAGAAAACTCCCTACGAAATACAAAAAATCCAGGAATGTTTACTATCCCTTGTAAGATAGGTAACAATAAATATGAGAAAGCCATGTTAGATATAGGAGCTTCTATCAATGTCATGCCATATTCTATATATGAATCTTTAAATCTTGGACCCCTGAAGAAAACTGGTGTTGTAATTCAATTGGCTGATAGATATAATGCCTATCCTAAGGGAAGACCATTTTGTTAGGAAGACCATTTTTAAAGACATCTAAGACTAAGATAGATGTGCATAGTGGCATACTTACTTTGGAATTTGACGGTAAAATTGTTAAATTTAATATTTATGATGCCATGAAATATCTTGATGATGATAATACTTCTTATTCTATTGATGTGGTTGATTCTTTAGCACAGGATATTTTTTGAACTTAATGGCAAAAATGGATTGGAAGTTGCCATTAGTGAGCATCTTGAAAAAGAGCATAAGGAGTTAGCTCTGAGTAATGATTTGCAGGAAACTATTGCAGCATTGAATCATTTTCCAAAAATACAGCCGTCGGGTAACTTTTCTTCTATTTCCTTATCAATTTCTAACTGGAGGCCATCACCCTCTATTTTGTAGGCCCCTATTCTAGACTTGAAGCCTCTTCCTGGTCACCTCAAGTATGTGTTACTTGGAGATGGAGGAACATTACAAATGATCATCTCTAATAAACTTAGTGCAACATAAGAAGAAAAGCTGGTACATGTCCTTAAGGAGCACAAGACGGTGATCGGTTGGACAATTGCAGATATAAAAGGAATTAGTCCGTCTACATGCATGCATCACATCTTACTTGAGGAAGGAGCAAAACTGTCCTGACAACTGCAAAGAAGATTAAACCCACCCATGATGGAGGTAGTAAAAAAGGAGACCTAAAACTTCTTGAAGTTGGAGTGATCTATCCTATTTCGGACAGCCAGTGGGTTAGTCCGGCGCAAATGGTTCCTAAAAAAGATCGGGATAACTATCATAAAGAATCAAAATGATGAGCTAGTTCCCACCCGTGTCCAGAATGGGTGGCGGGTTTGTATAGATTATAGAAAATTAAATGCTGAAACTCGCAAAGACCACTTTATATTACCTTTTATTGATCAAATACTTGAAAGGTTAGCTAGTCATACTTACTATTCTTTTCTTGATGGGTATTCTGGTTATTTTCAAATTCCAATTGCTCCGGAGGATCAAGAAAAAATAACTTTTACATGTCCGTTTGGAACTTTTGCATATCGTCGCATGCCATTTGGTCTTTGCAATGCCTCCGCTACTTTCCAAATGTGTATGGTTAGCATTTTCTCAGACTATGTTGAGCATATTATAGAAGTATTTATGGATGATTTCACAGTTTATGGAGACTCTTTTGATAAATGCTTGCATAACCTTACACTTATTCTCCAAAGATGTGTAGAAACTAATCTTGTTTTAAACTCAGAAAAATGTCATTTTATGGTTGAACAAGGTATAATTTTGGGTCATATTGTTTCATCTAAGGGAATTGAGGTAGATAAAGCTAAAATTAATATTATTCAAACTTTACCTTATCCCACTAGTGTGCGGGAAGTTCGTTCTTTTCTTGGACATACAGGTTTTTATCAAAGATTCATCAAAGACTTCTCCAAAATAGCGTTACCTTTGTGCCAGTTGCTACAAAAGGATGTGGCATTTGAATTCGATAAGGCATGTAAAAAGGCATTTGATACACTAAAGAAACTATTAACTTCTACCCCAGTTATCCAGCCCCCCTGAGTGGAACGTGCCTTTCGAGATAATGTGTGATGCAAGTGATTATGCAGTCGGCCCTGTATTGGGTCAAAGGATTGGAAGAGCATCTCACGCAATTTATTATGGTTCAAGAACTTTGAATGATGCTTATCGAAATTACTCTACTACTGAAAAAGAACTTTTAGTTGTTGTTTTTGCTTTAGAAAAATTTTGATCTTATTTGCTTGGTACTAAAATCATTGTCTATTCTGATCATGCAGCTCTTCATTATTTGACGACGAAGAAAGAGGCAAAACCAAGTTAATTAGATGGATACTTCTCTTGAGTGAATTTGATTTGGAGATCAAAGATAAAAGAGGGACATAAAATCATGTTGCTGAAGTCGTTTAGTTCATGTGGAGGATAAACTTCGTCTACAAGAAACGTTCCCTGATGAGTAACTGTTTGCTACAATTGCGATATTACCCTGGTATGCAAATATCGTAAATTATTTGGCTACTAATATGTTTCCTCCTCGTTTGTCAAAGGCTCAAAGAGATAAGCTTAAATATGATGCCAAATACTATGTGTGGGATGACCCATACCTGTGGAAGCATTGTGTAGATCAAATAATAAGAAGGTGCGTACATGAAAATGAAATTATTTCAATTCTTACCTTTTGTCATTCTTATGCATGTGGAGGACATTTTTGAGCTAAGAGGACGGTAAAAAAAGCTTTAGAATGTGGTTTCTATTGGTCGTCTTTATTTCATGATTCATATTCTTTCTGTAAAACATGCAATAATTGCCAAAAATTATGTAATATATATCAAAGGAATGAAATGCCACAAAATCCTATATTATTTTGTAAAATTTTTTATGTTTGGGGCATCGATTTTTTGGGACCGTTCCTTGTATCTTTTGATTATGTTTATATTTTGCTTATTGTTGATTATATATCAAAGTGGGTAGAAGCTAAAGCTACCAGGACTAATGATTCTAAATTTGTTTCAGATTTTATCAAGTCCAACATATTCTCCAGGTTTGGGATTCCGAAAGGCTTAATATGTGATCGAGGTACTCACTTTTGCAATCGAACCGTCGAGACTTTGCTGAGAAACTACCATATGACCAACAAGGTGTCAACTGCCTACCATCCACAAACGAGTGGGCAAGCGGAGGTATCAAATAGAGAGATTAAGACCATCATTGAGAAGACCGTCAATCTGAGTAGAAAAGATTGGAGTTTGTGCTTGGATGATGCTTTGTGGGCGTATAGAACTGCATACAAGATGCCTATCGGTATGTCACCATATCAGTTGGTGTTTGGAAAACCTTGCCATCTTCCTGTTAAGTTAGAACACAAGGCTTATTGGGCCATCAAGAGTCTCAATATGAAGGTATTTGAAAATGTAGAACATAGGAAGTTACAACTACAAGAGCTGGAGAAAATTCGTAATGACGCCTATGAGAATGCTCGAATTTACAAAGAGAAAACGAAGGCTTTGCATGACAAGATGATCTCCAGGAAGGAGTTTCAAGTTGGTCAAAATGTCCTTCTATACCATCACGACTTCGTCTATTTCTGGGTAAATTGCGTTCTCGTTGGATTGGACCTTTTGTTGTTACTTATGTTTTTAATCATGGTGCAGTTGAAATTCAAAGTTTAGCAACTTCTAAAGTATTCAAGGTAAATGGCCAAAGGCTCAAGCTTTTCTATAAAGGTTTTAAAGTGGAGAATGTGGATGAATTGAACCTTGAGGATCCAACTGATACCAATTGAAGGACGACACATCCACGACAATAAAGGCAACCCAAGGGGAGTTTGTTCTTATTCTTGCATTTTTTGTTTATTTTTGCCTTTTCTTTGCATTTAGCTTTACATTGGGGACAATGTCAGTTTAAGTGTGGGGGAGGGAATTTAAATTATTTTCGGCAGTTTTAGTTTTTTTTCAAAAAAAAAAAGCTTTGTTTTTTTGTGGTTTTCAATTTTTTTTAGTTGTGTATGCCATGAACAAGATTGAACCAAGTTTGAAAAATTCATAAAATGATTGAATAAGTACTCTTTTTCAACTTATAATTAATTAGTCTAGCTATTTTCCTTAATGATGGTAGTGACTAAATTTGGTAGACAAAAGCCGGTGAGATTTTGAGCCTTTAGACTGACACATCAGTCTCAGTATTTTTGATGAGAGATATTCTTTCAAAAATTTGTTTCTCTAGAACTTGCATTGATTCTCTTCAAGGTCACATTGACGCATGCATACATGAACATGATTAAGGCTATTTTTTACGCTACTTAAGCCAAATAGCCTACCCTGAAATTATTTTTCCTTTGGTTGAACCCTTTTGAGCCTTATTGCTTTTATTTTTGTGCCCACATTACAAGCTTTAACCTGGAAAAAAAATTCCTTACCCAAGCCGGAAAGCTAGTGGAGCATTATGATATGTATAGGTGTACAAAAAAATAAGTGTGGGGGTATCTAAATTTCTAGTTTGCCACATATTTTCATTCTCAAATTCTTGTGTTCCATTATGATTCAGAAAAAGAAAAAAAGAAATGAGAAAAAAATAAAAAAAATGAGAAAATAAGAAAGAAAGAAAGAAAGAAGAAGTAAAAAAAAGTGATGGAGGAAATTACTTTTGATAATCATATTCATAATTCTTCCTAAAATTCCAATAAAGGGGTATGTTGAATGCTTTGATGTCAAATTGAAGAAGCTACTGAATGGAGTGATTAATGTTTTTACATGTTTTATACATTATGCACTTTAGTTAAATCATTTTTACTCTACTAGTTTTGATGGTTTTCGAGCTACACTCCCAAATATATCCTACCTTGATCCTAAGCCCCATTACAACCCATGAAAAGTCCTCATGATTTGTGTTATGCATGTGATCCAAGTGGTTGAGAATGAGAAGATATGCAAGCCTGGTAGACCATTTTTGGAATGAATTTGAGCAAAACACGTACCCTTCAAATACATGAGAGTTGAGTGTTTATTTTCGTGAGGGTCTACCAATTTAGTTTACTCTATCTTCAAGTGAAAATAAATACTAAGTAATTAGAAGTTGTCTAAGAATATATTTTCATGATATGCTATGAGTTTTGAAGAGCTTGATTATTTTTTATTTATGGCATTACAACCTTGATTTTTGTTTTGGAAAAAAAATAAATTAGATTTTTGTTCGAGGACGAACAAAAGTTAAGTGTGGGGGTATTTGATGAGAACATAAAATGTTATATTTTTATCCCTTAATGTTCACCATTTTATGCTCATTTTATGACTAAAGGTACTTATTATATTTATATATTGCTTTAGGATGCAGTTGGAGACACTATGTGGAAAATAGAGCTAAATTGCAATTCTGGACAATTTTGACACCTTTTACCAAAATGGGCATAACTTTCTCCTCTAAAAAGCAATTGATGTGCTTCAAAAAGATTTGGAAAGCTAAGACAAAGGGTCACAACTTTCCTATTTTAAAATTTTCGATATTTAGGCTGCATCATGGACGAAATCAGGCTTGAAGTTGGGTCAAAGATGCTGTGAACAAAAATAGGAACCAAAATAACCATTTTTCTACTTGTTCTATGACTTAGTTTTTTTTTTGTTTGAGAAGTTGTAACTTATAGAGGATATGTGGGGAGATATTGTGGGCTTGAAACAATTAATTTAGGGTGTATAAAAGGGGGGTATAAATCATGAGAAGAAACACACAATACATAACTCTTCTTCTTCTTCTTCTTCTCCAACTTTTCTTTTGAAGTTTTGATGAACATGTGCAGCTAAAGTCTTGTTGGTCGAAGTGTATGGAAGCCTTGGAATCAATAAACTTATGAGATCTAAATTGTTTTTATATGTTTGATTTATACTTTGAATATTGAATATTTTTCTATGCCAACTTTCATGATTGTTTTGTTTAATTACTAGGAGGCCTACTAGTTTATTATTCATTTCGATCTACCGCTAAATTAGATATCAAATCTGTAATTGTTTGATGTTTCTAATTTATGAAGCAACTAAGATTTAATGAACTGCTTTGTTTTATTAGATCCTAGAAGAGAAACATTTGACAAAATTTAATGCAACCGCTTGTGTTTGTGTTATTTTGCTTTATCGATCTCTTTGTTCTTTAAAAAATTGCTAGATTAAATCTTTAGCGCTTGTCTTGTATTATTTAGTAATTAAAGTTAATTAGGTTGCTTGTATCTAATTAACTAAGCCTAAGAGAGATAGGAAGATATTTTCAACGGTAAATATTCAAAGGATGATTTAATTTATGCTTGCATCGATAATCAATTTTATGATTTCCAATGGTAAATGTTCACTGAGACTAATATTTGTTCCTTCGATTGATTTTAATACTTTAACTGTTTTTAGCTCTTCATAAATTTTCTACTATCATATTCAAGACTCTCCCCCTCCTTGTTCACATAGCATAAAAATACACTAATTGCCCTTCGTGGGATCGATCCTTACTCTCACATCTACAAATAATTTTAAGAGTAAATGTTATATTTTTGGGTGCCTACGACAGCACACCAGTGATCGTCATGGACAAACACAAAAAATGCTTGTGGATAGCAGATGTGAATACAGTCGCCATCAAAGTCTGCTCCCACAGAGCCCCAGACGCACAGCCCCTTCAGACGCACAGCCTCGCCAGAGCAAACCACTTCACAGCTAGACACGGAGGAACTCCAATATGGCTACTGAAGCAGTTATTGGCCCGAGCGAGAACTCACTCCACAGCACGACTACTGGCCATTTGCAAAAATGCATCAGCTTCTGCGGCTCTTCGAGCATAACGAAGGCACACTGCCACTGATGAGCGGGGCATAGCACTATAGAGGGCTCATCGGGTGGGAAACCAATCCTAACCGTAGTTTGGACCTCGAAGACGTCCAAGACGTTGCCCAGGTTCAAACTCCTTATGGTGGACATTTCGTACTTCTCAAGA
The DNA here is from genome assembly GCA_029216955.1 of Iris pallida. NCBI lineage: Eukaryota > Viridiplantae > Streptophyta > Magnoliopsida > Asparagales > Iridaceae > Iris > Iris pallida. The sequence goes on along the minus strand of JANAVB010044018.1, from coordinate 7,120,681 downwards.
CCAGTTAGGTATTCTTCTACAAAGACATCGCCTCTTTGGACGAAGGGATCACAACCATTAGCCGACTTATGCGAGGCCAATGGCCGTTCGAAGCTAAGTCCGGATCAAGCATAACGTTTGGAGAGGAAGATGACGCTTTAGAGGAACTCCCCTTTATACAGAGTAAGTGTGGTCCAACCAACATGCCACGTGGCCATCGGTCAAAGATGCCCAGATTAATGGGATGAACCTAGAACTCAGCACAACGAACCTCATTTAATAGGTTCATTCTACTGAGTCCTAGGCCACTAACTTCTCTAATTCCCCCCAAAAACGGCGACAATTAAAGAGGAGGACAACTGACTCAGCCATCAAGGAGAGGAGTCATTAAATGATCTTAAAAAGACTTCGACATGAACTAGCTCCTTCGACTCAAAAGTGCAGCCAGGTACCTGCGCCCCCCTCTTCGACCCAGAAGCGCAGATAACTCATTTCTTCACATAGAGCCCTCACTTTTGTCTAAAAAGCGCAGAAACCTTCAAACCCAAAAAGCTCTGCGCCCTCTCTTCGACTCGGAAGCGCAAATAGCCAATTTTTCCACACGATGCCCTCGCCTCAAAAGCTCAGTGCCTCCGCTTCAGCCCAGAAGCTCGGCCCATTCAACGGCCCCCTTCATCTGATACTTTGGTGACACCATTACCTGAAGCAAAGCTTGCTCGTTGCCCTAAAAGCATAGAGGCTCCAAAACACGGCCTGCTCGTCGTCCAAAAGCACAGAGGCTCTGTTGCCTTCGAAACACAGCCTACTCATCGCCGAAAAGCACTGTAAGCCCTTGAACCAATTTATTAATATTGAGATCATTATTAATATTATTCTCACTATTAGTATTATCATATACATGTGCAGATATAATTCTTAGAAATTATATAAAACTTAAAACATCACATTATAGGGAAGGAAAGGACCAGCATATAAATCTAATTGTAGAGAGGGGTATGATAGCATATTTCCCATTCAAATTCCAACGACCAAACGGGATAGGAGTTGAACTCAGTTTGAATCCTATTAAATTCGAATTGATTTAAACTCTAACTGATTTCTCTCAATCCTTGAGAGATTCAATTATATCCCAAGCTAGAGTGTATAAACGAGAGGCAGTCGACCCTTTGCCTCTCTTAAAATCCTAATCCCTTTCTGCGCTCTTGAGATCGAGAGGACCTGCACATTCGAAGAAGGATCGCCAAGAAGAAACTTTTCTAGGTAATGCTTCACCCCTTCAAATGTTTCCCTCAAATTCTTAATCTTAGTTATACCTTGATATTGATTCAATGGTAGTATAGGTATTGTTTTAATACCCAAGAGGGATAATGGGAGGATTCTGTACTTTAAAGACCCAACTAGAAACAACTTTGCTGGTGGAAGTGTCCAACACATGTGTCAGAAGATACCAAAAACCATGTATCAGAGTTATTTACATTATTATAAGTATGAGTTTAGGGGATGCTCAACTATGGTGTCTAGAGATGCATCAGTCTTTTTGAATCCTACATCAAGGAGGAAGTGGGTATCCAATGGTTCTTGAGTCGACCACTCGGTAATGGACCACACGTGAAGTATCAGAGTCGAACCATGTGAAACTTCATGCATTACATGGAAGATGACTGAACCCATTAAAATACCATGTTGTCCTGGTACCTGTACACAAAATCTAGTTGCCTTTGGGTGAGTCGGTATTCAAGGGAAAGGGAGAGTCTTATCAAATAGAGTATTTAGAGGTAGCAGAGTAATTGAGCACTGTAGGCATTAACCAGGAGAGAGGATAGCAGTCCAAATACTGATAGGTAGAGTTCCAATTTGTATCCAGTAGAAAAAACTGGTAAGTAGTTACTAATATGTATCTTTTGAACAGAGATGGCAAACTTATGCCAAAATCCATCAACATACGATACATGTTCACACATCAGTTAACACATTAGTTAGATAATGGCAGCAATGTTATGCAATATGGAGAGCAGATCCACTGAACCATAGGATCAAAACTACTATGTATCGGAGCCTAGGTATCAGAAACCTTAGGATCAGACCTCGACCAATATGAGATGGACATCATAACAATAAGTTAGAATAGGGTATCAGTTGACATGTGGTGGTAGCAGGTTTAGGTAGGTATTGTTGAGAATCAATAAGGGACTTTTAGTCCCACATCGGAATATGTTATATGTAGAGGAGCTAGACTCCCTATAAGTAGTGAAGTAGTCCATCAATAAAATTATCCAACCATTATTTTCTACATGGTATCAGAGCCATAACTCTCTCTCTCTCTCTCTCTCTCCACAAAAAAAAAATTCTCTCTAGCAGACCCCCTAGCCGACCCCCCCTTTCCCCCCCACCCGATCAGAACCCGACTAGAACCTCCACCCCCCCTTCCGGCGCCCGACCACAGCAGCACCCCCCCTCCCGACCCCCTCCCCACCCGACCAGAACCCCCCTCCCCGCCGACCCCCCCACTCGACCAGAACCCCCCCCCCCCCCCGCCGACCCCCCCTCGACCCCCCTCCCCCGATCGACCACAGCAGACCTCCCCCTCCAGACCCCCCCACCCGATCAGAACCCCCCTCCCCCGCCGACCCCCCCCTCCGACCCCTCCGACCCTCCCCGACCCCATCAAACCCTGACCCTAACCCTAGATTTTTGCCATGGATACCCTAACCCTAGACCTAGCAGCCCCATAAAACCCTAACCCTAGCTTTTAACAAAAAAAAATGGCGTATTTCGAATAGAGACGGCTGTCAAATCTTTATTTGCACCAACTCTTTTCCGTGCTTACGCCGTTTGGAACTAACAAATGATTTATTTGTTATTCCTTTTTCACATCGGGATCTTTGCAGAGACTGATCATGTCTTCTCTGGTGTCCTGCCGTGTTCGCTTTACATGTGCGCGCCGGTGCTGGCCAAGTTAGTAGTGCATTAGTAAAGTCTCTGGCGTTGAAGAAGACGACGTCGACGACGAAGACGTTGGGTCAGTTGCAGCCTCCGACGACATAGAAGACGACGAATTGAGTTCACAGTTGAAGACGCCATGGATTCGATCAGTGGCAAACTGACGGCCGATGAGATGAAGGCCTTGGTTGATGATATCTTATCCAAGAGATTAACCGAGGTAACCCCACGTGTGATCCATACTGATGTGGATCCGTCGCCTTACAAAATGGGGAAGCTGGAGAAACTGGAGACGAAGTTGGAAGGAACTTCCAACTACTTGAAGTGGTCGCAGCAGGCGATGCGGACACTAAAGGGACGTGGCTTGGTTGGCTATGTCACTGGCCAAGCCAAGGCGCCAGCCGATCACTCCACCAAGGAGTTTGCTGTGTGGGAGATTGTCAACAACGTTGTGGCTGGATGGTTGACTGCCTCTTTAACCGACCAGGTGTCGGGCAATATCGAGGCTATGGAGGCTGCTGCTGATATATGGCAGACTCTCAAAGATATGTACTCCGGCTCTGGCAACCCTATGCGAGTCTTTCAACTGCAAGATAAACTCGATAGGGTGGCCCAAGACGACCGTACCATCTCTGAGTACGCGGCCCTGTTGAAGAAGTATTGGTCTGATCTGGATCATTATGATCCTCTTGGGATGGAAGATGCACAAGTCGAACCAGCCTTCGCAAAGTACTTTCAGACGTTCTTGGCTTATATTTCCCGGCAGCGTATGATGAAATTCCTGAAGGGACTACACCCTGTCTTTGAGCAGCGACGGAATATCCTCCTTTCCCAACCCACGCTTCCGACCTTGGAAGCAGCTATAGCTGTCATGACACAGGAAGAAGCTCGACTGAAGTTGATGCCCAACAAGGGCTCCTCCCAGGGGGAGCCAGCCGCGGTTGAAAAGTCTGCCCTTGCTGCCTTCAATCAACCTCCATCTATGGGTGGTGTTTGTCACAATTGTGGTGACTCCGGACATTACATCCACTTTTGTCCAAAACCCTTGCGCAATCAGTCTACTGATCGAGGACGGGGTCGTGGAGGCCGGCGTGGTGGTAGAGGAGGCTATGCCGGTAGAAGGGTCGGACACAAAGCAAATCTGGCGGAGGAAGGAGAAGAGAATCAACTGGCTGCCATAACCCCGCTTGAGCGGGAGTTCCTTGAGAAGTTGAGAGGCACAAAGCTGGGTTCGGTCGACTGTCCTGGGGCGTCTTCATCCTCAGGAGATCACCTCACTTGCTTTGCCCAAACCAGCACCGATGATTCTGCACGTGCTCTTGCCTCTATCCATCAGTCAGGATGGATTATGGACTCTGGGGCATCTCGCCATGTCACGGGGTCCCGTGATGCGTTTCAGGGATATACTCACCTACCATTGTCGGAGAGTATTCAGACCTCTGATGGTACATCCAGACCTGTAGTGGGTACAGGCACTGTCGCATGCACCCCTTCTATCACTCTAACCAATGTCTTACATGCTCCATCTTTTTCTGTCAATCTTTTATCCATTAGTGCCATTATACTTGATCTTAACTGTACTGTTTTCTTTGACATTCCTAAGGTGACTTTTCAGGAGAAGGGGACAGGACGACGACTTGGGACTGGCACATGGCATAAGGGGCTGTGGTATTTAGACAGGACTGGACTGGACAAAGCATTGGCATCCTTGATAGCAGCCGCACCACCAGAAGCTTCCTGTCGCAGTGTTGAAGCCGACTTGCTACTCCACCACCAGCGTGTCGGTCATTCCTCTTTTCAAGTTCTTAGTTGAATGTATCCATCCTTATATCAAAGGGCTGATAAAGTGAAGTTATTTTGTGATGCTTGTGAGTTGGGAAAACATACCAGAAGCTCGTATGTAAGCTCGGGGAATAGAAGTTCAGCTGCTTTTGACATGATACATTCGGACGTATGGGGCCCTTGTCCTACAACCGGAATTAACGGTTTTCGATGGTTCGTCACCTTCATTGACTGTTATACCCGCGTGACGTGGGTCTACCTTCTAAAGAATAAAAGTGACGTCCTTGTGGCTTTTCGGGACTTTTATCGCCAGGTGGAAACACAATATGGCGCTAAAATTAAGTGTTTCCGGTCTGACAATGGGACGGAGTATACTAATAAGCTGGTTGCTGAGTATTTTTCCATCCATGGAATACTACATCAAACTTCATGTGCTTATACTCCGGCACAAAATGGTGTGGCTGAACGAAAGAACAGACACCTGCTGGAAGTCGCACGGACGATGATGCTGGCTATGAATGTCCCGAAGCACTTATGGGGGCAGGCTATTTTGACGGCCTCGTATCTCATCAACAGAATGCCGTCTCAAGTATTGGACTGGAAGACACCATTGGAGATGCTTACTGGGGCAACTACATACCCTGTTCCACCAAAAGTTTTTGGATGTGTGTATTTTGTCCAAGATAATCGGCCTGGCGTTGGCAAACTGGATCCTAGAGCAGTTAAATGTGTCTTTGTCGGTTACACGGTGACTCAGAAGGGATATGCTTGTTGGAGTCCAATCAAGCGGAAGATGTTTGTCAGCATGGACGTTACATTTAGAGAACTCAAACCATACTATGGTTCGGATGAAGGTTCAGCATTTGGTGACACATCTAACACAGGTGGTGTTCGATGTGAGGGGGAGATAATAAGCCCAAATGTGGTCGTCGGATCGGTTTCGTGTCCGGTTGTAGAAAACTGGACGAAAGGGGGAGAGCACAGTGACTCAGATACAGATGAAGAAGAAGAAGATACATATGTTACGCAGGGGGAGCAACAGACAAGGGAAAAGGAGCTCCAAGTCTACAGAAGGAGACAACAGAAGTCCAGTACTGGGCCTATGCCGTGCCCTGTGCCTACTGTGCCAAGTCCCTCGTCTACTCCTGCTCCAACTCCTGAAGATGTTGCCCCCGTACTGAATCACTCGAATTCTGATGTGGATCTCTCCGACTCGAATGGTATGATCTCTCCACCACCTATTTCTCCCTTAAGGAGATCTTCTCGCATCAATGCGGGTAAGGCTCCTGCTCGGTTTGATGATTACGAACATGATATTGCCAACTTCTTGTCTTATTCTAACATTTCTTCGAATTATCGAGCCTTCATTGCATCGTTAGACTCTACTTCGTTGCCCAAGTGTTGGCAGGAAGCAAAGAAAGATCCAAAGTGGAAAGCTGCAATGATGGAAGAACTTGGGGCACTGGAGAAAAATAAGACATGGGAGCTGGTTCCATTACCCAAAGGGAAGAAAGCTGTGGGATGCAAATGGGTGTACACGGTGAAAGAGACGCCAGAAGGAAAGGTCGAGCGATACAAGGCAAGGTTGGTTGCAAAAGGATTCACACAGTCATATGGCATAGACTATGATGAGACGTTTGCCCCAGTAGCAAAAATGAGCACCGTGAGAACTCTGGTCGCCATTGCAGCAAACTATGGATGGAAGCTGTACCAGCTGGATGTGAAGAATGCCTTCCTTCATGGGGACCTGCAAGAAGAAGTATACATGGAGCTCCCGCCAGGATGCTACGCGACGGAATCAAACGGAGGGACGTCACAAGGAAAGGTGTGTAAGCTGAAGAAGTCGCTATACGGGCTCAAGCAATCTCCTCGAGCCTGGTTTGACAGATTCAGAAAGGCTGTTACAGGCATGGGATACCGTCAAACAAATGCAGATCATACGGTCTTCCTCCAGCATGCAAGAGGCCATATCACTATACTTGCTGTATATGTGGATGATATAGTGATCACAGGTGATGATGAAGTCGAGATCACTAAGCTGAAGTCAAAACTCGCGAAGGAGTTTGAGGTGAAGGATTTAGGAGCGATGAGGTACTTTCTAGGTATCGAGGTGTGTGAAGGCGAACAAGGAATTGTTCTCTCATAGAGAAAATACGCACTAGATCTGCTGAAGGAGACAGGGATGCTAGGATGCAAAGCAGCAGTCACTCCAATTGACCAGAAGTGCAAGTTGGGAGCAGAAGCAAGAGAGCCAGTTGATCGTGAAAGATATCAACGACTTGTAGTAAGATCGATTTATCTGGGGCACACTCGCCCTGATATCTCATTTGCGGTGAGTGTAGTGAGTCGCTACATGCATGATCCAAGAAAGGGTCATATGGAAGCAGTATTTCAGATCTTGAGATATCTGAAAGGAACGCCGGGAAAGGGGCTATGGTTCAAGAAGAATGGACGCATAGAAGTTGAGGGATACTGTGATGCAGACTGGGCGAACTGCATAGACGACAGAAGGTCTACCACGGGATACTGTATTTTTGTAGGAGGAAATCTGGTCTCATGGAGAAGCAAGAAACAGTCAGTGGTAGCACGGTCGACAGCTGCAGCAGAATACAGAGCAATGGCTCTGGGAGTGTCCGAGTTGCTGTGGGTGAAAGCATTGCTGACAGAGTTGCAGCTGGATAAGGGAGCACCATTGCGTCTTCTGAGCGATAGTCAAGCTACAATCAGTATAGCTAACAATCCAGTTCAGCACGACAGAACGAAGCACATCGAGATTGATCGATTCTTCATCAAGGAGAAACTGGAACAAGGGATACTGAAGAATGACCATGTCCGCTCAGAAGAACAAGTTGCAGACTGTCTGACTAAGGGTCTTAGCTCATTAAGTCTGTCAAAGCTATGTAACAAGATGGGGATGATCAATATCTATCGCCCATCTTGAGGGGGAGTGTTGAGAATCAATAAGGGACTTTTAGTCCCACATCGGAATATGTTATATGTAGAGGAGCCAGACTCCCTATAAGTAGTGAAGTAGTCCATCAATAAAATTATCCAACCATTATTTTCTACAGGTATCGGTGATGACTAATTGGGGTACAGAAAGGTAACCATGGACGCACATGTATTCGGGTTAGAAGAGGTGTTAATAGATAGGGTACCACTTGAAATAGAGCTCCAATCTAAGAGTATCAGGCACTACAGGTAAAAGGAGTCAATGAGCACTCTTGACAAACAATGGGACTATCCATAGGTATGAGTTAAGTATGAGAGAGCAAACAAAATCTCTGATTAATTAGATATCAAGCTATGAAAGTTTACTTTATGTGCTCTGATATCCAAATCAGTCTTGTATGACCCCCATGCTTTATCCGATTAATTACCTGAACAAATTAGTTGACTTATTGTCCTAATACCAAACTAATACTGACAGATAAATCTTTTAGTTGGATATTACCAACATCCAATAGGTCCAATTGTTTCAGTTTCAGACCCTTAAAGTCAGGAGATGGGGTTCGAGCCCCAGAATATACCTAACAAGGCTAGGGTAGTCTACTGAAGGATGTAAATATGTAGGTTAGGCATGGGGCAGTGGGTTGGTAACAAACTGTAAGAAGGTGATGTTAAGCAAGTTTGTGAAAACACAAGAGAAAGGGGTGAATGAGACAGTGAGTTAGGAAGAGGTATGTACAGCCGAGTTAGATCTCTGCTTAGGAACTAAGTACTCTGAACCATGTGTGACAGGTTTACTTGTATCAGGCACGACTAAATGGTTAGTTGCCTCAAGTAGCAATAGCACGAATGTGAAGAGCCAATAGCCACCATAGGAGATGTATGTCCTACAGACTAATAGAAGTATGCAAGGGAGTAACAGATATATGTATGGTAAGTTATCAGTAAGTTAAACATGGGCCTGTTAGTGATGTACCAAGTATATACATGTTCAGGTTAGTGTCAACAATAGAGAAACTATGTACTTAAGAATACAACCTTGAGAGGTCCTCATGAATGCCAGTAAGGTATATGGGCACTAACACACATTAGCTATGTTAGAGTCCAGATAACCCAAGTGTGTTATATGACTAGAAGAGTATCAATTATTCGACTGATATGTCATTAGACTGATGTACCAGTCATTAGGCATAAGGGGTTCCAGGAAACCACTTATAAGGAGGGAGGGGTCTGCAAGTAACCCAGGGACTAGATAAGGTATCAGAGAATTCTAGTAAAACCTTAAAAATCAGTAGAAGACAGGACATATAGATAGGAAAAGTCCAAGCAAAGGCAATAATAGGTGAGTAGATAATGTCATGAAATAGGAATACGAAATCAAGGACCTAATAACAATAAGTAGAGTTGGCTTGATGTTTCAAATCATTTATTGATCTCATATATTCAAAATATGTTACTTGGACTCTGACTCAACATTCGACCCATATCCGCAGCTCAGGACCACAGGCAAGTACATATATTGATATCGTTTCTGATAGTTTCTTTTACATGTTATACATATGTCTTGCTGCTTTGTTGACACGCTCGTCATATGGAGATTAGTATCATAGATTTATTATACATCTTGACTGTCCTTTACATGTTCACCCCACTTGCGATTGATTCCATGAGTACTAGATGGGCGGAGAAATATCTTAGTAGACATGTAAACTACCCATTCCATTCGCAAAATGTCTGTTCTTGACTGATAGCAGCTGCACACGTCACGTATAGGGTGCCAGATTTACCCCTTAGCCGTTCATACGTTGAAATTGATATTTTAATACACATAGATAGTTAATATTCTAAATATTTCATCTTGTTCTTTACCACTTGCCATGTTATCATAGTTACATATTGCTTTCTGGTAGCTATTTCTCATCAGTAGAGTTACATGTTCTTTTCCATTATACCATGATACTAGTTACTTTCTAGTTTCATTCTCATATGCTATATACATGTTCTGTGACTCTGTTGTGTCTCGGATAGCTGTTATATGTGTACTTGTTCCATTCCTGACTGGAAAAGCAACATTTTAGGTGATGAGTTAGAGGAGTTCTGTACCACTTGCTATGAGCAGACTGTGGACCCTGATCTGAGCATACAGGAGGAATTGGATGCGAGGCTACCCTCCGCAGATGGCATTTAGCTAGATATTATTCAGTTGAGCCGGAGTTGCCTCCGGGAACTCTTTAGTTATTATATTTTGTTTGAGGATTACGTGAGTGGAGCAGTGGATATCCATATTAGCATATTTTGTTCTTTGAGATTATTTCATCTATCACTTTTTGATCTCTATCTTGGAGGCTATTCAGATCAGTTATTTATCCTCTCTCTCACTGTGGTTATTTTGTTTATATATCTTACTGTTGTGGACTGATCTGTAGATATTGGTTGTACTATGGATATATATAAACTGCATGGTTGTATTTGATAAAATATGGAGATGACTAGACAGCGTTCTACCGCCGATACCGTGGCGTAGGCTGGACGTACCCATGGCTCATGCCCAAATATTGGGTGCGGATCGTGACACGTTTTTATGGTGGCCCATATAGGTCAGATTTTGCAAAAACCGTAAAACTTGTGGTGGTACTCAACTTAGATGTACTACTGCGGGCCTGTGAATAAAAATAGATTTAAGAACCATCTCCACATGTTTTAAAACTGTTATTGACTTCCATGTTTGATTTCAATTACTCCTTTGATATGCATCCTGTTTGAATCTTCATACCGACTAATGATTTTCTTTTGCGATAGCTAAATGGATTACCAAGGCTGGAACACCGCTTCCTTGAACACCCCAGCAACCGTCGACGGGTCTTCCGCGAACGGAACCCCACCGACCCACGGAGGCAGTTTACTTATCTGGGCGAGATGCCACAGCCACAGACTTCGAGATTTCGTCGAGATGATATTCTACCACCTCCCCAGTTCCCTCTGCCAACTCTGCCACCAGCACTGTTTCTCCTACCAGTACCCGTCCAGCATCCAGCACCAGTTTTGCCTGCAGCACCTGCGCTGGACAACGCTACGCTCCTTGGGATCTTCCAGCGGCTCATCACTTCCTAAACGGAGTAGGCCAATGCCTTCTGTGATACCTTGAGAGAGGCTTTTCAGACTAGGGATGCTCCCCCACTGCGCCCCGGAACTTCTAAGAATTTTATGGACCTTAGGCCCAGGGAATTCAAAGGAACGGAAGGGATCCTCCACGCAGATGATTGGTTAGAGAACGTGGATCGCAATCTTCGGATGGCTCAAATTCCTGAAGACATGAAGGTCGAGACAGCTAGCATGCAGCTTTACGACATCGCCCGCACGTGGTATAGAGACGAGCCCCGATTCACCGCCCCAGATGTGACATGGGAAGAGTTCAAGAAACTGTTCAAGACGAAGTTCTACCCCGACGCGGCCAGAGAGGAGTTGGAGAGCGAGTTCGAGAGCCTAGAACGGGGCAACCTCTCCATCGACGAGTACACCGCAGTATTTTCCCGCATCAGCCGCTTCGAAGATGCCATGACCCCTGAAGCCAAAGCCAAGAAGTTCAGAAAAGGGCTATCACATGAAATTTGTATCACCATCTACACCAGCCAGGCCACCACTTATGAAAGAATCTTGAAGGTTGCGCAGGTAGGAGAGAAGGAGCTGAAGCGCAAGCAGAAGAGGGACAGAGACGCATACGGAGGAGGCAACAGCCGATCAGGGTCGACAAAGCGACCCAATACCCCAGGGAAGACCGCAGCACAGCAGCCTCAGCCACAGCCCCATTTATAGCAGCAGCAGTACCAACCTCCAGTTAGAGCCCCTGCCTTCCAGCAGAACCAGCAGAGACAGCCCCTTGGGCCTTGCAGCTACTGCAAGAAGTCAGGACACATATGGGATGTATGCAGGAGACGACTTGGAGTATGCTTATTATGTGGTTTGAGCGCACATCAGATGAGGGAGCATCCATCGACGTAGATTCATACAGCACAGAGGGTAGCTCCTGCCCCAGGAGCACCGACGAAGCCCGCGATACCCTAGCAGCAGAGAGGGCCCCTGCCCACACAGCAACAGCGCTTCGTCCAGCACCAGCAGCAAGGCAGAGCTTATGCCATGGCGGCCGAGGAGACATTGGCATCTCTGAACGTGATAGCAGGTTCTGTTCTCCTTGAGTCCTTTTCAGCTATTGCTTTATTCGATTCTGGCGCCAGTCATAGCTTCATATATGCAGCTTTTGTTTTTAGACATAGTTTTGTATCTGATCCTTTAGACTACACTTATAAAATCTCGACTAGCGGAGGCATCATCCTAGTCAAGGATGTTTGCGGCGGACGCTGTATTACTTTAGGAGGCTGGGAAATGCACGCTAGTTTACTCATAATGCCACTTTCGAGCTTTGATATAGTGCTCGACATGGATTGGTTGAGTAAACATTATGCCAGCATTGATTGTCGCCGCGGATGTGTTGTGTTTAGTCCGCCTGGAGCGACCGTGTTCAAGTTCGCTAGAGGAGCAGTAGAGCAGCTTAGCGATGCTATTTGTGGAGCCATGGTAGCAGAGAAGGAGCTACCTCATCCGATCATCACGGAGTTTCTTAACATTTTTCTCGAGGAGCTGCCGGGATTGCCGCCAGACAGAGACGTTGAGTTTTCCATTGATCTTGTGCCAGGCTCGAAGCCAGAGTTGCAGCGAGTATACATGATCAATAACAAGGAAGTCATAGAATTGAAGAAGCAGATCGACGAGCTACTGGAGAAAGGATTCATTAGATCGAGTTCGTCGCTTTGGGGTGCACCAGTTCTATTCGTGCCAAAGAAGGACGAGATGGTGCGTATATGTATCGACTACCAGACCTTGAATAACAAGACGATCAAGAACAAATACCCGCTACTAAGAATTGACGATCTTTTTGATCAGTTAAGCGGTGCACGGGTATTTTCGAGGATCGACTTAAGGTCCGGGTACCACCAAGTGAATGTGAAGAAGGAGGATATTCCGAAGACTGCCTTCCAGACCAAGTTAGTGATGACGTTTGGATTGACTAATGCCCTGGCAGTTTTCATAAATTTGATGAACAAGATATTTCATCCATACCTTGATATGTTCGTAGTGGTTTTCATCAATGACATCCTCATTTATTCAAAGTCGGCGATCAGGAAGAAGAAACTCTACGAAAAACTTTCGAAGTGCGAGTTTTTCCTAGACAAGGTAGAATTCCTTGGGCATGTGGTGACAGGAGACGGTATATCCGTAGACCCGAAGAAGATTGCTGCTATCGAGTCGTGGACTACTCTAACTTCTGTGGCGAAGATTCGGAGCTTCTTGGGATTGGCGGGGTACTACAGGAAGTTTGTACAGGATTTTACTCGGATTGCGGAGCCGATGACTAGGCTCACCCGGAAAGACGTAGAGTTTGCGTGGACAGAAGATTGCCAGGCTGCATTCGACGAGCTGAAGAAGAGGCTGACGATAGCTCCCATATTGACGTTGCCATCTAGAGCAGAACAAGAAGGTGATAGCATATCTATCCAGACAGCTACGACCACATGAGAAGAATTACCCCACCTACGATCTAGGGCTGGCGGCAGTCATATTCGCCCTGAAGTTGTAGAAACACTACTTGTACGGAGAGCGTGTGGAAATATTCACTGACCACAAAAGCTTGAAGTACATTTTCACGTAGAAGAAGCTGAATATGAGACAACACAGATGGCTGGAATTGATGAAGGATTTCGACATCTTGTTGCAGTATCATCCAGGAAAGGCTAACGTAGTTGCGGATGCCTTGAGTCGGTATCCCGTGGCTATGTTCTTGACGAGAGACTGACATCTGTTAGCAGACTTAGAGAGTTTTGGCATTAAGGTCGTCATTTCGGAAGTCGAGATACAGATGACGGACATACAGATACAGTCTGGACTGATGGACAGGATACGAGAGATACAACATCGGGACGAGCAGTTGAGAAGTATCATAGCACAGGCGCAGGCCGGTTTGTTAGAGGATTTTACCATTGCAGAGGATGGCTCGTTGAGGCACGGGACGAGATTATGTGTACCTAGTGGAGAGCTACGAGAGGAGGTTATACAGGAAACACTATTCTCAGTATTCTTTGCATCCTGGAGCCAATAAGATGTACAAGGATATGAGAGCCCACGTATGGTGGTATGGCATGAAGCGAGAGGTGGCATGCTTCGTTTCTAGATGCCTTGTGTGTCAGCAGGTCAAAGCCGAGAGGCAGAGACCCGGAGGTTTACTTCAGTCATTGTCGATTCCAGAGTGGAAGTGAGAACATATTACTATGGATTTTGTTTCCAGTCTTCCACGTTCGCCTGGAGAGAAGGATACGATTTGGGTCATCGTTGACAGGTTGACCAAATCGGCCCACTTTATACCATTCAAAGTAGGACTGTCCACGGAGAGGTTGGCAGAGTTGTATGTAAAGCAGATCATCAGGTTGCATGGCATTCCAGTGAGTATTGTCTCCGACCGTGACAGCAGGTTCACATCCCACTTTTGGAGGAGCCTACATACTAGCTTGGGCACATCGCTCAAGTTCAGCACAGCCTATCATCCGTAAACAGATGGGCAGTCGGAGTGGACCATTCAGACGCTCGAGGATATGCTGCAGACGTATGTACTAGATTTCGGTGGCTCGTGGGAGGATCACCTTTACCTCGTGGAATTCTCCTACGACAACAGCTATCAAGCTAGTATCGAGATGTCCCCATTCGAGGCTCTATATGGATGGAGATGTCGTACCCTACTGTCTTGGGACAACGTGGGCGAGAAAGCATTATTGCGACCCGAGATGGTAGTAGATGCTGCGGAGACAGTAAAGAAGATTATAGAGCGACTTCGTGTGGCTCAGGACAGGCAGAAGTACTGGGCTGACAGTCACCGTAGACCGTTAGAGTTTGAGGTATAGTTTTCCCTTCGTTTGAGGTTGCTAATGATGATAGGAGTAGGTCGTAACCTCTTGCTTAAATCTAGGTTGGCGATATGGTGTTCTTGAAGATATCTCTAACACGTGGCACGATACATTTCGGAGGAGGCGAAAAGCTCAGTCCGAGATATATCGGACCGTTTGACATCCTCGAAAAGATCGGAGCAGTGGCATACCGTTTGGCATTACCACCTGCACTGGAGGGAGTGCACAACGTATTCCATGTGTCCCAGTTGAGACGGTACGTGACAGACCCCAGCCACGTACTAGATCACTCAGAGATCGAGGTGGGACTGAGCCTTAGCTATCAGGAGCAGCCCGTAGAGATCTTGGATCACAGAGAGAACGTGCTATGCAACCAGACTATTCCATTGGTGTGAGTTGCATGGAGGTACCATTCTCCAGGCAAATCTACTTGGGAGAGAGCGGACGAGATGCGGGAACACTATCCTTACCTTTTCGAGACATAAGGTATATTTCTACCCTTGTGTCTATCCTTTAATTTCGAGGACGAAATATTTTAAGGAGGTTAGGTTTGTGAGCCCTTGAACCAATTTATTAATATTGAGATCATTATTAATATTATTCTCACTATTAGTATTATCACATACATATGCAGATAAAATTCTTAGAAATTATATAAAACTCAAAACATAGCATTATAGCGAAGGGAAGGACCAACATATAAATCCAATTATAGAGAGGGGTGTGATAGCATATTTCCCATTCAAATTCCAACGACCAAACTAGGTAGGAGTTGAACTCAGTTCGAATCCTATTAAATTTAAATTGATTTAAACTCTAATTGATTTCCCTCAATCCCTGAGAGATTCAATTATATCCCAAGCTCGGGTATATAAATGAGAGGCAGTCGACCCCTTGCCTCTCTTAAAACCCTAATCCCTCCATACACTCTAGAGATCGAGAAGACCTGCACATTCGAAGAAGGATCGCCAAGAAGAAACTTTTCTAGGTAATGCTTCACCCCTTCAGATGTTTCCCTCAAATTCTTAATCTTAGTTAAACCTTGATATTGATTCAATGGTAGTATAGGTAATTGTTTTAATACCCCAGAGGGATAATGGGAGGATTCTGTACTTTAAAGACCCAACTAGAAATAACCATTGCTGGTGGAAGTGTCCAACACATGTGTCAGAGGATACCAAAAACCATATATCAGAGTTTTTTACATTATTATAAGTATGAGTTTAGGGAATGCTCAACTATGGTGTCTAGAGATGCATCTGTCTTTTTGAATCCTACATCAAGGAGAAAGTGGGTATCCAATGGTTCTTGAGTCGACCACTCGGTAATGGACCACACGTGAAGTATCAGAGTCGAACCATGTGAAACTTCATGCATTACATAGAAGATGACTGAACCCATTGAAATACCATGTTGTACTGGTACCTGTACACAAAATCTAGTTGCCTTTGGGTGAGTCGGTATGCAAGGAAAAGGGAGAGTCTAATCAAATAGAGTATGTAGAGGTAGCAGAGTAATTGAGCACTGTAGGCATTATCCAGGAGAGAGGATAACAGTCCAAATACTGATAGGTAGAGTTCCAATTTGCATCCTGTGGGAAAAACTAGTAAGTAGTTACTAATCTATATCTTTTGAACAGAGATGACAAACTTATGCCAAAATCCATCAATACGATACATGTTCACACATCAGTTAACACATTAGTTAGATAATGGCAGCAATGCTATGTAATATGGAGAGCAGATCCACTGAACCATAGGATCAAAACTACTATTTATCGGAGCCTAGGTATCAGAAACCTTGGGATCACTCCTCGACCAATATGAGATGGGCATCAGAACAATAAGTTAGAATAGGGTATCAGTTGGCATGTGGTGGTAGCAGGTTTAGATAAGTATCGGTGATGACTAATTGGGGGACAGAAAGGTAACCATGGATGCACATGTATTCGGGTTAGAAGGGGTGTTAATAGACAGTGTACCACTTGAAATAGAGCTCCAATCTAAGAGTATCAGGTACTACAGGCAAAATGAGTCAATGAGCACTCTTGACAAACAATGGGACTATCCATAGGTATAAGTTAAGTATGAGAGAGCAAACCAAATCTCTGATTAATTAGATATCAAGCTATGAAAGTTTATTTTATGTGCTCTGATATCCAAATCAGTCTTGTATGACCCCCATGCTTTATCCGATTAATTACCTGAACAAATTAGTTGACTTATTGTCCTAATACCAAACTGATACTGACAGATAAACCTTCCAGTTGGATATTACCAACAACCAATAGGTTCAATTGTTTCAGTTTCAGACCCTTAAAGTCAGGAGATGGGGTTCGAGCCCCTGAATATGCCTAACAAGGCTAGGGTAGTCTACTGAAGGATGTAAATATATAGGTTAGGCATGGGGCAGTGGGTTGGTAACGAAATATAAGAAGGTGATGTTAAGAAAGTTTATGAAAACACAAAAGAAAGTGGTGAATGAGATAGTGAGTTAGGGAGAGGTATGTACAGCCTAGTTAGATCTCTGCTTAGGTACTAATTACTCTGGAACCATGAGTGACAGGTTTATTTATATCAGGCACGACTAAAAGGTTAGTTGCCTCAAGTAGCAGTAGCACGAATGTAAAGAGGCAATAGCTACCATAGGAGATGTAAGTCCTACAAACTAATAGAATTATGCAAGGGAGTAACAGATATATGTATAGTAAGTTATTAGTAAGTTAAACATGGGCCTGTTAGTAATGTACCAAGTATATACATGTTCAAGTTAGTGTCAACAATAGAGAAACCATGTACTTAAGAATACAACCTTGAGGGGTCCTCATGAATGCCAGTGAGGTATATGGGCACTAACACACATTAGCCATGTTAGAGTCCAGATAACCCAAGTGTGCTATGTGCCTAGAAGAGTATCAGTCATTCGACTGATGTATATGTCATTAGACTGATGTACCAGTCATCAGGCATAAGTGGTTCTACGAAACCACTTATATGGAGGGAGGGGTCTGCAAGTACCCCAGGGACTAGATAAGGTATCAGATAATTCTAATAAAACCTCAAAAATCAGTAGAAGACAGGACATGTAGATAGGAATATTCCAAGAAAAGACAATAATAGGTGAGTAGATAATGTCAAGAAATAGGAATACGAAATCAATAGCAATAAGTAAAGTTGGCTTGATGTTTCAAATCATTTATTGATCTCATATATTCAAAATAGGTTACTTGGACTTTGACTCAACATTTGACTCGTATACGTAGCTCCGGACCACATGCAAGTGCATATACTGATAGTTACTGTTTCTGATAGTTTCCTTTACATATTATACATATGTCTTGCTGCATTGTTGACACGCTTGTCACATGGAGATTAGTATCATGGATTTATTATACATCTTGACTGTCGTTTACATGTTTACCCTACTTGCGATTGATTCCATGAGTACTAGTTGGGCAAAAAATATCTTGGTAGACGTGTAAACTACCCATTCCATCCCCAAAATGTCTATTTTTGACTGATAGCAGCTGCGTACGACACGTGAAGGGTGTCGAATTTACCCCTTAGCCGTTCACACGTTAAAATTGATATTTCAATACACGTAGATAGTTAATATTCCAAATATTTCATCTTGTTCTTCACCACTTGCCATGTTACCATAGTTACATATTGCTTTCTGGTAGCTATTTCTCATCAGTAGAGTTACATGTTCTTTTCCATTATACCATGATGTTAGTTACTTTCTAGTTTCATTCTAATATACTATATACATGTTCTGTGACTCTGTTGTGTCTCGGATAGCTGTCATATGTGTACTTGTTCCATTCCTAACTAGAAAACCAATATTTTAGGAGATGAGTTAGAGGAGTTATGTACCTCTTACTATGAGCAGACTGTGGACCCTGATCTGAGCATACATGAGGACTTCGATGCAGGGCTACCCTCCGCAGATGGCATTTAGATAGATATTATTCAGTTGAGCCGGAGTTGCCTCCGGGAACTCTTTAGTTATTATATTTTGTTTGATGATTATGTGAGTGGAGTAGTGGATATCCATATTAGCACATTTTGTTCTTTGATATTATTTCGTCTATTACATTTTGATGTCTATCTTGGAGTCTATTTAGATCAGTTATTTATTCTCTCTCTCATTGTGGTTATTTTGTTTATATATCTTGCTGCTGTGGACTGATCTGTGGATATTAGTTGTATTATAGATATATATAAACTGCATGGTTGTATTTGATAAAATATGGAGATGACTAGACAGCGTTCTACCGCCGATACCGCGGCGTAGGCTGGACGTACCCACGGCTCATGCCAAAATATTGGGTGTGGGTCGTGACAAACGCAGAGGATCCGTTGTCTTTGAAGCGCAACCAACTCATCGCCCAAAAGCACAGAGGCTCCGTCGTCTTCAAAACATAAGTCTACTCATTGCCCAGAAGCACAGAGGCTCTGTCATTTTCGAAACACAAGTCTACTCGTCACCCAGAAGCATAGAGGCTCCGTCGTCTTTGAAATACAGCTTACTCATCGCCCAAAAGCACATAGACTCCGTCGTCTTCAGAAGAACGGTCTACTCATCGCCTAGAAGCGCAACATCACTGAAGCTTCACTAGATGTACAGACAGCATGGTCCCACCCAATTGGTTTGTTTAAACCACTGCTCTTAAAGATAAGACAGAAGTTGATTCTGTTGATAAGAGCAATATCTTATCAGTTGGTTTAAAATCACGAATAAGGACAAAGTTTGTTCTTATGGATGAAGGCCATACTAATCGGTTGGTTTAAACCAATGGCCTCCTAAGATAAGACAAAATCTGACTCTGTGATGGAATCCAAGATCTATTCAGCTTCATCTGAACAGAAGACTTCGAGCAATAGACACACGCCACGTGTTTTTTTTCGGTTATGTTGATAACCACTCGAGATCTCGATATAAGAGAATCTCAACGTCCGCTACGTGTCATCTCGGCAACAGCCCTCACGGTGCAATGATAGAAGATTCTTTCATATCTCAAATCCTAATGCACGTCGCATAGATTCCCCCTCCCCTATAAACAGAAGGAGTTTTCCTACAATAAAGAGGCTTCAAAATCTTCAACTTTGGCATCCTCTTGATTGGTAACCCTAGAGTTTCAATCACCAACACTAGAAAGCCAAAGCAAGTTCAACTCGTCGTCAGATCGTCAATGGAGTAAAGGAGCAGCTGCAGTGCTCGATCTCTACCACCATATTTTTAGAAATTTTGTACTTAGATCTCCTGTTTTGGAATTGATTATACTCTTTTTACGTTTAAAATACAAAAAGTTTGTATAAACTTTTATCATGGCAAACAAGATGGCGACTCTGCTGGGGACTTCCTTCTCCTCTAACGAGAAGGTAGTGGCACAACCTGACAACAACTTGCTGGGATATTTCCAGAAGACATTGGTCGTATTTCGACCAACAAGCTTTTCAGGATCTCCTTTCTTAGGAGAAGTCGAGTCCTACGAAGCGGTTCGTAAAACAGAAGAAGACTCGACGCACCTGGGTGCCGAAGGTGGCTGCAACGAGTAGCACGACGGAGAGGACTACGCTCCAGAACCCCGTGACCGACAAAACCCTGAAGAAGAGTTCGGCTACTGCCACCATGCCGCCTAGCTCGATTCCCACTCGGGGAAAGCGCAGTGAAGATGCGGCTCTCCTGTGGCGGGACTAACAAAGACACAATGCCGAAGGAAGCGTGCAATAGCGCAACTGCTTATGGAGGAAGCTTTGCCGACGAGAAGATCTGTCTTTGACAAAATTGCCTACCCATCTGGTTAGGTCACACTGTACTCTGAACGTTATGCACCTCCTGGAGGTAACTTAAAGAGATCCAAGGCAGCACGTGCCCTACGCGAACAAAGTGCTATGCCAACCACTACATTTGATTCTAATTACTACGCACCCTCTGTGGGTAGTAGGAAGAAATCCATGGCAGCATACGTCTTGTGCAACCAACGTGCTATGCCAATAGTCAACCAAAGGTCCGTGTTGACAGTCACACTTGCAGCCAATTGAAAGCTATACAAAACTAGTCCGAGTGCCTCAACGCCTTGACCGGTAGAACCCCGCTGTCGCTTGAGCACTCATGTGTGCAACTCGAGCCAGGGGGTACACTGTATTGAGAAAGACTCACACGAACAGTATTCCTGTAAGCATGGAAGGAGTCTACCTCATCAGCAACTTTCTGATTAGGACCTGAGCGTACTTCACACGCAGGAACTCAGAGGAGGGAAGCTATCTCCGTATCCTCACTCCTGCGTACAGCTTTCCTACGTGTGCAATGGGAGTGCAGAAATGAAGACCCTAACGCTTTCTTACAAGCGTAAAGCAGAAGAGGAGCCTGCGGCACAAGGAATGCCTAAACCAAGGCATACTTGCACCCAGAACACCATCAACTGTTGCTGTCACCCAGAAGCCACATCGCCATCGAGGAGACAGTTCGTCTTCCAAAGACTGCGATCAATGGCGGCTGTACATCAGGGACTCGACCAGGAGTCGACGAGCGAGGAAGAAGAGAAACTTCGTGGTGCTCCACGCAATGCGGTACGGGGTTCTCCATCTCTCAAGCAGCTATCCAAAAATCCTCCCACCTCGGCCAACAAGCCCAAGAGGCGGCCAGGGAGCAGCAAGACGAAAGTGTCCAGTACAGGTGTGTTCCAACACATGCACGCCAAGTCTGGCTCCTTGTGTCACGACCCGTTACCCAAATTGTTGGGCCGGACCGAGCCATGTCCAGCCTACGCTTGTTAAAGCGTAGTAAGCTGTTCTAAGAATAGACAATAAAGGATCTAAGCTACTAACAGTTCTAAAATCACATTTAAATGTTCATCACAACACAGCATCTATAAGCGAAGGTAAACAAACATAGATTTAATAATACATAACCAAAGTATCTAACTGGAGACAAAGTTCAGTATCCAAATATAAGAACAGACAATGTCTAAGTCTACTAAACACATGAAAGATAACTAAGCAAGGTTCCCCATTGGGGCCTCTTCTGGAGCTAAGGCCAGGTCCTCAATGCAGTACCATAATATGTAACATAGCGTTTTCCTCCTCGAAAAGTATACCTACAATGTTATCCTGTCAGGACGGGAGCAAGTACAACCTCTACAACTAAAGTACTGAACATATAATAAAAGAGATGTACAACAAGAAACATGGTGTGATAAGTCTATAAAATAGGAAATACTGGAAAATATGGTCTCATGGTACAACTGGGATCACAGTATCATAGTAACATAGGGGACATGGCATATCTGGAATCATGGTATGACTGGAATCACGGTAAAATACATTTGTCAAGATGACACATGTATATCTAATATTTAAAACTGGAGCAAGTACGTGATCGGTCAATAGGTGATGGTGCTGTGGCACCGGTAAGAACCATATGTACTTTCGTACATGCCTAAATGTACACACGTACAAGTCCGCATGATTTTGGGCCTATGGCAAGGTCTACATGCATAATGTCGTCCTTACACGGCATCAAGGTCGCAGATAGGGGCATGATCACGTACTCAACTGTCAGTTTCCCCATAACCCATATTCTAACATGTGAGAGATACGAGAGCAGTATAAGCATGGCAGGTACTGGAAGCAGTATAAAACTCGTGAATACTCAGAGCAGTATAAAGCATAGTGAAACATGTACCGAGAACCAGTATGAAACATGTGAAGATATAAGAACTGTCCTAAGCATGGTACGGACCAAATTAATGTAACATGTGAAGATTTATCTTGCAGTTATTCAGAAAGCAGTATTTTAACAGGGTTAATACATGTTCTAGCATTAAAAGACAGTAAATGAGTGTGTAGATGTACTTGCCTCGAGCAAAGCAAGAATACTAGTACGAAGATATAGATGCCTGGTGTCCTGTCAATAATGATATACAAACTCAGTTCTAAGCTATGTTCAATATTACACTAGTGGTGAGACACGACTCCTAACTGGACACTAACTAAGAGGAGACCTAGAATAAAAGTCTAATGTGGAGTGCCACTATACACAAACTAACTTCCTCGGATCTATACACTAGTGTAGGGGGTGGTCCAATACTACAATAACTCAAAAGAACACAAAACATTGCAAGTCATAATTATTCAATAATTAAATCAAACTGTACACTAAGTTCCAACAATTTTTGAGATAGACAAAAAGATCAAATATATATAAAATAAAGTACCAAAATAATTCTTGTTAATTATAGAAATTTATACTAATTTTTCTAGAATTTATAAACCTTCATAAATATTTATTAAAAATCAACGAACACATGTATCCTGAAAATGAGTTCTGTTTTCCCATTTTTATAAAATACCAAAAGTACTTATTAAATACTGGAAAAATTATAATAAATTATCTAAATTAACATAGTATTTAAATACAATTTTTCCAAGATTTTTACAGCAATTAAAATATATATAAAAATTCAAAACCAGAAAGTAACAATATCTGGAAAAATAATTAATTATAAATTAAGGATGATACATAAGAAAAAATCTACAGATGTTGTTGGATGATAAAATAAATATCACCAACGTGTCCAGAACAGTCAAATCAGCTAGGATAGCCTACCCATAAGTCTAATTTAGACACAGGGGCAAAACGGTCATTTCGGGTTAAAATGATGTCCGCCGTTGGACACACTTTGCACCGAAAAACGTGTCGGGATAGAAGTCTACAAAACCTAGCAAATTATATGTCCACGAATCCAAAATGACGATACGAACCCAACGGTATGTCCAAAATGGAATTCCGATGTGCCGATCTCAAAATGATACGTTGACGCGGACACTTGGTATCCGGTTTGCACCGAAATGCGTGTCGGAGCAAATGTCTTCCAAACTCAGCAAATTATATGTCAACGAGTCCAGAATGACGATACGAACTCAACGGTATATCCGGAATTGGATTCCGATGAGCCGAACTCAAAGTGACCCGTTGACTCGAAAAGTGGGACCCACTTTGCACCGAAATGCATGTCAGGGCCCACGTTCTCCAAATCAAGCAAATTTTATATGAAAACAAGCCAGAACGATGCCACGAGTCTACTGGTGGTGTCAGAAATTGAATCCGGAGTCCCGGGTTCAAAAATGGAATTTTACAAGTGCAATTTAAATAATTCGGACGACCAACTTTGGCGTCGAATTCAACCAACCAAACGTGCTTATAATGAAACGAAACCTAAAGGAGGCAGGAAGAGGGTTATACCAGCTGTGCACCAGAACTGATGGCATGCAAAACGGAGCTGCGACGACGAAGATACGAACCCGCGAAGTTGGCATCATGAAACTGTCCAAAAATAGTTCAATTTAAAACGTCAACTTGGTCGCCAGGTTTGAGGTATCAAACGACAAAATTAACGGACGAAAATTGACAGGAGTGAAGATGGATGTACCAAGATTGCGACGGAGCAAAAAGTTCGCCGATCCAACGGTCGGATCTCCCAGAAAACACGCGCAAAGTCGCTGCGACGGAGCGCCATTTCCGAGTTCAAAACTCGCGCGCGCCGACGGGATTCCGTTCAAAACGCACGAATAGCCTATGCGTCGCGCTGGGGAGGAAGGCGGCGGCCAGGGGGCGTTCGCCGGAGGCTCGAGCGCTGGTGGGGGTGCTCGCGGGGGCGGCGGGCCGGCCACGTGGTGGCGCACGGCAAAGCGGTGGCGCGTGCGGGGTGGCGCGGCAGCCACCGCTGCTCGCTGCTGCTGCTGCTGTTTGCAGCGGGGTACGGCGGCGGGGCCGGCCGACCACGGCGGGCGGCGGTCGTGCGGTGGCGGCGGCGTGTGGGTGTTTGCTCGGGTGGTGGTGTGTAGTTGTGGTGGTGGTGGAGATGGTTAATGGTAAAGATGGTGAACTTGATGATGATGGTGGTGAAGATGATGGTGTAGGAGGAGGAGAGGGTGGAGCTCGGGAGGAGGAGAGGGTGGTGGCTGGTGGAGGGGTGTTCGGCCAGGGGAGGAGTCGGCTGTGGTGGAGTGGTGTGTGTGTTTTATTGTGTAAGGAGAGTGGGAGAGAGAGAGAGATTTGTATGGGTGTGTGTGTGTGTATTAATATGAGAGAGGGTGAGAATAGAGAGGGGGAGAGATATTTGTGAGAGAGAGAGGGGGAGAGATATTTGTGAGAGAGAGAGAGGGGGGTGTGTAGTACTGTCGGAAGGGGGGGTGTTTCTGTGAGGTGGAGGGGGTAATGTGTGTGTTTATGTTGAGAGAGAGAGAGAGAGTGATGTATGGTGTGTGTATATATATATTAATATATATATAGAAAGAGTGTGAGAATAGAGAGAGAGAGTGAGATATTTAAGAGAGGGGGGAGAGTAGTCGGTTGGGGAGGGGGGTTGTGAGAGAGAGTGTGGTGAGGATGAGAGAGAGAGGGAGTTATCCATATATATATATGTAGGTATATATATATATAGAGAGAGAGAGAAATATTTAGAGAGAGAGAGAGGAGAGAGAAAAGTTGATATTTCCAAAATAGGAGAAAAATAGGGAAATTATGTGGGGTACTTGGGCAGTCAGGAGAGAACAATATGGAGCTTGGGTTCGGGCTTGGTCGAGCCGGGTCGGGTCAAAATCGGACCGGGTGCAATAATAGAATTAAATACATATTTATGATCACGGGTAAATAAATAATATGCGGGGACTCCAATAAATAGGACACAAGCGTCATGTGGGTAGTAGGCTTCGTGTGGGCCACGTCCATACTTTGGGTTGACTAGGTTGGATCGATGTCGGGTCCCGAAATTAAATTGGAAAATAAATCAGGTTCTACGGTAGAAAATAAATCGGCCTAAATTGACCCGAAAATTGTGTGAAGAAAATGAAGCACAAAATGGAGTGTCTGAGTGGGACACGAAGGTCATGGGTGGAGAGCGTCTCGAGTAGATCACTCATGAGAAGTTGATTCTGAGAAAAGGACCGATCTGGTGCTCCTAAATTAAAAGCCACGGTAACGTGCAAACGAAGATCAAAAAATAAAAGTGGGAATAATTATTCAATGATTAATCGGTCTAAGTTGACCCGAACTTGTGCGATATAAAAAGAGCACAAGGGACCGAGTTCAAGTGGGACACGATATATCAACAGGAAGATAATCTTGCCTACTTCAAAACCCATGAAGAGAGTTTACAGAGATTGGCATCCCTGACGCTCCAGAAGTCAAAGTCACGGGAAGGTACATAAATGATCAAAACAATTAAATAAATAAAATATTTATCGATAATAATTCATTTAGAAAAATTTAAAACAGCCCTGAAATTCAGGGGGCTTACATCCTACCCACCTTACAAAAATTTCGTCCTCGAAATTAAAAATCATCCAATAGATCAAACTATAACATGTAGCTGCTCTGGCTACGATACTCAATCTGCTACTCTTGTAATCATCTCTTCCGTTTCTTCTACAATCTTTTTGGTTCAGGTTCAACAATGTCCTTCTATCATAAACTACGTCATATATCCTTTAGAATCTTCCATACTAACATGAAACATTTATGTATACCCTAAACTATAGGTCATTCTCCGGGTATGTCTATAAGCCTATAATGCTTAATCATCAATCATATTTTCAACCTTAATTGTAAATACTGGATTTCCTTATCGTATCCTAAGTATCCATATTCTATCAATCCACAGTTCCTTAGCATCATTTGTCGTCAATTCTTTTCTACAGCTTCTCTTCGAAATTATACGTTTAATTCTTATCCTTGGCGTAGAGCCTTCTTCTTTTTACTCAACAAGTCCTCCGAATATAAATCCTCGATTTCAAACTCCCGATTTATTAATTATCAATGTACATATGTCTTTGTCATGTTCCATGTTTTTTTGACTGATATATTCCCGATCTCGTATGCAATATTATATCCCATTCTAACTCATTATATACCATTCCACATATCGATCTACCCTCTAATCACATGTAATCAGCTATAGATAACCAACCAAAATTCTACAAATGCTAAATCCTCAATTTGCTAAACACAAGATTCTAATCCTTAATCCATAGTTATAACAATATAATATCTCATTTCTCCATCTTAGATACCCTATCATCAAGTCATACTATCAATACAATCGTTCTTAATGGTTTCCAAGTCTACTACAGTCAGTCACCTATACTTGTCCCATAAGCTTAATCTAACCAATCCCTAGGAAAAGTATTTATCACAATCACACAATACATTTATAGTTATACTTACAGAATCAGTTAACAAGGTTTGGCTATTTCGGTCGTCTATCAAATAGAAGGTAACAAGGCCTAAGACTAGGTCAAGCAATCCATAACAGCGTCCAAACAATTTAAAGGGTCAAACAAGACAGAAAAGTTTATTGGAATATCTCTAAGAATGGTACAAAGACAACGAGATGCATAACGGAAAGAACTACCAAAGAGGTTAACGAAGAAGAGTTTAGTCAAGTCATAGAAAAGATGGAACACAAAAATAATTATGTCCAAAAGATAACATGAAAGCAATCCTATTGGAGAGTCCTAGAGAACCTGTAATTCTAGTTGTAGATGTAGATAGAACAGAGTTAATCAAGACGAAGAAGAATATTGGTAAGAATTTGTTCTTGCTCAATCGATCATAACGAAGTGAACCAAGTTGAGATATGATCTGATAACCATATACGTCTTCCTGAAATCATGTTGCCAGAATTCTCGCCACACCAGTAAGCTTATATGCAATAAACGATAGAGTCATAACTATGGTATATACCCTATAATCATATTATCTAGAATCCTCGCCACGCCAACCGGTATGGCTGCGAGAAAATCTAAATTCTATGAATAGGATAGTATATCCGAAATCAGGCTCTATGTTTTTGTCATACCAGCTAATATGGCTGCGATAAATTCTAAACTCCATAACTAAAGCAGACGTTTACCTTATCAGAATATATCACAATTCAATCCACAAAATTTATCATGATGCAAGATCAAAGTTAACAACAAAATCAGAAATTAATTTCAACAACGAATTTAAAGAAGAGCAAATGGAAATAAGTGGAAACTGATTTCGATGTAAGATTAGAGTGAGATCCTCAGGGGTCATCCCAAGGGTACAAACTTGGTCTAAATTCACCCACTGAAATACAAACAAGAAACTAATTATAGCTAACGGTACTATGCTGTGATGAGTTCTCCTATGTTGCAATCCTAGATATCCTCTAGGTGTTCTAAATGTCATCCCTAGTGTTATCAAGTTGTCCTAGATCCTAATTGCAGGCATGCTTGGTACAATAACGTAACACAACAACTTAAATCGAGACCTGCATGGGCCGCCAAAAAAATATGTCACGACCCGTTACCCAAATTGTTGGGCCGGGCCGAGCCATGTCCAGCCTACGCTTGTTAAAGCGTAGTAAGCTGTTCTAAGAATAGACAATAAAGGATCTAAGCTACTAAAAGTTCTAAAATCACATTTAAATGTTCATCACAACACAGCATCTATAAGCGAAGGTAAACAAACACAGATTTAATAATACATAACCAAAGTATCTAACTGGAGACAAAGTCCAGTATCCAAATATAAGAACAGACAATGTCTAAGTCTACTAAACACATGAAAGATAACTAAGCAAGGTTCCCCGCTGGGGCCTCTTCTGGAGCTAAGGCCAGGTCCTCAATGCAGTACCATAATATGTAACATAGCATTTTCCTCCTCGAAAAGTATACCTACAACGTTATCCTGTCAGGACGGGAGCAAGTACAACCTCTACAACTAAAGTACTGAACATATAATGAAAGAAATGTACAACAAAAAACATGGTGTGATAAGTCTATAAAACAGGAAATACAGGAAAACATGGTCTCATGGTACAACTGGGATCACAGTATCATAGTAACATAGGGAACATGGCATATCTGGAATCATGGTATGACTGGAATCATGGTAAAATATATTTGTCAAGATGACACATGTATATCTAATATTTAAAACTGGAGCAAGTACGTGATCGGTCAATAGGTGATGGTGCTGTGGCACCGGTAAGAACCATATGTACTTCCGTACATGCCTAAATGTACACACGTACAAGTCTGCATGATTTTGGGCCTATGGCAAGGTCTACATGCATAATGTTGTCCTTACACGGCATCAAGGTCGCAGATAGGGGCATGATCACGTACTCAACTGTCAGTTTCCCCATAACCCATATTCTAACATGTGAGAGATATGAGAGCAGTATAAGCATGACAGGTACTGGAAGCAGTATAAAACTCGTGAATACTCAGAGCAGTATAAAGCATAGTGAAACATGTACCGAGAACCAGTATGAAACATGTGAAGATATAAGAACTGTCCTAAGCATGGTAGGGACCAAATTAATTTAACATGTGAAGATTTATCTTGCAGTTATTCAGAAAGCAGTATTTTAACAGGGTTAATACATGTTCTAGCATTAAAAGACAGTAAATGAGTGTGTAGATGTACTTGCCTCGAGCAAAGCAAGAATACTAGTATGAAGATATAGATGCCTGGTGTCCTGTCAATAATGATATACAAACTCAGTTCTAAGCTATGTTCAATATTACACTAGTGGTGAGACACGACTCCTAACTGGAGACTAACTAAGTGGAGACCTAGAATAAAAGTCTAATGTGGAGTGCCACTATACACAAACTAACTTCCTAGGATCTATACACTAGTGTAGGGGGTGGTCCAATACTACAATAACTCAAAAGAACACAAAACATTGCAAGTCATAATTATTCAATAATTAAATCAAACTGTACACTAAGTTCCAACAATTTTTGAGATAGACAAAAAGCTCAAATATATATAAAATAAAGTACCAAAATAAT
Organism: Iris pallida; assembly: GCA_029216955.1. Taxonomy (NCBI): domain Eukaryota; kingdom Viridiplantae; phylum Streptophyta; class Magnoliopsida; order Asparagales; family Iridaceae; genus Iris; species Iris pallida. Next base: position 7,091,244 of record JANAVB010044018.1, on the reverse strand, counting down.
CCTTTTTAATTATAGAAATTTATACTAATTTTTCTAGAATTTATAAACCTTCATAAATATTTATTAAAAATCAACAAACACATGTATCCTGAAAATGAGTTCTGTTTTCCCATTTTTATAAAATACCAAAAGTACTTATTAAATACTGGAAAAATTATAATAAATTATATAAATTAACATAGTATTTAAACACAATTTTTCCAAGATTTTTACAGCAATTAAAATATATATAAAAATTCAAAACCAGAAAGTAATAATATCTGGAAAAATAATTAATTATAAATTAAGGATGATACATAAGCAAAAATCTACAGATGTTGTCGGATGATAAAATAAATATCACCAACGTGTCCAGAACGGTCAAATCAGCTAGGATAGCCTATCCATAAGTCCAATTTAGACACTGGAGCAAAACAGTAATTTTGGGTTAAAATGATGTCCGCCGTTGGACACACTTTGTACCGAAAAACGTGTCGAGATAGAAGTCTACAAAACCTAGCAAATTATATGTCCACGAATCCAGAATGACGATACGAACCCAACGGTATGTCCGAAATTGAATTCTGATGTGCCGATCTCAAAATGATACGTTGACACGAACACTTGGTATCCGGTTTGCACCGAAATGCGTGTCGGAGCAAATGTCTTCAAAACTCAGCAAATTATATGTCAACGAGTCCAGAATGACGATACGAACTCAACAGTATATCCGGAATTGGATTCCGATGAGCCGAACTCAAAGTGACCCGTTGACTCGAAAAGTGGGACCCGCTTTGCACGGAAATGCGTGCCAGGGCCCACGTTCTCCAAATTAAGCAAATTTTATATGAAAACAAGCCAGAACGACGCCACAAGTCTACTGGTGGTGTCAGAAATTGAATTCGGAGTCCTGGGTTCAAAAATGGAATTTTACAAGTGTAATTTAAATAATTCGGACGACCAACTTTGGCGTCGAATTCAACCAACCAAACGTGCTTATAATAAAACGAAACCTAAAGGAGGCAGGAAGAGGGTTATACTAGCTGTGCACTGGAACTGACGGCGCACAAAACGGAGCTGCGACGACGAAGATACGAACCCGCGAAATTGGCGTCACGAAACTGTCCAAAAACGGTTCAATTTAAAACGTCAACTTGGTGGCCAGTTTTGAGGTATCAAACGACAAAATTAACGGACAAAAATTGACAGGAGTGAAGATGGATATACCGAGATTGCGACGGAGCAAAAAGTTCGCTGATCCAACGGTCGGATCTCCCAGAAAACACGCGTAAATTCGCTGCGACGGAGCGCCATTTTCGAGTTCAAAACTCGCGCGCGCCGACGGGATTCCGTTCAAAACCCACGAATAGCCTATACGTCGCGTCGGGGAGGAAGGCGGCGGCCAGGGGGCGTTCGTCGGAGGCTCGGGCGCCGGTGGGGGTGCTCGCGGGGGCGGCGGGCCGGCCACGTGGTGGCGCACGGCCACGCGGTGGCGCGCGTGGGGTGGCACGACAGCCACCGCTGCTCGCTACTGCTGCTGCTGTTTGCAGCGCGGTGCGGCGGCGGGGCCGACCGACCACGGCGAGCGGCGGTCGTGCGGTGGTGGCGGCGTGTGGGTGTTTGCTCGGGTGGTAGTGTGTAGTTGTGGTGGTGGTGGAGATGGTTAATGGTGAAGATGGTGAACTTGATGATGATGGTGGTGAAGATGATGGTGTAGGAGGAAGAAAGGGTAGAGCTCGGTAGGAGGAGAGGGAGGTGGCTGGTGGAGGGGTGTTCGGCCAGGGGAGGAGTCGGCTATGGTGGAGTGGTGTGTGTGTTTTATTGTGTAAGGAGAGTGGGGGAGAGAGAGATTTGTATGGGTGTGTGTGTATTAATATGAGAGAGGGTGAGAATAGAGAGGGGGAGAGATATTTGTGAGAGAGAGAGGGGGAGAGATATTTGTGAGAGAGAGAGGGGGGGTGTGTAGTACTGTCGGAAGGGGGGTGTTCCTGTGAGGTGGAGGGGGTAATGTGTGTGTTTATGTTGAGAGAGAGAGAGTGATGTATGGTGTGTGTATATATATATTAATATATATACAGAAAGAGTGTGAGAATAGAGAGAGAGAGTGAGATATTTAAGAGAGGAGGGGAGAGTAGTCGGTTGGGGAGGGGGGTTGTGAGAGAGAGTGTGGTGAGGATGAGAGAGAGAGGGAGTTATCCATATATATATAATATATATATATATGTAGGTATATATATATATATATAGAGAGAGAAATATTTAGAGAGAGAGAGGAGAGAGAAAAGTGGATATTTCCAAAATAGGAAAAAATAGGGAAATTATGTGGGGTACTTGGGCAGTCAGGAGAGAACAATATGGAGCTTGGGTTCGGGCTTGGTCGAGCCGGGTCGGGTCAAAATCGGACCGGGTGCAATAATGGAATTAAATACGTATTTATGATCACGGATAAATAAATAATATGCGGGGACTCCAATAAATGGGACACAAGCGTCATGTGGGTAGTAGGCTTCGTGTGGGCCACGTCCATACTTTGGGTTGACTAGGTTGGATCGATGTCGGGTCCCGAAATTAAATTGGAAAATAAATCAGGTTCTACGGTAGAAAATAAATCGGCCTAAATTGACCCGAAAATTGTGCGAAGAAAATGAAGCACAAAATGGAGTGTCTGAGTGGGACACGAAGGTCATGGGTGGAGAGCGTCTCAAGTAGATCATTCATGAGAAGTTGGTTCTGAGAAAAGGACCGGTCTGGTGCTCCTAAATTAAAAGCCACGGTGACGTGCAAACGAAGATCAAAAAATAAAAGTGGGAATAATTATTCAATGATTAATCGGTCTAAGTTGACCCGAACTTGCGCGATACAAAAAGAGCACAAGGGACCGAGTTCAAGTAGGACACGATATATCAACAGGAAGATAATCTTGCCTACTTCAAAACCCATGAAGAGAGTTTACAGAGATTGGCATCCCTGACGCTCCAGAAGTCAAAGTCACGGGAAAGTACATAAATGATCAAAATAATTAAATAAATAAAATATTTATCGATAATAATTCATTTAGAAAAATTTAAAACAGCCCTAAAATTCAGGGAGCTTACACCTTGCCACAAGGAGACGACAAGTCGGCTGCTGGAGGTGGCCTGTCCTCCACCATCCATGACAATCCTGCATTCCAATCCAACGAAGGATTGTATGACACAAATGCCTCTACGGGCGCAACTAGCCAACAAACTGGTGGTAGCAACTACAATGAGTCTGAGGATGATTGCATCCTTCCAGTCTATCCTAAAGACGATGTGACTCAGGTGTCCGAGCCGGAGAGAGAAAGATCTACTGTCCCTTCAACTCATCCACACATGATGTCCGTATTCATGGCCGGCGGCGACAACGCGAAAAGTAGCGAAGGCTCTAGTCAACTAAAACGTATAGAAGCTCTCGAGACGAGCCTAAATATTTTGAATACTACTATGCAGTCTTTAGCTTTTGTCGTCCTGGAGATCAAGGAGTGGTTGACTCCCGCTGCCTCCACTCATGCTCCTGACCCAGTAGCAAATGGTGGATCTAATGCGCTTTCCCTCGTGAACCAAGCAGCACCGTCGTCGTCTACCCCATCGACAAAAGGACCTACAATGTCAACTGAGATGCAATAGGCCCTCCAGGAGTTATACGCTCGCTTAGATGCCAAAGAAAAGTGAGCAACACTCCAAAAGATAGGGATTCGGTAACCATATCCAGTAGAATGGGATAATATGGTCTATCCTCCCAAATACAATTAGCAGACGCTCATGCCCTTCAATGGGAAGGAGTCTCCCCGACGATACTTGAGGTACTTCACCTCAGTAACAGGGCATCTGCCGAAGGACGACGCACTCGTCACCAACCTATTCATAGGGGCACTGCAGGGGGTGGCCTATGAATGGTTCTACAGTCTTCCAGAAAATTGTATTACATTGTTCGAAAACTTGAAGACTCTATTCCTCAATCGATTCTACGAAGGAGGAATGGACAAGACGATGTCAACTCTCATAGACATTTTCCAGAAGGAGAAAGAGGTTGTACGCACATACATTGAGTGCTTCCACCAGGCAGCTCTGAGGTTACCTCCTGGTATAACTGAGCCCATGCTCATGGACTCGTGCCACAATAACATGCTTCCTGCAATCAAGTTATGGCACAGTGCTCCTTGTACAGAATGCACGCCCTTTATTACAGAGACGGATGTGGCACAAAGAAAGGCCCAAGACGTGTAGATCCTGGGACTAAACTTTCCTTCTCTCGAAGACAAAGGGAGGCGCTCGTCCAGCAGCAACCCCAAAGACGAAAAAGAGAAGCAAGTCATGACCATCAACATTTCCAAAGCTTCGGCATCAGCGAACCTGAAGCCTACGAAAGCATAGAGGCCGAAGGAGCCTACTCCTTCACCGATGAAGATACGCTAGAACTCTTCGATAGATTAACGAAGAGCGACAAGCTTTCACTCCTACCGCCAAAGCGCCCCGATGAAGTAGAAAAAGTGGACAACCCAAAGTACTGCCACTATCATCAGTACGTCTACCATTCAACACGTGATTGCTACGTGTTGAAAAGACAGATCTAGCATCTCATCGACGCCAAAGTTATCTCATTTGACTATGAGGAGAAGACTGTTTCTGCCAACATGATTACTCTCCAATTTGGAAGCTTTCTAACTACGGAGGCGCAAGATAGCGTAGTCCCCATTCCAAGGGCGATGATGGAAGTAGTCAATCTTCCACCAGCTCATGACAATGCTCAGGGGCTCATCCCATTTATAATGCCACGAGGCAAACTTATGTGGATCCATCATGACCTTACTCCAGACATGATGACGCCTACAACGCGCTCGGTCAAGAGAAATATGGTCAGGTCGTATCGCATGATCTCTACGACAACTGATGATACCCTGGTTACCACTCGCTCGACTCACCTGCAAGAAGAGAACCAAGCTCCAGAGGAAGAGACACCTCCGCCCGTCACGGCCAACGACCTCGATACATCGGAAGCGGGCCCATCTCAAGCACATGCTGCAGATAAATAGAAGCTAAAGGAGGTTCGCTTTGACAAACCTCTGAGAAAAGACTCAACAGTAGGGCCAATCAAGCCCTACAATTTCAGCATATTTGCATAGCTGGACAACACTCTGGCTCGACTATCACTCTTCGAGCTTCTATGTCTCTCCAAAGAGACTCGAGACACCCTCAGTGAAGCTTTACAAAACACCGATTCCTTCCTTACTCTGGTGCAACCGCCTAAGGAGAACCCTGTTGAATGTCCACATTGTCATAGTGTGGTCGAGGTGATCCCCAATATCACCTTCACTCAGCAGAACATGCTAATAAAAAAATAATCGGCACAACTGACCCCTGTACTATACAGGGTACGTTGGTGACGTTAACGTCAATAGCATCCACATCGACCACTGCTCTCCACTCAGCATCATCCCTCGGAGTTTACTCCAAGCTTTGGGGATCCCGATGCATCCGCTAACTGCGTCGAATAGTACAATCAGCAATTTCAATGCTAGAAAAAGTGAACTCTTGGGCAAGATCCGCCTGAAATGCCGAATAGACGATCTCCAGACTGACGTTACTTGCTACGTCATTGACGCCGATATAAACTACAATATGCTATTGGGACGACCATGGGAATACATGTTCGTGCCCTCCACTCCCCATCAGTGCATGAAGTATATTGCCAATAATGGGACTATCAAGACCGTGTTCACTGACATTGATCCCTTTCGAGGGCTCGAAGCATACTGTACAGATACAGATCTGTACAAATCAGTCACATGGGACGACGATGCCAATGATGCCGATGATGAGGCAGAAATTGCAGCTATTGCTGAAGAACCATTGAGGTTCGATTGAGGGGGAAATCTTGTCACTACCATATTTTAGATTGAGGGTATTTTGGTCATTTGTAAATTTTTGAATTTATTTTAATTTATTGGATTGGTGATTGCTATTTTTGACTTTGACTATTTGAGACTTTGGAGACTAACCTAGATGTTGACCCTAGCTATGGTGACTTGGTTAGCATGGTGAGACCCTAATCTAACTTAAGTCAACCTAAAGTTAGTCATTTAGAAATCAAGATTCAAATAGGAAGATTATTGATTTGGGCTTGAGACTTAGGAATTGATTCCATGACTAGTGCAACTTGGTCCATAGCCCATTAGACTAACCCTAACCCTAATTTTAGCATACCTAGACCGGCCACTTAGGGTTCCCTCCCTATAAGTACTCTATTCATTTAGTTCTTGCCTCTTTTGTATTAAATGAACACTTAGGAAAAAGAAAGGTATGGCTACTCTTCCCCAATCCATAGTTTTTATATTTTAATTCCTTTTTGACTAGTTTCTTGTATTAGGGTCTAATAATCTTCTATTTTATTTTTATGGAGAGTAATCCCAGATTTTAAACAATTTGGGGATTCGAGCTAGCAAAGAGGAACACTCTATTTTGGGACTTTTCTTGCCATTTGCACCTATCGGTAAAACTCCTCAAATTGTGCTAATATTCTAATTTCTTTGCATCCTAGCCTAGATATAGGTGTCCCCTAGCTGTCCCTAAAATTTGGTTAGAAATTGTGTCCGTTTGGTGTCCGTATCGGACACGTATCGATGTGTATGTGCAAGTGTTTGATAGAATGCCACTTAGGATTTGATTTTCGTATTTTGTAAAACTAATTGCATGAATCTCTAGATGTATGTATGTGCATTAACTCTGGTGAAGACTGAGTCAGGTTTCGTGTCATTTTTGTGTCCTATATCGCACTGGACATGCTGAACGGGAACTCGACCGAGTGTCCTACTACCCGCGTCCGATTTCTCCACGGACACAGCACGTGGTGGCACAAATTTTGGTAGGAAGGATGGGACAGTGACTGTCATCATGCTCCCAAAATTTAGGAGCAAATGATGCACAACACGCGGAGAATTCTTGTCCATACTGGACACACACTACTCGTGCACTGTCAGGATTCACGCACTATCACAGACTTTGTGTCTCACGAAGACACGTTTTGGACACGACTCAGGGTGGTCAACCCCTAGCCCTAGAAGTGGCGAACCTAGGTGCACACCCACGACATGTCTCGTGTCGTGTGTCGTATCCTAGACACGAGTACATGCGTGCACGAGACTGTGTATTCGTGTGTGCACGTGTAGTGTTCCTGTGATGTGGACACGCCGTATCCGGCACTGGGTGACACGAGATGACTCTGTGGATACGTGCACATGAGTGTCATTCATTACCAACCTATTAATCTAGATATAGTTGTTTATTTTCAATTCGAATTTGTAGATTATCCTAATGTTCTGATACCTGGGCTGAATTCGATTTTCTGAGATTTGATTTATGATTAAACTGTTGATGTGATTAAGATGTGCTGTTGGTTCACTAATACACATATGAGATTAGCCTACATATTAGAGTTTATGATTAGCATTGGATTTGGCTTTCTAAATTGCATTTGAACTGCTAAACTGATACCGTACACACTGTGTGTTTTCCTGAGAATTGCATTGCCATGTGGTTTACTGTTTTGTCTGTACAAAATCTGAGAATTTAAACTGTCGTGTACATTAATGTGTAGACTGAGATTTAACTACATGTAGGGTTTTATGTTTGCATGAGAATTGGATTTTTGAATTTGCTTTGGGACTGTTCCTGAGAATGTCAAGGCTGTTAACACATACACCATGTTCACAGAAACCTATGTTGATCTACTTAAACACACTGCCTTCCTGAGAACATAATGTTCATTACACATTGATTTGTTACACTGAAAAATCTGATATTAACATTGAGTTCATTACACACACAAGTACACTTTGCACACTGTTAAATCTGAGAACACATATAGCATTGTATACACACACACCTTACACACACTCACACATTTAATTCCTATTCATCTACACACCTAAACTAAGAATCTGAGAACATTGTCACTGATTTGAGAACAATGTATACTCAGACACACATGAAGCTTATGCATTGTCTTCTCCTATATGGCACACACACACAGAGGAACTTGAAACACACACACACACGTGTATATGTAATCTGCACACTCACTCACACCATTGCTTTCCTTAGACATACACACTGTTTGTATACACTGTCAACTTGAGAGTCTATGACACACACACACACACACAAATGCATGACACTATATCCCTCTCTCTATTTTATATATATAGTTACAATATCTATAATCTTGTGTGTGAATATGTGAAATGCATATAAATATATAATGCCTATATAATTTAGTGGAAATGTGAATGTGGTAATTAAATATGTGTGTTGCCTATAATATGTGTATATGGCATGTGGCCTATGGGTATCCTAATGTGCAAGCTTATAGTATATGGAATATATACACATAAGTTGTGTGTTGTTAGACTTGTGTGACTTGTGAATGATGTGTGCTTGCTAGAATATGCTGGTTAGGCTTAGTGAGACTTGTCTGGGTTAGGTTTGACCTAGTTGACCTAGATTGACTAGAGTAGTTTGACTAGAGTTGACCAAAGGTTGACTTTAGCCTAGATTAACCCAAACATCATGTAGAATGCATTGTAGCAGTTTATTTTACCAATTTGGATATGTTGTGACTTGTACTGTTCTGAATAGGAAACAGACACCACTCCTCAGGCAGTATTTCATTCAGACACTCAGGATAACAGGCGAGTACATTCTCTGACTGTTTCATACTTGCTAGGACTATATTCTTGCTCTAGATTATTTTACTTGATGCTGACACGATGGAAACACGGCTTAGTACTATATGGATCTTTTCGTACGATGTTATCCCCTCGGGAGCATCGAATACATCATGTCATATGCGTTTCACTTTCATCATATATTCCTGTGCTTTCACCATTCATGTGCACTTTCGTGATTCATGTACTCAAATGTTCACGGAGCCCCCATATTTATATTCATGTGGACCCATTTATGGGCCCCCATGTGAATCATGTACAATAACATAACTTGAACGGATCCTTGTGTATTGATTGGGGATGGGGAGTAAAAATAGTCATGTGGACATTTCTAAAGTAGTGTAGCCATGTACAACCTCTCATGTTTATTATCAAGCCGTTTATATGTCTATCTTGTACTCTAAGTCACTAGTTCACTGTATCTCTTTACTTATAGTAGATATTTCTTTACAGTCTTTTCTTTTACTTCATGTATATTCTTCAGCGTTTCATGTATCTTACTCTATTGCCTGTATTATATTCCTGTCATGATATGAATTGCGAGAGATGTACTGTGCTCGCTCCCGTCCTGACTGGTCCTGTTGAAATATTACAGATGACCTTGAGGAGCTGTGTCCCACTTATTACGGAGCAGGCCTAGATGACACATATGAGCTGCACTCCCAGGAGGATCCAGCACTTGCAGAGGATATTACCCCAGTAGTCTAGGCTAGTTAGATAGACTAGTATCTTATTATCATTATGTCTGTTGGATACACTTGTACTTATTTGAAGATTTGTTATTTTAGATTTGTGGAGTTGTTTATCTTAGACATTTAGCTCTCTCTTATCTTGTATTTATCATCTGTGGATTTTGTTGATTTCATCTATCTATCTTATCGTACTTTCTTCCTTAGTTGTGATTGAGGTGTACTTTATATTGTCACCTCCATTCGGAGTGTATATACTGTACAGGTACCTTATAACAGTTAGATGTATTGTGACCTAGGACAGCGTTCTATCGCCGACACTGCGGCGTAGGCTGGACGTAACCACTTCTCGTGCCCCTACACTGGGTACGGGTCGTGACACGTTTTTAGTGGTGGCCCATGCAGGTCCTAGTTTAGAAATGCGCGCAGTGGTATTCGAACTAGAGTATCACTGCAGCCTGCAGTAGGATTAGAATATTTTTGAAGGTACTCAATCACATTAGAAAAAACTCTTAATCAGATTCCTTTTATCTAAAATTGCTGCTTATTGTCTTTCCTTGAATATAAACTGTCCTTCTTTGCTATTTCTACTCATTCTCAGCAATTATTTTTTGTTTGATCTATCACCAGGATGGTCGAGACTAGATCACATCGTCCAGGTCAGGAGACACTGATGAGAGGTCTTCCACCTCTCGTCCTCAGCAGCCAGCCCCCGGTACCGCAGCCCCAGTCATGCCAGCTGGGGTGGGTGTTTCAGCTGCATTCGGAGGAGCCCCTCCACCAGCAGTGCATAGGCCGAGTCCGGTGATTCTAGAGATGCTCCAGCAGCAGCAGCCACCTTCGAGGACTGTTGACGTAGTCTAGCTATTCACATTCTTTCAGTAGTTCATGGAAGCCCAGCAGGCCCAATAACAGCGTCAGACTGTAGAGTTTAGTCGGGACATCGATCTGGCCCTGACGACAGTTGAGAGGGCAGCAGCTCAGCCTGCAGCAGTTCAGCAGCCGCATCCGTCGAGGGAGAAGGACATCCAAGACTTGCAGAAGATGCACCCGAGGGATTTCAGGGATACAGAGGGCATTCTGTACGCTGATGAGTGGATTGAGCATATAGAGGAGATTTTCAGACTGGCAGAGATTCCAGTGAGGCTTCAGATCGAGGAGACGGCCAGTATGATGTAGGATTTAGCCCGCACTTGGTACCAGACCGACCCGAGGGTTGGTACACGAGGGCAGACTTGGGCAGCCTTCAAGAAGCTATTCAAGGAGAAATTTTTTCCAGATGCAGCGCTTGGTGCCCTCGAGACTCAGTTCGAGGCCTTAGTACAGGGTACTCAGTCCGTAGAGGAGTATGCTGGAGAGTTCTGCCGTCTGGACAGATTTATCGAAGGGTTATCCGAGGCGACGAAGGCCCGGAGGTTCAGAAAGGGACTGGTCAAGGAGGTGAAGTCCTATACCAAGAGTGCCCGCAGCGCCACTTTTGAGGATATCTTGGTGGGTTCCTTAGCCACAGAGGATAATCTTGAGCTGAGGCTCAAGAGGGGGCGAGACACCCAGGGAGCCAGTGGTAGCGGAGGACCGTCCAAGAGGCCGCATTTTCAGCAGCAGCATTAGTAGCAGCAGAGGCAATTTCAGCCGCAGCAGTTCCAGTAGCCGAGACTTCAGCCAGCTCAGCATCAGCAGCCGAGGCAGCAGAAGGCCCCGAGGTAGCAGTCTACTAGTTGTACCATCTGCAGGAAGTCGGGGCATGGATGGACTGAGTGTAGAAAGAGGCTGGGGAAGTGTCTTCTCTGCGGATCGTCAGAGCATCAGCTGAGGGACCGTTCCCTCTTTGCAGGCAGAGCAGCTCAGGGAGCAGGAGCCAAGGCTCCAGTAGGACCACAGAAGAGACCGTTGCCGACTCAGCAGCAGCGGTTCGTACAGCAACAACAGCAGGCCAGGAGAGGCCAGCAGGGACGAGCTTTCGCCATGGCAGCCGAGGATGCAGAGGCCATTGGGGAGTTGATTGCAGGTTCGGTTCTTCTCAACTCCATTCCAGTTTTTGCTCTATTTGATTCCGGGGCTTCCTACAGTTTTGTGTCGGTATCATTTGCTATTAGACACTACCTAGTATCTGAATCATTACCTAGGACCTGCAAGATCCCGACCGGGGGTGGTGTTATCCTCGTGAGTAATATTTGCAGAGGGCGGAGTATTATTTTGGAAGGCCGGGAGTTGGAGGTAAGTCTGCTCGTAATGCCACTACCGAACTACGATATCATATTAGGTATGGATTGGTTGAGCAGGCATCACACCAGCATAGATTATCGAGGGGGTAGAATTTTGTTTGGAGCGCCAGGAGAGCCAGAGTTTGAGTACACCCGACGGCAGACGGAGAAAAGCAGCAAATTTTTCTGTGAGATTTCAGTTGAGGAGCAGGCGGCTACATATCCCTTGATTGCAGAGTTCATGGACGTCTTTCCGGAGGAGTTGCCAGTGCTTCCACCGGACAGGGATGTTGAGTTCTCGATAGACAGTTCCCAGCACGAAGCCGATTTCTCAGCATGTCTATCGAGTGAACAACAGTGAGTTTGTGGAATTGAAGAAGCAGGTGGATGAGCTGTAGGACAAGGGCTTCATCCGATCGAGTTCTTCACCTTGGGGTGCTTCGGTACTTTTTGTACCCAAGAAGGATGGGTCGGTACGGATGTGTATCGACTACAGGGAACTCAACAACCTCACGATCAAGAACAGATACCCGCTACCGTGGATTGATGATCTCTTTGATCAGTTGAGCAGAACTCAGGTTTTCTCGAAGATTGATCTGAGGTCAGGTTATCATCAGGTAAAGGTGAAGAAGGAGGATATTCCGAAGACTGCCTTCAGGATACGGTATGGACAGTTTGAGTTCTTGGTTATGCCGTTTGGGCTGACCAACGTCCCGACGGTATTTATGAACTTGATGAACAAGGTGTTCCACCAGTACTTGGACAAGTTCGTGGTGGTATTCATCGATGATATCCTGGTGTATTCGAAGACTGAGGAGGAGCATGAGGAGCACTTGAGAGTGGTCCTGGAGACACTCAAGAGGGAGAGGCTGTATGGAAAGCTCTCGAAGTACGAGTTCTTTTTTGACAGAGTTGACTTCTTGGGTCATATGGTGACTGGAGATGGGATCTCAGTGGACCCAAAAATGATCACGGCAGTTGAGGCTTGGTCGGCACCAAGTTCAGTAGCAGAGATCAGGAGCTTCTTGGGATAGGCAGGCTATTACAGGATGTTCGTGCAGGATTTCTTACGAATTGCAGAGCCATTGACTAGGCTAACCCGGAAGGATGCAGAGTTTGTTTGGTCAGAGGAGTGTCAAGTCATTTTTGATGAGTTAAAGAAGCGGCTGACGACAGCTCCGATTCTGACTTTGCCATCAGGATCAGGAGGGTTCACTATCTACAGTGACGCCTCGGGGAAGGGTCTGGGTTGTGTCTTGCAGTAGCATGGGAAGGTGATTGCCTATGCCTCCAGGCAGTTACATCCTCATGAGAAGAACTACCCTACCCATGACTTGGAGTTGGCAGCAGTGATTTTTGCTTTGAAGTTGTGGAAACATACTTATATGGAGAGAGGGTGGAGATCTTCACAGATCATAAGATCTTGAAGTATGTGTTTACACAGAAAGAGCTCAACATGAGGCAGCGCAGGTGGTTAGAGCTGATGAAGGACTTCGACATCTCACTACAGTATCACCCAGGGAAGGCCAATGTGGTTACCGATACCTTGAGTAGGTATACGACAGCCATGTGTTTGACTACGGACTATCATTTGCTTGCTGATTTGGAGAGACTGGGGATTGAGGTGATTGTGCCCGGAGTTCAGATGCAGATGTGGGGCCTTCAGATTCAGTCGGACTTGATGGAGAGGATCAAGTCGACGCAGTTCGAGGATGTTGCTCTGCGGTGTATCCGAGAGTAGGTTCGAGCAGGGCTGGTGGATGGTGAGTTTACTCTTGGAGAGGATAGTACTTTGAGGCACGGTTCCAAGCTGTATGTGCCTAGTAGAGAGCTCAGGAAGCAGGTCATGCAGGAGGCCCACAAATCTCAGTACTATATACATCCTGGTGCCAACAAGATATACAGGGATCTGAGGGAGCACGTCTGGTGGTATGGGATAAAGTGTGAGGTAGCTCGATTCGTGTAACGCCCTAGAACCAGAATACTGGAGAGCGGGGGCGTACATAGCTAGTTACATATATTGAAGTGCAACCCACCTCGCTACACGGTCACGGCTGTCAAGATACATGAGGGTTTAACTACAAGCCAACAGTCTCCTATGGTCATAAACAAGCCTATTGTCTCAATCTCAAGCAAGCAATAATAGTTACAAGATGTCAGAGCACCAAATATATAATAGCAAGGTGTCCCATACATTACATATTGGATGATCATGAAGCTAGTCGTTACAATGTCAGGACTGGCAAGAGTTTAGTCATACATGATCAACCCTAGGATCTGTCAATCATGTTACAGCCCGTAGGCAGACAGTAAATAAAGGTACAATACGAGCTTAACACGTGCTCGTCGGCTAAACGCCTCAAAAGAATAATTTTACAATAAAGTGGGAGGACAAAAAGAAACCCACTCGTTGCCAGGGTTACGCCTGGTGGTCACCATCTGGCTGGAAGACAGGTGGATCCTCTGGTGCTGCTCCTATATCTGGCCACACAAAACCAGCTGGGTCAGACCCCAAAAAGAGCAAGTGCCACAAAGGAGGCTTCACTTAGGAACTAAAACCAGCATTTCATAATAAAATATTAAGGATAAATAATAAATAAAGAACTAATAATAATAGAGATAACAACAGTAAACTGAGTACGAAGAAACCATTCAAGTAGCCAGGTCGCAACCCTTAAACCAAACAAGGACCGGGGTTGCAGCCCTTCACCAGAATAGAAATCTGCCTCAAATACTATTGGTACAGTAAAGAGAATAAACGAAGAGAGGATACAGAACTGCTCCGGGAGCCAGTTACAACCCTTAAACCAAACAAGGACCGGGGTTGTAACCCTTTGCCTGAACAGAACTGGACCCCTGATCTTTATTACTAAGGCCAGCATAAATAATCATGGTATTAAGGTAAGGTAAAACATGACGAACATGGCATGGGGTTGAATAAGACAATAAACGAAGAGAGGACACAGAACTGCTCCGGGAGCCAGGTTACAACCCTTAAACCAAATAAGGACCGGGGTTGTAACCCTTCGCCTAAACAGAACTGGACCCCCGATCTTTATTGTTAAGGCAAGCATCAATAATCATGTCATGTCACAATCTTACACAGGATCAGGATAAGAATAAGCGGGAATAAACTCCATCCAATCAATCACGGCCAATCAAGAGTACGGCTTGATACTTTTAACTAACTAGGGTTATCACAGGCCTAGTTACTAGCAAGATGCAATGAGATTATCCCAACAGCCACAAGCCCTGTAGACCACAAGCCCGGCAGACCACAAGCCCTGCAGACCATCTAGGTTATTCGGGTCGAATGTCCGTTTATGTAGAATCCAACACGTGACTGTGTGCTGGAAATGTGCCCTACTCGTCGGTAGGCTACAAGTCCACTTGAGCGCCCAGATAACGGAATTGCCTGTAGCTGGGAAATTTCTTCATGACTACTGGATTATTCTAGTTATTAGCCTTAGTTGAATTCAGTAGGTACCCCTGACCGTGGTACTCAGGGATCCCCATCCTAGACATGATGTAAGACAGTACCAGTTTATTTCTACAAACACAATCGCCCACGGTGTCCAGATCTTTCATACTTGTCATGTCAGACTAGCTGTCGTAACAGCATGTCGAGATATATCATGTCAGTTTACTTGTCAGGAGTGCGCCACAGCGGGCTATGGGTGAGCATCGGTTCGGTTCGGTTCAAACCGAACCGAATATGTGAAAACCGAAATAACCATTAACCGTATTTCTCAAAATCGAAAACTGAACCATTTTTATAAAAACCGAACAAAACAGAACCGAATTAATTCGGTTCGGTTTTCGGTCGGTTCGGTTTCATGGGCCAATGTGCATGGCCTTCAAGTTTTTAGCAAAATGGGCCTATTTAAATAACAAATTTTTAAAAAATATATGACATTATTGTATTTATGAATTGTTACATTACATAGAGTGAAAGATATTAGTATATATAGATTGAGGTTAGATAGAGAGAGTGTTCAAAGAAACACCGATATAGAATAGGAGAAGAGAGTGCGCTCAGTTAGGGGTTAATAAACATTAGTATATGTATATTGTGGGTAGTTTGATAAATTACTAAATCTAAATCGGTTTTCGGTTCGATTTTTCGGATGAAGAACCGAAAACGAACCGTTATTTCAAATTTTTAAAATTTTAAACCGTAAACCGAACCGATAACCGAAAAAACCGAACCGTTTGTCATATTTCGGTTCGGTTTTATGTTTTCAACCGTTATATGCTCACCCCTACAGCGGGCCATTATCGTGTTATATTCTTACATTATCATGAATGAGAGAAACTTGCATAAAATAACTAGTGACATATTTTTGATGCCAAGGAAAAGATCTACAACTTTCACGTTGGGAGTTAGAAGAAATTCGAGCCACAATTCGGTCAATTAGGATATATAACAGTTAGAAATAACCAAAATAGGCATTATGCGGCCTATTCTGTGACACCATATGCGGCCAACTGCGACATGCGGCCTATGCGGCCCAACTGCGACACCATATGCGGCTCAACCGCGACATGCGGCTTATGCGACCCAACTGCGACACCTTATGCGGCTCAACTGCGACATGCGGCTTATGCAGCCCAACTGCGACACCTTATGCGGCTCAACTGCAACATACGACTTATGCGGCCCAACTGCGACACCATATGCGGCTCAACTGCGACATGCGGCTTATACGGCCCAACTGCGGCACCATATGCGGCCAACTACGACATGTGCCTTATGCGGCTCATTCGCGACATCATATGCAGCCAACTACGACATGCATCTTATGCGGCCCATTCGCGACATCATATGCGCCTAACTGCGACATGCGCATTATGCAGCCCAACTGCGACACCATATGCGGCTCAACTGCGACGTGCGGTTTATGCGGCCCAACTGCGACACCATATGCGATCAACTGCGACATGCGGCCTATGCGGCCTATGCGGCCTAACTACGACACCATATGCGGCCAATTGTGACATGTGCCTTATGCGGCTCATTCGTGACATAATATGCGGCCAACTGCGACATGCTGACAGATGAACATAGAAATGACCAAAAATGCTTTTGGCCGTAACTTCCTCAAAACAAGTCGAAATCCAACTTTTCAAAGGTCTATTTTGGGTAAAATCGAATTCTCTACAACATGGAACAATCAAAACATGAAAATAATGAAGTTTAATAGATCAAAATCCCATAAAACTAAAAATAATATAAGCTTAGATCTACAAGAAAATATCCATCCAAATGAAAAAGGCCAAGTTCTAAAGTATCTTAGAATCTCGCGAGGAAGACAATAGAACAACAAAAATGGAGTTTCTCCATGAAGCAAGTTGCACTTGCCTAAGCTTCTCTTGGTAGGTGGACAAGTTAACAGGAAGAAGATGAAGAAATAAATGAAGAGTAAAGATGAGAGAGAAAGGGGGTTGGGTTTTAAATGATGATGGTGGTAGTAGGTAGGGGTTTTCTTTTGGTTCATGATGAACCCAAAAGCAAATCAAACCAAGCTAAACCGAACCAAGCTAAGCCATAACCAATGACGTGCCAAAATAACCATTCCAATGCAACATGCTAAAAATAAAATCATGGTTAGCTAACCATGAATAATAAAATACGGACCCAAAATATGTACACGTATACAAAAATATGTAACACGGATTTCGAGGGTGACAACTCTATCCACCTTAAAAGAATTTCGTCCTCGGAATTTAATTAAAGAGGCTAGAGGTGTCGGGACAAGTTACACTATCAGATTCAATCTACAGCTAAGCAATCAATCAAGCAATCAAATATGCAAGCAAGAATTCGAAGTGTACGGCATAAGAAGAATATTATACCTCACGAGTCAAACAGGTCGGGATATCGCGATCGGATATCATCCTCACGCTCCCACGTTGACTCACCCAAAGAGTGATGACCCCAAGCAACTCGGACTAACTTGATAGTCTTGTTCTTGAGTGTCTTCTTTTTTTGGTCTAATATAGACACGGGCCTCTTCTCATACGAAAGGTTGGTACCAACAACTAATTCCGAATGATCCAGGATGTGGCTCGGGTCCGGGATATACCGTCGTAGTTGGGATACATGGAATACGTCATGCACCTCACGTAGCAATGGTAGAAGAGCGCGACGATAGGATACATCTCCTACTCGCTCCAGAATATCAAATGGCCCTATATACCTGGGACTAAGATTTCCTCGCACGTCGAAATGAATGACACCACGGTTAGGCAAAATCCTCAGGAATACATGGTCGCCGACAGAAAACTCAAGAGGGCGCCGATGAGAATCGATCCAATGACGCTGGCGATCCTGGGCAACTCGAAGATGATCTCTGACTCTCCTGACTACCTCAAAGTTGTGAGCAATCATTTCTGGATCGAGCATCTGCCTCTTTCTGATATCGTCCCATGCTAGCGAGGATCGGCACTTCCTACCATACCGTGCCTCGAACGGTGCCATCTGGATACTAGCTTGGAAACTGTTGTTGTACGAGAACTCTACCAGGTGTAGGTGATCTTCCCATGAACCAACGAAGTCGAGTGTACAAGATCTCAACATGTCTTCCAAGGTTTGTATGGTACGCTCTGACTGACCATCTGTCTGTGGGTGATACGCTGAGCTGAACTGGAGGCGAGTCCCCAAACTCTTTTGCAGGCTATGCCAAAAGTGCGACGTAAATCTGGAATCTCTGTCCGAGGTGATACTGACTGGTACATCGTGCAATCTGACAACCTGCGGAAGATACATCTCCACTAGCTGAGCCATCGACTGACCAACTCTGAACCGGAGAAAGTGAGCCACCTTTTTGAGCCTGTCTATGACAACCCAAATAGCGTCTCTTCCAGCCGGGGATCTAGGCAATCCAGTCACAAAATCTATGGTTATATGCTCCCATTTCCACTCTGGAATTGGCAATGGTTGAAGTAGTCCAGCTAGTCTCTGATGTTCAGCCTTAACTTGTTGGCAGACTAAATAACGAGAGATAAACCGGGCTATCTTCCTCTTCATGCCATTCCACCAAAAGTGCTGGCGGATATCACGGTACATATTCGTACCGCCGGGATGAATGGAATACTGCAAACTGTGGGCCTCTGCCATGATTTCCTGTCTGATATATCTATTGGGTACACAAAGACGCTTACCATGTCGAAGTATACCGTCTTCATGAATACATAACTCTGGTCTTCGTCCTTCCTTACACTCTGCTCTGAGCCGCTGAAGCTTGGAATCTGCCGACTACGCCATCTTGATCCTCTCAACTATGCTGGACTAAACCTGCATGCTGGCCATCAATGCCACATTGGTAGGAAGGACAACTTCTATTCCCATCTTCTGAAGATCGGCTAATAACTCCGGCTGCGCTGTGAGAAAATAAACTCCAGCTCTCCTCCTCAATGCATCTGCAACAATATTGACCTTCCCATGATGATACTGCAAGTTGATGTCATAATCTACAAGCAGCTCTAGCCATCTCCTCTGACGCATGTTGAGATCCTTCTGGGTGAACACATACTTCAGACTCTTGTGGTCGGTGAAAATCTCCACCCTATCTCCATACAAGTAGTGCCTACAAAGCTTAAGTGCAAACACTACTGCTGCCAGCTCCAAGTCATGGGCTGGGTAATTCCTCTCATGATCACGAAGTTGTCGTGACGCATAAGCTATTACCTTTCCATGCTGCATCAGAACACATCCTAAACCTCTGTCCGAAGCATCACAATACACTGAGAATCCTCCGGTTCCATCTGGAAGCATGAGAATAGGAGCCGTCATCAAGCCTCGCTTCAACCTCTCAAAAGAATCCTGGCACTCTGCTATCCAAGCAAACTGCACATTCTTGCGGGTCAACTGGATCAATGGCGCTGAAATTCGAGCAAAGTCTGAAACAAATCGCCGGTAGTAGCCGGCCAAGCCAAGAAAACTGCAAATTTCTGCCACTGTGCTAGGTACCAGCCACATTTCAATGGCCACGATCTTCTGGAGATCTACCTCTACTCCTCCTCTGGTGATGATATAACCTATGTACGAAATGCGATCGAGCCAGAACTCGCATTTACTGAACTTGGCATACAACTGGTGCTCCCTAAGAATCTGGAGGACGATTCTGAGATGCTGCTCATGCTCTGCCTCACTCTTGCTGTAGACCAAGATATCGTCTAGGAACACAATCATGAACTGATCCAAATAAGGCATAAAGATATGATTCATGAGGTCCATGAATACTGCCGGCGCATTGGTTGCTCCAAATGGCATCACAAGGAACTCCCAATGCCCATATCTCGATCTAAAAGCTGTCTTCGGGATGTCCTGCTCTCTGACTCTGATCTGATGGTATCCTGACCGCAAGTCAATCTTCGAGAATACTGCTGTCCCCTTGAGTTGATCAAACAAGTCATCTATCCTCGGGAGAGGGTATCTGTTCTTGATTATCACTGAGTTCAAGGTACGATAATCTACACATAATCTGGACGTACCATCTTTCTTTTTCATAAGAAGCATCGGGGCTTCCCAAGGCGATCCACTAGCACGAATGAATTCCTTGGTTCTGAGTTCTTCAATCATCTTGTACAATATCTCTAGCTCTGACGACGCCATCCTGTAGACTCTCTCTGACACTGGGGCTGTCCCGGGAATCAAGTCGATGGTAAACTCGATCTCTCGCTCTGGCGGCATCCCTGAAAGCTCTTCTGGGAAAATATCTGGAAACTCTTTGACTATCCGAGGTAACTGTACTACCGCTACTGCCATCTGCAACACTCGAGGAGAAGGTTCAACTTCGCCTCGGGAGAAGGAAAACTCCGGCTCGCCTGGAATGCTAAAAATAACCCTGCCACTGTGGCAGTCTATCCTAGCATACTGGTCCCTCAACCAATCCATCCCTAAGACCATATCATAATCGGCCATCGGGAACTCTATCAATCTAGCGAGAAATTCTCTACCGCTAACTACGATCCGACACGAGGAAAATACTCTATCTACTCCCACAAGTCCGTTACCAGTAAGTATATTAAGCCTTACTGATAATGACTCAGGCTCCAGTCCTACCCGTATCGCGAATTGTACAGACATAAATGAATACGAGGCACCAGAATCAAATAATACTGAAGCTGGAAAGGTGTTGACAAGAATAGTACCTGCCACCACCTCACCTGGTGCTACTCCTTCCTCTCCCATGGTCAAAGCCAGCACTTGACCATGCCCTCTGGGTGAGGGTCCCCTCTGCTGAAAATTCCTCTGCCTGCCCTGGATCAGGGCTTGGGCTTGGGCATACTGCTGCGGTCTCTGCTGCTGGAATGCCTGGGCCTGCGTCGACAATAGCCTCGGGAACGGGTACTACAGCTGTTGCTGCTGCTGGACTGGTGCTGGTCTTCTAACTGAAGGACTAGAGAAGGCCGATGAACTTCTCCTGTTCGGGCAGTTCCCAACCCTGTGGTCCGGGACACCACAAACCAAGCACAAACTCTGTGCTCTGCGACACTCTGATACCACATGCCCTGGCTTCCCGCAGTATGAACATCCCACTGCAAAAGACTGCTTATGCTTCTGCTGTTGAGGATGCGTCGGGATGGAATTCTGAACCGACGTCACTGAGACCGCCCGCCTCTGAGCTCCTATGGTCAAAGCCCTGGCTGCCGGGACTGGTGCTGATGACTGATTTATCTGGCCGTGAGATCGCTTCCGACCTTCGGTCCTATCCACGATCCTCTGGGAGGTATACTCATGCCTCCGGGCTGCTCTCAACACTGCATCAAAAGTCTGATACTCAAACTGCTCCGCCGTCAATAAAATCTCTAGGTGGAGCCCCTGCTGGATCCGCCGGGCTCTATCGAACTCGGTCGCCACCAAGGTGGGAGCAAACCGACTAAGCCTGGAGAACTCGGCCACATATCCATCGACCATCCTGCCCATCTGCTTCAGATTGGTGAACCTCGTCTGTAGATCGTACCAAGCTACAGCATCGAAGTACTTGGTCTGGAATCTCTCCCTGAATACTGCCCATGAAATAGGGGCCACTAATCCATCGGCCTGCGCTGCCCACCAGCTGCGGGCAAGATCTAGTAACTGCAGGCACACTACGGCCACCTTCTCATTCTCTGGAGTCCTGGCTGCTTCTAGAATCACCTCTGTGTCTTGAAGCCTTGCATCTGCAGCGATCGCATCTTCACTGTCATCGAAGAAGGGAGGGTTCACGTGCTTGAAGCTGTTGGCCGCGCTATTACCCTGATGACCTCCTCTGGTCAAAGCATCTGCCACCGCCTGGCGCAAGGCATCTCCGTGACGATCCTGGAAAGCTAATAGGGACCTGATGAGACCCACCAAAGTGCCATCATCAGGCTCTGTAGGCTGGATGGGCTGAATTGGTGGTTCTCCTCCGGTAGGCACGACTCTGGAGGCTACTCCTGAATGCTGGACTTGATCTCCAGGTTGCGGCTGGTCCACAGGAGGTGCTCCGCCTTGCAGATCGACAGGTCCAGGAACAATATCGCTGAAGAAGATGACATAGGGAACAATAAGGAAGGACCAGGACAGATCAACGATACAAGCATGTGATCAGGTCAAGATTCTCAGGGATTTGAAGATACGAGCAGAGATCAAAGGCGAATACTGATTGAGACATCTATTCGGTAAACCCTCACATATCTTGATTTACAAGACCTGCATGGGCCACCACTAAAACCATGTAACGCCCCAGAACCAGAATACTGGAGAGCGGGGGCGTACATAGCCAGCTACGTATATTGAAGTGCAACCCACCTCGCTATACGGTCACGGCTGTCTAGATACATGAGGGTTTAACTACAAGCCAACAGTCTCCTATGGTCATGAATAAGCCTATTGTCTCAATCTCAAGCAAGCAATAATAGTTACAAGATGTCAGAGCACCAAATATATAATAGCAAGACGTCCCATATATTACATATTGGATGATCATGAAGCTAGTCGTTACAAAATATCAGGACTAGCAAGAGTTTAGTCATACATGATCAACCCTAGAATCTGTCAATCATGTTACAGCCCGTAGGTAGACAGTAAATAAAGGTGCAATACGAGCTAACACGTGCTCGTCAGCTAAACGCCTCAAAAGAATAATTTTACAATAAAGTGGAAGGACAAAAAGAAATCCACTCGTTGCCAAGGTTATGCCTGGTGGTCACCATCTGGCTGGAAGACAGGTGGATCCTCTGGTGCTGCTCCGATATCTGGCCACACAAAACCAGCTAGGTCAGACCCCAGAAAGAGCAAGTGCCACAAAAGAGGCTTCACTTAGGAACTAAAACCAGTATTTCATAATAGAATATTAAGGATAAATAATAAATAAAGAACTGATAATAATAGAGATAACAACAGTAAACTGAGTACGAAAAAACCATTCAAGTAGCCAGGTCACAACCCTTAAACCAAACAAGGACTGGGATTGCAGCCCTTCACCGGAATAGAAACCAGTCTCAAATACTATTGGTACAGTGAAGATAATAAACGAAGAGAGGACACAGAACTGCTCCGGGAGCCAGGTTACAATCTTTATACCAAACAAGGACCGGAGTTATAACCCTTCGCCTGAACAGAACTGGATCCCTGATCTTTATTGCTAAGGCCAGCATAAATAATCATGGTATTAAGGTAAGGTAAAACATGACGAACATGGCATGGGGTTGAATAAGACAACAAACGAAGAGAGGACACAGAACTGCTCCGAGAGCCAGGTTACAACCCTTAAACCAAACAAGGACCGGGGTTGTAACCCTTCGCCTGAAAGAACTGGACCCCCGATCTTTATTGTTAAGGCAAGCATCAATAATCATGTCATGTCACAATCTAGCACAGGATCAGGATAAGACTAAGCGGAAATAAACTCCATGTAACACCCAGTTTTTCAAATGAGGGTAATTTTGAAATTTTGTGATTATAATCATTTAATAATGATATTTAAATTATATTGTAATTTTTGGTGATTTATAATCAATTTAAAACTATTTGAAATGTTGATTAGTGTTTTTGATGGTTAACTAGCTAAACCCTAGTTTTGCTAAGCCTAGAGACTAACCATGACCAAAGGAGCCTAGTCACGTGATTAGAATTTCATATTCCCAATTTTTAGCCTAAGGGTATTTTGGTCATTTTGACAATTTTGTGAATTTATAATTTATATTAATTAAATAGTGTGCTAGCCTTTTAGTGAAGCCTTAACCTAGAAGTTAACCTAACCTAGATTAGTCATGAGGTTAAAATTAGGGTTAGAACATTCCTACTAAGTGCCAAGGTTAGTAATATCTAGATATTATTAGGAAAGATATTTCTTTTTAAGATATTTGTGAAAAGAAGCCTTGGACCAATAGGAAGCTTGGAAATTGGGTGGAGGAACCTCAACCACTCATTTAAAACCCTAACCCTAATGTTTTCAATAGCCATACAAGCCCCCTCCCTCCTATAAGTATCCCACTTAAGAAATAATTGCCTCCTTTAGAAAACCTAGAAAAAGCCCTACTTGTTCTTCCCTAAAACTCTCCCCATTAATCCAAATTGAGCCCAAATTGAGTCAAATCATTTGCATCATCATCCCCAATAGTAGAGGATACTTGTGGGTGCTTGC
This sequence comes from Iris pallida, assembly GCA_029216955.1. NCBI lineage: Eukaryota > Viridiplantae > Streptophyta > Magnoliopsida > Asparagales > Iridaceae > Iris > Iris pallida. Next base: position 7,067,015 of record JANAVB010044018.1, on the reverse strand, counting down.
TAGCAAGGTTCGAGGACGTTTGAACCGGAGAAAACCGAGGAAGACATCGAATCGAGGCTCTTTACATTGAGATTCTAGCTCTCAATAGGTAAACCTATCTACACCCATTGAAATCATAATTTTTTTCATAGATGCATTCATTTAAGGTTCCCCTAGGTGTAGCCCAAGTTTGGTAGGAATTCGTGTCCATTTCGTGTCCGTATCGGACACGTATCGGTGTGTTTAAATACGTGTTCGACGAAATGTCACATAGAAATAAATATTGTTAATTTCAAAAACTAATTACATGATTTTGAAGCCCTTGGCATGCTGATCACGAATAAAATACACTGAGCACGTTTTAGAGCCGTTTTCGTGTCCAAAATAGACACGAACACGTTTTACGACACTGTCGTGCAGTGTCCTGCTGCTCGGGCGTCCTAGCAGACATGCCACGGTGACTTAAGCCACAAAACATGGTACACGTGTTGTCCTAATGACTGACATCCTACCCACAAAATTTCGTGGGACCTCGATGTGTGTGCGCGAAGAAATCGCGTGTGCACGTGTTTTGTCTAACACTGTGCACGTATTTTTCGTGTCACTGATACGCCCTAATAACGTCGACACGACACAACCCCGACTCGACTCAGGCACTAAGACACCTAGCCCTATGACCCCTCTATCACTGTACACATGCACATGGTATCTCGTGCACTGTGTCGAGTCTATTTTGACTCACCACGCGTGCACGAGGATTAGTAATATTGTTTACTGATACATTACTTTTCTGTGTTTTGACACATTTGTGTCCTATTTAGTGGACATGAATCACCCCCCGCTGACACATTAACATGCGACACACACATGTGCATATTTAATTTCATATTTTCACATGTATTCGAGAATTTCAAACACCTTTCCCTGTGTGTTCTGCCACCAGTGCAGTGCACAGTAGATTCTCTGTGTTAATTTGGTTTTAAATTGATAATTAATGGTTAATATAATGTGTTAATATGTAAACATATGTGTTATATTGGGTTTTTGCCTCTGGGAACAAGGTAATGTTCATTTGGTTGTTATTTTGGATTCGATCATTTAACATTGATTTAATAAGTGTAAACTAATATGTGTAGGTATAACTGAGATTAGATTGGGTTTTATAGGAACCTGACATTATATAAAAATCCCTTTCTTGCATTTTCAGATGATTACATGTTGTGGATGTTAACTGAGATATGAAACCTGAGTTTTAAATGACTGTTAAACATGAGATGGTTCAGGATTCACAAACTGAGCTTGGGGTTTTAGTTATAAACTGAAATTGAGTTTAGTTTCTAACTGAACCAGGTATTTGGTTTCACTATAGTGGAAACCTGAGAGTTTCAGGGAGTTCTTAACTGAGATAACAGTAAATGAGTTTCCTGAGAATGTATAGAAAACCTGAGAACTAGAAATCAATGTGAAACTGAGTTTTAACTTGAAACAGAAAACTGAAATGAAAATCCTGAGTTTATGAAAGAAACCGGAGAATTCCTGAGTTTCAGTTTGGATTGATTGTGTATGGATACATGTTAGTTTAGTTGTATTAAAATTGAAACTGAACTGTCATGTTTCACTAAGAAACTGGAATGAACCAGTGTACACTTATATGACATACACATGTGAATGAGGGGTTTTGGTCCCTTGAGTTTAGTAGGATTAGATTAGATTAGATTAGATTTTGATTATAGGTTGTATGTATACATTTGGGTTCAACTGGTAGCAAAGGGGTTTTCGAATTTGATTGATTAGGTTGGTTTTAAGATTTTGATACATGTTAGTTGTTAGGAAATAACCTGAGAACTAGGTTGGGATGGTTTAAGTAAAACCTGAGATTGGTTATAAAACATGTTAACTTTCATAAAACTCCCATTGCCACTCTTTATTGTTCTGAGTTGACACTATTCCATTGGTTCACTATCACCCCTTCCTATTTAACTGTCACATTGTACACTGTTTTTCCCTTCACTTCCTTTGCATTCCCATATGTCACATAGCCCCTTTTCTATATCTATATATGCAATATAATATGTATGTGTGTATATGCAAGATAGGTAATAAATGTATGAATGAAATATATGCACAAGTGTCATGAATATAGACTAAACTCCATACATGTATACCATGCTATGCACACCCATATTACACTTTCTAAAAATCCTTCTTTCCCTTTCATATACATGTATGTGTATGTTTATCTACATATATCTAGTTTTCCTACATAGTTATATTTATATTGAATGTGTATGATGCCTATATGTGAAATAATAGTGTATAGATATTACATTGGGTATTGTACTAGTAGGTTGTATTGGTATAGTGTATATGCCTAGAGTTATAGTATTGACTTAGAGTTGACCAAACCCTAGAGTTGACCTAGTTGACTAGATGTTGACTTTGGTTGACCCAGAGTTGACCAAGTTTGACTTGGACCTAGTTTGACCTAAGATAGTTGACCAGGTTTGACTTAGAGTTGACTTTGACCTAGATTGACCTAGAAATCATGTAGATTGCATCGTAAACTTTATTTACCTTGTTTTAAACACATTATAACCCATACTGCTCTATTTAGGACATTGTGACTCTGGTGTAGACATCTGATATTTTATTACTCTTTTCAGAGTAACAGGCGAGTACATTCTCTGATAGTTCTTTCATTTACTTGTCAAATACTGTACTTCAGTTCTAGTTAGTTTTATGTGATTCTTACAACACGTATAGATATTTCTGGATTCATGTATGCGACACACATACCATCTGTCTGGCCTCTATTTTTGGAACCACTACTGGCATCACCTTCTGGAATCACTACTGGAATCACCCTGGAATCTTTTGCTGGTATCATTATGTTTGGCTGGACTCATCTCGATTTCTCGTGTCATTTTCTGGATTCACTTGTACTTGTGGGCGGGGAAATATTGGAGTAGACATGTGAACATTCCCAAATACTAGAACCACTCCCTTGGAATTATACTGGAACGATAGCCATCCCACACTTGGCCGAATGTGCGGTGTGCCGTATTACCTACAGCCGTTTACATGTCGATCTCGGTATTTTAAAACACACTGTTAGAGTATAGGCTGGACTCACCCTGGAACCTTTGATCACCGACTGGACTTACCTTATACCGGACTCATCTTGTACTGGAATCACCTGGTATCAGATTCATGTTGTCTGGATTTACTTGGGTTTTGCACTTGTTACATTTACATTCTGGACTTATATCATGTTGCTCTAGTTCAGTTAGTTTCTATTTACAGTCTTCATTGCTATGATTCTTCTCTTATTTTACTTACCTTACTTTCCTTGTACCTTAACTGTTTCTCTATACCATCACCTGTATACAAACTACCATATTCATCAATAAAACTGTCTATAACTGATTTATAGTTCTCTGTCATTTACTTGGAATTTCTTGATGATTTGTATTCGTTTCTGTCCTGACTGGACCTGTTGAAAATATTATAGATGATTGCCCTGAGGACGTTTGCCCTACTTGCCTTGGAGCAGGAGATGGCTTAGCTACCTATGGCCCCGACACTCAGGAGTGATCGGGAGACTAGCTAGTAGACTTGGTTTAGTTTTCATGTTTTAGAACTTGAATTGTAATAACTTGAGATACGAGTTTGTATTTGAGTTTGTTTGAGATATTATTATTTAGTAGTTAATAAATTGTTGTTGTTTAGTCTTTAGTTATAAGCTTCTGTGATATCTTATCGTTCTTAGACTGTGATTGAGATTCATTATATCTATACTTGTCCTCCGTTCGGAGTTGAGATTTGACAAGTATATTATATAATTGCGCGAGTTGTTGATTAGATAGTAACCTAGGACAGCGTTCTACCGCCGACACTGCGGCGAAGTCTGGACGTACCCACTTCTCGTGCCCTTACTCTAGGGTGCGGGTCGTGACACATTTTTAGTGGTGGCCCATGCAGGTCGAGTTTATGTAGTGGTATTCGAACTAGAGTATCACTACAGCCTGTGATAGGATTTGAAAAATAGGCTTAAGCGGAGAGGTACTCAATCATAGTTAGGAAAATTCTGCTTCAAATTAAGCCATCTACATATCTTACTGATTGTCTTCTTTGGAATAAACTGTCCTCCTTGATTTTATCGATTCCTGCTCAGTATTGACTTCCTTTTCGATCTGTCTTCAGGATGGTGGAGACACGATCACATCACTCTGGTACAGTAGCCGCTGGAGAGGGGTCTGCCACCTCTCGTTCATTGCAGCAGCCTGTTGAGACTGTAGCACCTTCTGTTCCTGATCAGACAGGAGCTGCTGTAGCCATTGGAGGTATGCCTCCACTTGTTCAGAGGACGACCCCAGTCATTCCTGAGACGTTTCAGCAGCAGCATCAGCAGCCACCTGCAGGGACAGTTGATGCCGTTCAGCTGTTGGCTTTCTTTAGGCAGTACATGGAGGGTTAGCAGACCCAGCAGCAGAGGCACACGGCAGAGCTCAGTAGAGGCATTGAGCTAGAAGTGACGGCAGTGGAGAGAGTCGTAGCTCAGCCAGCGGCAGCCCCGCAGCCATACCAGCCACGGGAGAAGGGCATCCAGGACTTCCAGAAGATGCACCCGAGAGACTTCCGAGGGACAGAGGGGATCCTGTATGCCGATAAGTGGATCGAGCATTTGGAGGAGATCTTCAGGCTGGCTGACATCCCGACGAGGCTCCAGATAGAGGCAGCGGCCAGTATGATACAGGATCTGGCCCGTACATGGTACCAGACCGACCCGAGCGTTGGCACAGCAGGACAGACTTGGGCAGCATTCAAGAAGCTGTTCAAGGAGAAGTTCTTTCCAAACGCAGCACTGGGAGCCCTCGAGACCCAGTTCGAGGCCCTAGTTCAGGAGAGCCAGTCCGTGGAGGAGTACGCAGGAGAGTTCTGCCGCCTGAGCAGATTTATGGAGGACTTGTCGGAGACGACGAAGGCCCGGAGGTTCCGGAAGGGCTTGGTAAAGGAGGTCAAGTCCTACACCAAGAACGCCCGCAGCGCTACATTTGAAGAGATCCTGGTGGACACACTAGCTGCAGAGGATGATCTTGAGGTTAGGCTCAAGAGGGGCGAGACTCCCAGGGTGGTAGCAGCAGCGGGGGTCAGGCCAAGAGGCCCCATGTGCAGGATCAGCAGGCACAGGCACCAGTGAGAGTGCAGCAGGCACAACATCAGCCTAGAGGACAGGACCGCAGGGTGCTGACTTGTGCCTACTGCAAGAAGGCAGGGCATGTTGGAGAGTATTGTAGAAGGAGACTGAAGGTTTGTCTATTCTGTGGGTCTGGTGCTCACAAGATGATAGATTGTCCCGTTGCACCTCCTCTTGGGGGAGCTAGGCCACCTGTAGCTCAGCACCAGAGGGGTGGAGCTTTTGCTATGGCAGTCGAGGAGACAGACGTTGCAGGTGACGGGTTAGCAGGTTTGACCTCCTTGTTCTTCTCTTCCACCTTCATATGTGATTTCTATTAGTACCTGCTAGGATATGTTTGTGATATGCTAGATAGCATAGTTACCCTGTTCGAGACTGTGGAATCATGACTAGTAGGACTATGATTGCATGTTATCTTTCGACCTTGTTTGATTGGGGCTTGACCTAGGAGGAGTACGATCATCTTAATTTCGAGGACGAAATTCTTCTAAGGGGGGTAGACTTCTAACACCCAGTTTTCCAAATGAGGGTAATTTTGAAATTTTGTGATTATAATCATTTAATAATGATATTTAAATCATATTGTGATTTTTGGTGATTTATAATCAATTTAAAACTATTTGAAATATTGATTAGTGTTTTTGATGGTTAACTAGCTAAACCCTAGTTTTGCTAAGCCTAGAGACTAACCATGACCAAAGGAGCCGAGTCACATGATTAGAATTTCATATTCCCAATTTTTAGACTAAGGGTATTTTGGTCATTTTGACAATTTTGTGAATTTATAATTTATATTAATTAAATATTGTGCTAGCCTTTTAGTGAAGCCTTAACCTAGAAGTTAACCTAACCTAGATTAGTCATGAGGTTAAAATTAGGGTTAGAACATTCCTACTAAGTGCCAAGGTTAGTAATATCTAGATATTATTAGGAAAGATATTTCTTTTTAAGATATTTGTGAAAAGAAGCCTTGGACCAATAGGAAGCTTGGAAATTGGGTGGAGGAACCTCAACCACTCATCTAAAACCCTAACCCTAATGTTTTCAACAGCCATACAAGCCCCCTCCCTCCTATAAGTATCCCACTTAAGAAATAATTGCCTCCTTTAGAAGACCTAGAAAAAGCCCTACTTGTTCTTCCCTAAAACTCTCCCCATTAATCCAAATTGAGCCTAAATTGAGTCAAATCAATTGCATCATCATCCCCAACAGCAGATGATACTTGTGGGTGCTTGCTAGCAAGGTTCGAGGACGGTTGAACCGGAGAAAACCGAGGAAGACATCGAATGGAGGCTCTTTACATTGAGATTCTAGTTCTCAATAGGTAAACCTATCTACACCCATTGAAATCATGATTTTTCTTCATAGATGCATTCATTTAAGGTTCCCCTAGGTGTAGCCCAAGTTTGGTAGGAATCCGTGTCCATTTCGTGTCCGTATCGGACACGTATCGGTGTGTTTAAATACGTGTTCGACGAAATGTCACATAGAAATAAATATTGTTAATTTTAAAAACTAATTACATGATTTTGAAGCCCTTGGCATGCTGATCATGAATCAAATACACTGAGCATATTTTAGAGCCGTGTCCGTGTACAAAATGGACACGAACACGCTGCACGACACTGTCGGGCAGTGTCCTGCTGCTCGGGCGTCCTAGCGGACACGACACGGCAACTCAAGCCACGAAACTTGGTACACGTGTTGTCCTAATGACTGACATCCTACCCATAAAATTTCGTGGGACCTCGATGTGTGTGCGCGAAGAAATCATGTGTACACGTGTTTTGCCCAATACTGTGCACGCATTTTTCGTGTCACTGATACGCCCTAATAACGTCGACACGACATGACCCCGACTCGACTTAGGCACTAAGACACCTAGCCCTATGACCCCTCTATCACTGTACACATGCACATGGTGTCTCGTGCACTGTGTCGAGTCCATTTCGACTCAACACGCGTGCACGAGGATTAGTAATGTTGTTTACTGATACATTGCTTTTCTGTGTTTTGACACGTTTGTGTCCTATTTAGTGGACACGAATCACCCCCCCTCTGACATATTAACATGCGGCACACACATGTGCACATTCAATTTCACATTTTCACATGTATTCGAGAATTTCAAACGCCTTTCCCTGTGTGTTCTGCCACCAGTGCAGTACACAGTAGATTCTCTGTGTTAATTTGGTTTTAAATTGATAATTAATGGTTAATATAATGTGTTAATATGTAAACATATATGTTATATTGGGTTTTTGCCTCTGGGAACAAGGTGATGTTCATTTGGTTGTTATTTTGGATTCGATCATTTAACATTGATTTAATAAGTGTAATCTAATATGTGTAGGTATAACTGAGATTAGATTGGGTTTTATAGGAACCTGACATTATATGAAAATCCCTATCTTGCATTTTCAGATGATTACATGTTGTGGATGTTAACTGAGATATGAAACCTGAGTTTTAAATGAATGTTAAACATGAGATGGTTCAGGATCCACAAACTAAGCTTGGGGTTTTAGTTATAAACTGAAATTGAGTTTAGTTTCTAACTGAACCAGGTATTTGGTTTCACTATAGTGGAAACCTGAGAGTTTCAGGGAGTTCTTAACTGAGATAACAGTAAATGAGTTTTCTGACAATGTATAGGAAACGTGAGAACTAGAAATCAATGTGAAACTGAGTTTTAAATTGAAACAGAAAACTGAAATGAAAATCCTGAGTTTATGAAGGAAACCTGAGAATTCCTGAGTTTTAGTTTGGATTGATTGTGTATGGATACATGTTAGTTTAGTTGTATTAAAATTGAAACTGAACTGTCATGTTTCACTAAGAAACTGGAATGAACCAGTGTACATTTATATGACATACACATGTGAATGAGGGGTTTTGGTCCCTTGAGTTCAGTAGGATTATATTAGATTAGATTTTGATTATAGGTTGTATGTATACATTTGGGTTCAACTGGTAGCAAAGTGGTTTTCGAATTTGATTGATTAGGTTGGTTGTAAGATTTTGATACATGTTAGTTGTTAGGAAATAACCTGAGAACTAGGTTGGGATGGTTTAAGTAAAACTTGAGATTGGTTATAAAACATGTTAACTTTCATAAAACTCCCATTGCCACTCTTCATTGTTCTGAGTTGACACTATTCCATTGGTTCACTATCACCCCTTCCTATTTAACTGTCACATTGTACACTATTTTTCCCTTCACTTCCTTTGCATTTCCATATGTCACATAGCCCCTTTTCTATATCTATATATGCAATATAATATGTATGTGTGTATATGCAAGATAGGTAATAAATGTATGAAAGAAATATATGCACAAGTGTCATGAAATAGACTAAACTCCATACATGTACACCATGCTATGCACACCCACATTACACTTTCTAAAAATCCTTCTTTCCCTTTCATATACATGTATGTGTAGTTCATCTACATATATCTAGTTTTCCCACATAGTTAAATTTATATTGAATGTGTATGATGCCTATATGTGAAATAATAGTGTATAGATATTACATTGGGTATTGTACTAGTAGGTTGTATTGGTATAGTGTATATGCCTAGAGTTATAGTATTGACTTAGAGTTGACCAAACCCTAGAGTTGACCTAGTTGACCAGATGTTGACTTTGGTTGACCCAGAGTTGACCAAGTTTGACTTGGACCTAGTTTGACCTAAGACAGTTGACGAGGTTTGACTTAGAGTTGATTTTGACCTAGATTGACCTAGAAATCATGTATATTGCATCATAAACTTCATTTACCTTGTTTTAAACACATTATAACCCATACTGCTCTATTTAGGACATTGTGACTCCGGTGCAGACTTCTGATATTTTATTACTCTTTTCAGAGTAACAGGCGAGTACATTCTCTGATAGTTCTTTCATTTACTTGTCAATTATTGTACTTCAGTTCTAGTTAGTTTTATGTGATTCTTACAACACGTATGGATATTTCTGGTATCATGTATGGACACACATACCATCTGTCTGGCCTTTATTTCTGGAACCACTACTGGCATCACCTTCTAGAATCACAACTGGAACCACCTTCTGGAATCACCCTGGAATCTTTTGCTGGTATCATTATGTTTGGCTGGACTCATCTCGATTTCTCGTGTCGTTTTCTGGATTCACTTGTACTTGGGGGCGGGGAAATATTGGAGTAGACATGTGAACATTCCCAAATACTGGAACCACTCCCTTGGAATTATACTGGAACGATAGCCATCCCACACTTGGCCGAGTGTGCGGTGTGCCGTATTACCTACAGCCATTTACATGTCGATCTCGGTATTTTAGAACACACTGTTAGAGTATAGGCTGGACTCACCCTGGAACCTTTGATCACCGACTGGACTCACCTCATACCGGACTCATCTTGTACTGGAATCACCTGGTATCAGATTCATGTTGTCTGGATTTACTTGGGTTTTATACTTGTTACATTTATATTCTGGACTTATATCATGTTGCTCTAGTTCAGTTAGTTTCTATTTACAGTCTTCATTGCTATGATTCTTCTCTTGTTTTACTTACCTTACTTTCCTTGTACCTTAACTGTTTCTCTATACCATCACCTGTATACAAACTACCATGTTCATCAATAAAACTGTCTATAACTGTTTTATAGTTCTCTGTCATTTACTTGGAATTTCTTGATGATTTATACTCGTTCCTGTCCTGACTGGACCTGTTGAAAATATTACAGATGATTGTCCTGAGGACGTTTGCCCTACTTGCCTTGGAGCAGGAGATGGCTTAGCTACCTATGGCCCCGACACTCAGGAGTGATCGGGAGACTAGCTAGTAGACTTGGTTTAGTTTTCATGTTTTAGAACTTGAATTGTAATAACTTGAGATACGAGTTTGTATTTGAGTTTGTTTGAGATATTATTATTTAGTAGTTTATAAATTGTTGTTGTTTAGTCTTTAGTTATAAGCTTCTGTGATATCTTATCATTCTTAGACTGTCATTGAGATTCATTATATCTATACTTGTCCTCCGTTCGGAGTTGAGATTTGACAAGTACATTATATAATTGCGTGAGTTGTTGATTAGATAGTAACCTAGGACAGCATTCTACTGCCGGCACTCCGGCGTAGGCTGGACGTACCCACTTCTCGTGCCCTTACTCTAGGGTGCAGGTCGTGACACTCCATCCAATCAATCACGGCCAATCAAGAGTATGGCTTGATACTTTTAACTAACTAGGGTCATCACAGGCCTAGTTACTAGCAAGATGCAATGAGATTATCCCAACAGCCACAAGCCCTGTAGACCATCCAGGTTATCCGGGTCGAATGTTCGTTTATGAAGAATGCAATACGTGACTGTGTGCTGGAAATGTGCCCTACTCGTCGGTAGGCTACAAGTCCACTTGAGCGCCCAGATAACGGGATTACCTGTAGCTGGGAAATCTTTTCATAACTACTGGATTATTCTAGTTATTAGACTTAGTTGAATTCAGTAGGTACCCCTGACCGTGGTACTCAGGGATCCCCATCCTAGACATGATGCAAGACAGTACCAGTTTATTTGTACAAACACAATCGCCCACGGTGTCCAGATCTTTCATACTTGTCGTGTCAGGCTAGCTGTCGTAACAGCATGTCGAGATATATCATGTCAGTTTACTTGTCAAAAGTGCGCCTCACCGGGCCACTATCGTGTTCTATTCTTACATTATCATGAATGAGAAAAACTTGCATAAAATAACTAGTGACATATTTTTGATGCCAAGGAAAAGATCTACAACTTTCACGTTGGTAGTTGGGAGAAATTCGAGCCACAATTCAGTCAATTAGGACATATAACAGTTAGAAATAGCCAAAATAGGCATTATGCGGCCTATTCTGCGACACCATATGCGGCCAACTGCGACATGCGGCCTATGCGGCCCAACTGCGACACTATATGCGGCTCAACTGCGACATGCGGCTTATGCGGCCCAACTGCGACACCTTATGCGGCTCAACTGCGACATACGGCTTATGCGGCCCAACTACGATAACTTATGCGGCTCAACTACAACATGCGGCTTATGTGGCCCGACTGCGACACCATATGTGGCTCAACTGCGACATGCGGCTTATGCGGTCCAACTGCGACACCATTTGCGGCCAACTGCGACATGTGCCTTATGCGGCTCATTCGCGACATCATATGCGGCCAACTGCGACATGCGGCTTATGCAGCCCATTCGCGACATCATATACGGCCAACTGCGACATGCGCCTTATGCGGCCCAACTGCGATACCATATGCGGCTCAACTGCGACGTGCGGCTTATGCGGCCCAACTGCGACACCATATGCGGCCAACTGCGACATGTGGCCTATACAGCCCAACTGCGACACCATATGCGGCCAACTGAAACATGTGCCTTATGCGGCTCATTCGTGACATCATATGCGGCCAACTGCGATATGCTGACAGATGAACATAGAAATGACCAAAAATGCTTTTGGCCATAACTTCCTCAAAACAAGTCGAAATCCAACTTTTCAAAGATCTCTTTTGGGTAAAATTGAATTCTCTACAACATGGAATAATCAAAACATAAAAATAATGAAGTTTAGTAGATCAAAACCCAAGAAAACTAAAAATAATATAAGGTTAGATCTACAAGAAAATATCCATCCAAATAAAAAAGGCCAAGTTCTAAAGTATCTTAGAATCTCGCGAGGAAGACAATAGAACAACAAAAATGGAGTTTCTCCATGAAGCAAGTTGCACTTGCCTAAGCTTCTCTTGGTAGGTGGAGAAGTTAAGAGGAAGAAGATGAAGAAATAAATGAAGAGCAAAGATGATAGGGAAAGGGGGTTGGGTTTTAAATGGTGATGGTGGTAGTAGGTAGGGGTTTACTTTTGGTTCATGATGAACCCAAAAGCCAATAAAACCAAGCTAAACCGAACCAAGCTAAGCCATAACCAATGACATGCCAAAATAACCATGCCAATGCAACATGCTAAAAATAAAATCATGGCTAGCTAACCATGACTAATAAAATACGGACCCAAAATATGTACACGTATACGAAAATACATAACACGGATTTCGAGGGTGATACTTCGTAGCCAGGTGCTTAGTCTGTCAGCAGGTCAAGACAGAGAGGCAGAGGCCAGGAGGTTTGTTGCAGCCATTGCCCATTCCAGAGTGGAAGTGGGAGCATATCCGATGGATTTTGTATCTGGATTGCCGCGTACACCAGGAGGGAAAGACACGATTTGGGTCATCGTAGACAGGTTGACCAAATTGGTCCACTTTTTGCCATTTAAAGTGGGTACGTCTACTGAGAGGCTTGTAGAGATGTACATGCGGCAGATTGTCAGGATTCATGGAGTTTCGATCAGCATAATCTTGGATCAGGATAGTCGCTTTACTTCCCATTTCTGGGAGAGTCTGCAGACTAGTTTGGGCACTCAGCTCAAGTTTAGTACTACATACCACCCTCAGATGGACGGACAGTCAGATAGGACTATTCAGACGCTCGAGGACATGTTACGGACATGCGTCTTAGATTTCGGAGGATCCTGGGAGGATCACCTGCATTTTGTGGAGTTTGCTTACAACAACAATTTTTCGGCCAGTATTGAGATCTCACCTTTCGAGGTTCTCTTCGGGCGTAGGTGTCGTACACCCTTATCTTGGGATGATATTGGTGAACAAGCTTTATTGGGACCTGAGATGGTTGGTGATGCAGCCGAGAATGTGAAGCTCATCTGGGACAGACTTCGCGTGGCGCAGGACAGACATCGTCATTGGGCTGATAGCCATCGGAGGCCTTTGGAGTTTAAGGTACAGATTAGAGATAGGATTAGAAGAAGGTTGTTGTTTGTGTTTATTTGATCATGTTTGATTATTTTGTAACTTGAGACCTTGTTTGTGTTTAGATCGGAGACATGGTTTTTCTGCAGATATCCCCGACTCGTGGTACCATACATTTTGGTGGAGGTGGAAAGCTTAGTCCGCGCTTCATAGGACCTTTCATGATCAGCGGGAGAGTCGGTGACGTGGTATACAGGCTAGACTTGCCACCTGCATTAGTGGGTGTCCATAACGTATTCCATGTATCACAGTTGAGATGGTACGTGGCTGACCCTAGCCATGTACTTGATCATTCGGAGATTGAGGTGGGACCTACTCTCAGTTATCCAAAGCAGCCAGTGGAGATTCTGGATCGCCGAGAGAAGGTACTGTGAAACCAGGTGATACCCTTGGTTCGCGTCGCATGGAGGCATCATTCTCCAGGAGAGTCTACCTGGGAGCGGGAGGATGAGATGCACGAGCGATACCCTTATCTTTTTGGACCTTGAGGTACGATCGTCTATCCTTCTCATCAGTTAGTTTCGCCTTTTAATTTCGAGGACGAAATTTTTTTTAAGGAGGGTAGATTTATTACTACCACATTTTAGATTGAGGATATTTTTGTCATTTGAGAATTTTTAAATTTATTTTAATTTATTGGATTGGTGATTGCTATTTTTGACTTTGACTATTTGAGACTTTGGAGACTAACCTAGATGTTGACCCTAGCTATGGTGACTTGGTTAGCATGGTGAGACCCCAGTCAAACTTAAGTCAACCTAAAGTTAGTCATTTAGAAATCAAGATTCAAATATGAGGATTATTGATTTGGTTTATAGGCTTGATACTTAGGAATTGATTTCATGACTAGTGCAACTTGACCCATAGCCCATTAAACTAACCCTAACCCTAATTTTAGAATACCTAGGCCGGCGACTTAGGTTCCCTCCCTATAAGTACTCTCTTCATTTAGTTCTTGTCTCTTTTGTATTGAATGAACACTTAGGAAAAAGAAAGGTATGGTCATTCTTCCCCAATTCATAGTTTTTCCATTTTAATTCCTTTTTTTACTCTAGTTTCTTGCATTAGGGTCTAATACTCTTCTATTTTCTATTTATGGAGAGTAATCCCAGATTTTGAATAATTTGGGGATTCGAGCTAGCAAGGAGGAACACTCTATTTTGGGACTTTTCTTGCCATTTGCACCAATAGGTAAAACTCCTCAAATTGTGCTAATATTTTGATTTCTTTACATCTTAGCCTAGATCTAGGTGTCCCCTAGCTGTCCCTATAATTTGGTTAGAAATTGTGTCCGTTTGGTGTCTGTATCGGATACGTGTCGATGTTTGATAGAATGCCACTTAGGATTTGATTTTCGTATTTTGTAAAACTAATTGCATGAATCTCTAGATCTATGTATGTGCATTAACTCTTGTGAAGACTGAGTCAGATTTTGTGTCATTTTTGTGTCCTATATCGTACTGGATACGCTATACGGGAAATCGACCGGGTGTCCTGCTACCCGTGTCCGATTTCTCCACTGACACAGCACGTGGTGGCATGAATTTTGGTAGGAAGGATGGGGCAGTGACAGTCATCATGCTCCCAAAATTTGGGAGCAAATAATACACGACATATGGAGAATTTTTGCCCGTACTGGACACACACTGCTCGTGCACTGTCAGGATTCACACACTGACACAGACTTCATGTCTCACGAAGACACGTTTTGGACACGACTCAGGGTGGTCAACCCCTAGCCGTAGAGGTGGCAAACCTAGGTGCACACCCATGACATGTCTCGTATCGTGTGTCGTGTCCTAGACACGAGTGCATGTGTGCACGAGACTATGTATTCATGTGTGCACGTGTAGTATTCGTGTGATGTGGACACGCCGTATCCGGTACTGGGTGACACGAGATGACTATGTGGACACGTGCACATGAGTTTCATTCCTTACTAACCTATTAATCTAGATATAGTTGTTTATTTTCAATTCGAATTTGTAGATTATCCTAATGTTCTGATACCTGGGCTGAATTCGATTTTCTGAGATTTGATTTATGATTAAACTATTGATGTGATTAAGTTGTGATGTTGGTTCACTAATACACATCTGAGATTAGCCTACATATTAGAGTTTATGATTAGCATGGGATTTGGCTTTCTAAATTGCATTTGAACTGCTAAACTGATATCGTACACACTGTGTGTTTTTCTGAGAATTGCATTGCCATGTGGTTTACTGTTTTGTCTGTACAAAATCTGAGAATTTAAACTGTTGTGTACATTAATGTGTAGACTAAAATTTAACTACATGTAGGGTTTCATGTTTGCATGAGAATTGGATTTTTGAATTTGCTTTGGGACTATTCCTGAGAATGTCAAGGCTGTTAACACATACACCCTGTTCACATAAACCTATGTTGATCTACTTAAACACACTATCTTCCTGAGAACATAATGTTCATTACACATTGATTTGTTACACTGAAAAATCTGATATTGACACTGAGTTCATTACACACACAAGTACACTTTGCACACTGTTAAATCTGAGAACATATATAGCATTGTACACACACACCCTTACACACACTCACATATTTAATTCCTATTCATCTACACACCTAAACTGAGAGTCTGAGAACATTGACACTAATTTGACAACAATGTATACTCACACACACATGAAGCTTATGCACTGTCTTCTCCTATATGGCACACACACACACAGGAACTTGAAACACACATACATGTATATGTAATCTGCACACTCACTCACACCATTGCTTTCCCTAGACACACACACTGTTTGTATACACTGTCAACTTGATAGTCTATGACACACACACATACAAATCTATGACACTATATCCCTCTCTCTATTTTTTATATATATAGTTACGATATCAATAATCTTGTGTGTGAATATGTGAAATGCATACAAATATATAATACCTATATAATTTAGTAGAAATGTGAATGTGGTAATTAAATATGTGTGTTGCCTATAATATGTGTATATGGCATATGGCCTATGGGTATCCCAATGTACAAGCTTATGGTATATGGAATGTATACACATAAGTTGTGTGTTGTTAGACTTGTGTGACCTGTGAATGATGTATGCTTGCTAGAATAGGCTGGTTAGGCTTAGTGAGACTTGTCTGGGTTAGGTCTGACCTAGTTGACCAAGATTAACTAGAGTAGTTTGACTAGAGTGGACCAAAGGTTGACTTTAGCCTAGATTGACCCAAACATCATGTAGAATGCATCGTAGCAGTTTATTTTATCAATTTGGATATGTTGTGACTTGTATTATTCTGAATAGGAGCCAGACACCACTCCTCAGGCAGTATTTCATTCAGACACTCAGGATATCAGGCGAGTACATTCTCTGACCGTTTCATACTTGCTAGGACTATATTCTTGCTCTAGATTATTTTACTTGATGTTGACACGATGGAAACATGGATTAGTACTATATGGATCTTTTCATACGATGTTATCCACCTCGGGAGCAGCGGATACATCATGTCATGTGTGTTTCACTTTCATTTTGTATTCCTGTGCTTTCACCATTCATGTGCACTCTCGTAATTCATGTACTCTCATGTTCACGGAGCCCCCATGTTTATATTCATGTACACCCATTTATGGGCTCCCACGTGAATCATGTACAATAACATAACTTGAACGGATCCTTGTGTATTGATTGGGGATGGAGGAGTAGAAATAGTCATGTGGACATTTCCAAAGTAGTGTAGCCATGTACAACCTCTCATGTTTATTATCAAGCCGTTCACATGTCTATCTTATACTCTAAATCACTAGTTCACTGTAGCTCTTTACTTATAGTAGATATTTCTTTACAGTCTTATCTTTTACTTCATGTATATTCTTCAGCGTTTCATGTATCTTGCTCTATTGCCAGTATTATATTTCTGTCATGATATGAACTGCGTGAGATGTACTGTGCTCGCTCCCGTCCTGACTGGACCTGTTGAAATATTACAGATGACCTTGAGGAGCTGTGTCCCACTTATTACGGAGCAGGCCTAGATGACACATGTGAGCTAGACTAGTATCTTATTATTATTCTGTCTGTTGGATACACTTGTACTTATTTGGAGATTTTTTATTTTGGATTTGTGGAGTTGTTTATCTTAGACATTTAGCTCTCTCTTATCTTGTATTTATCATCTGTGGATTCTGTTGATTTCATCTATCTATCTTATCGTACTTTCTTTCTTAGTTGTGATTGAGTTGTACTTTATATTGTCACCTCCATTCGGAGTGTATATACTGTACAGGTACCTTATAACTGTTAGATGTATTATGACCTAGGACAGTGTTCTACCACCGACACTGCGGCGTAGGATGGACGTAACCACTTCTCGTGACCCTACACTAGGTACGGGTCGTCACAAATCTCCCCAGACATCAGCCCCTCTTGTTTTCAAGCTTTGAGGTAAGGCTTCGGCTAGATCATCCTCGAGCATGTCAAAGGATAGCCAGGAGCCTATGCAAATAAGGCTTCCCCGGAAGGCTCCAAAGCCAACTCTGATGTCACACGAACCTCCGACTACATCTCCCTTGGTAGTCAAGCTGAAGGGGAAATGTCCTCCACCTTCTCCCGCAACAGCCCTGGTGCTCACGGATGAAGAGTCGGAAGACTACATATGCGCCAATACCGAAGCACATTCTTTAGATGATGTAATCCCTCGGGATAAAATTTTGCATTTGATTATTAGGAAGTTGTCTTTGAATTACTCTTGTGCATATTAGAACACTAGGTATTTCATAGACAATGCTCATAGACAACGCTCTATATATGCTGCAAACATAAGTGATAAATGCTAGCCTCGCAAGCCAAGTTGTCCCTTCTTAAGATGCCTATTTCGTAGTTCCAGCAAGAAAGAAGGAGGAAGAACCCATCATCTTCGGTCGATTGGAGCATCCTCAACGACTGGCACCGGCAGAACCAGAACCTGATAACGGCAAGATGCAACTCTACCGTTACACTACTCAAGCCAAAAACCTCATCCAGAAAATGGGTTATGACCTGAACAGTGACAGAGGACTGAACTATGGCACAGGACGATGCCTTTCCTTGCGACTTCGTGGTCCAAAGGGAATGTCCCAAAACTACTATCAGCGCACTCGCCGGGGGTTGGGTTATGTTACACCCACAACAACTTCAGAGAGCTCGGAGCCAGAGGCCATGATGCATTCACACTCCTCCGATTCCTCAACCTGGGACTCTAATACCAGTATCGACCAGGCCTTCAAAAAGATATTGCCTGTTAATATGGTCTCTGTAAATCCTCCAGTCTAGGATGAAGACCAAATACTCGAATACTTCAAGGATAAATCCTGGGAACAACGCCTAGAATCCCAATAGGAATGGCGCTTCGAACAGCGTGAACCTCCTACTAAAGATGAATTCATCTAAGTCAAGCTAGGAGACGAGGCTTCCCCTAAACCCATCTTTATTAGCAAAAGCTTGACAGGGAAAGACAAAGAATCTCTGATACAACTTATCCGAGAATACATCGATGTCTTTGCATGGAGCTACGAAGATATGTCGGGTTTAGACCCACAGGTCGCCCTACACCATCTGATCAACATCCAACCCAATGCTAAGCCTATCAAACAGCAACAGCGATGTTTCCGCCCCAACAATATGGATACTATCGAAGAAGAAGTCGATAAAATCTTAGACAGTGGCTTTATTTGTGAAGAACAACACCCAGATTGGGTGGCCAACATTGTCCCAGTCACTAAAAAGAACGAGAAAATTCAGGTCTGCATAGACTTCAGGGATCTTAATCGGCCTGCCCAAAAGACGAATTTCCTCTCCCGATCACCGACGTGATGATCGACAACACTTGTGGCTTCGAGCGTGTGTCCTTTATGGATGGTTTCTCAGGCTACAATCAAATCAAGATATTTCCTGAAGACTAGAAGCATACTTCATTTCGGACTCCAAAAGGGATATATTGTTACACAGTTATCCCCTTCGAGTTGAAGAATACGGAAGCAACGTACCAGCGGGCAATGAGCACCATATTCCGTAAGCACCTCCGAAAGACGATAGAATGTTACGTTGATGACATTGTCGTCAAAAGCAAAAAGAAATCCAATCACTTGGATGACTTGAGAACAGTATTCGACTTAATACGAGAACATCAACTGAAGATGAATCCAACCAAGTCGTTTTTGGGAGTCCCTAGTGGAAAATTCTTAGGCCTTATCGTCACAGCCAAGGTTATTCATAGTGACCCTGGGAAGACTAAGGCGATCTTGGATATGGCTCCTCCGAAGAATCTTCATGAGCTCCGACGCCTACATGGATGCTTAGCATATATCAGAAGATTCATATCAAATCTCTCTGGTAGAAACTGATGAAGAAAGGGGTTTCTTTTGTCTGGATAAAAGAATGCCAGTGCGCGTTTAAGGCATCAAAGAGTACCTCACTAGTCCCCTGGTACTAGTAGCACCAGTCGTAGGGAGGCCCTTCCTGCTATACGTCAGAGCTTTGGACCATTCTCTCGGTGCTTTGCTTGCCCAGAACAACAATGAAGGCCACGAATAGGAAATCTACTACCTTAGGGGCCGAGCATCGGTATAATCCTATCGAGAAGGAGTGTCTTGCCCTGCTCTTCGCCATCTAGAAGAAGCGTCATTATGTATCCGGACAGACGATCCACGTCATCTCCCGAGTCCATCCCCTCAGGGTCCTCATGACCAAGCTAGGGGCCTTACCTCATGGTTAGCCACATGGGCGATACTTTTGACTCCTTATGACATAGTGTTCGTCCCACAAAAGGCAGTCAAAGGCCAAGCATTAGTCGAGTTTTTAGCAGCGCACCCCGTGCCAGAGACATCAAAGCTTTATGATGACATCCTTGATGAAGTCCTAGAGTCTAATGCCATCTCAGATAACTCGGTTTGGCACATGTTCTTTGACGGTGCTTCAAGAACAGGGTCCAAAGACGAGATCATCGCAGGGGTCGGAGTGGGCCTCATCACCCGGACGGCTTTGTCATGACCCGTACCCAGTGTAGGGGCACAAGAAGTGGATACGTCCTGCCTACGCCGCAGTGTCGGCGATAGAACACTGTTCTAGGTCACTATCACAAACTAAATACAATATGATATACTCTTCGAACGAAGGACAAATCACATAAAGTACAACTCAATCACAAATCTAGAGATGGAAATAGCACGATATTATAGATAGAAAATCACTAAAGAGAAATACAATCAGAAGAAAATAAGTCTATGTGTCTAAACGACACAACATCTCAAACATCCAAATAATACAAACTCAGAAGTCAATACAAATATCAAGAACTAAGATAAAACCTAGCTAATCTAGTCTAAGCAGTAGAGATGACGTCCTCAGCTAGAGCTGGATCCTTCTGTGGGTCCAACTCACAGGGGTCGTCTAGATGGGCTCCATAATAGGTTGGGCAGAAGTCCTCAGTATCATCTGTAATATTTTCAACCGGTCTAGTCAGGACAGGAGCGAATACATAACACTGATACATGATCATATCATGACGGAATATATAAAATAGGCAATAGAGTAAACTATAATAAAAACTGTGAGACATGTACAAGAATAGTGTAAAATAGATAATCTGAGTATAAGAGACAGTTTGTATATAAAATAAGAACTGTAAGTAATATAGGTGATTAGAGCACAAGATGGTTATGTAAACAGGTTGGGATATACAATAAAAATGGGACTCCATTATACGTGAGAGCATAATGGACATACACAATATTTGCACAATATGGGATTTGATCACATAACCATGTCCTATTCACCCCTCCCCAATCAATACACAAGGATCCAGTCAAGTTATGTTACCTGTACAATAGTTTATCCATGGGCTTATATGATCATGAGAGTACAAGATTGCACAAGAGTATACATGAATAGGGGTATACAAAAAATATAATATGTTCATGAAAAGCACATGACAATATGTATTTAATGTACCCGAGGGGGATAACAACGCAAGACAAGATCCATAGGGTACTGGTCTGTGATAACAATCGTGACAACATCAAGTAATTTATCTAAAACATGAATATAAGTTCTAGCAAGTATGAAAATGATCAGATCATGTACTCGACTGAGATACTGAGTGACTGTGAAAATAGATGTCTGAACTGAGGTGTCTGAGTCCTAAATAGAGCACACAGGTTATGATGTAATCAAGAAGGTAATATTTGAAGTTTACAATACATTTTAAATAATTCTAGGTCATTCCATGCCAAAGTTAACTCTTGGTCAACTATGGTCAGCAATCTAGTCAAACTAGGTCAACATCTAAGCTAACTTGGTCAACTGTCTAGGATTTGGTCAAATTCTAGTCAACTAGCCCAATTAGGCCTATTGGGTCCATTCTAGGTCAAAGTCAACTCTTGGTCAACTCTGGTCAACAATCTAGTCAAACTCCAGTCAACTAGTCTAAGGTTTGGTCAACACTAGTCTACAAGCCAATCTAGGTTAGGCTACCCTAAATCAAGTCAACATCTAATCAATTAGACAACTTCTCTAAGTTACCAACAACAAGTCTAACCAAAACTCTTATACATATATACCATGGCCAACAATATCTCATAGCCTATAGGGTTACTACATACAGAGCCTAATACGTAAGCTGTATATACAATACATATATATAAGTATCTATATATAACATAGGCTACAATCACAAATATATATATGCATACATTCAACACATCATACATATATATATCATATATACAAATATATATATACATAATCATATATTTAGGGGGAAATGCGGAGAGGGGAAAGAAAGGTAAAGAATATAAAATGAAATGTGTGTGTGTGTGTGTGTGTGAGAGTGGGCTGCTGTGAGAGGGACAGTGAGAGTGGACTTTGCCAGTGAAAGGGGCATCTTATAAACTCAAACCAAAAATCTGTGAACAAGTTAAGAACCAAGATGAACATATATATATATATATATATATATATATATATATATATATATATATATAAAAATATATATATATATATATATATATATATTTTATATATATATATATATATATATATATATATATATATATATATATATATATATATATATATATATATATATATATATATATATAAAAATATATATATATATATATAAAACTATACATACACTCATAAATATTAACTGGGAATCAATCCCAAACAAACTCAGGATCCTTGGAATAAACCAAATCACAGTTTACATATAGCAACATTTTCGAAAACTCAAAATATCTAAGAACAAATGTTCAGAAAATTACAACAATGAAAACAACATAAATAATCCCAATCCCCTTTTGTTTTCGAAACCAACCCAAAAATCTGTTTAATGTAGGTGTAAACATGTTAACATACGTGCATTAAATCAAAGCCTCAACTTAGTTTTCAATGTTTAAACCCAAATCCAGTTTTCAAACCCAATATCAGAACTTACTATAAAGTATCAGTACACTCACTGTTTAACCCTATTTTCAAACCAAATCATCAAAATAAACCCAAAAGAAAACATTGCAGAGGTATACATACATGTGTATGTGTCAAGGGGATGTCCACGTGTCCATAAAACTGGACACAAGGTGTCCAAACATGAAAATGTCATGTATCAGAACTGCCTAGCACAGACAGGCTCGTACAGCTATTTCGAGCAGTCTAGGTCACGACACGAAGCACGTGAGGTCTCATGCACGTATCCATAGGTAGATAGGGTCTAGGGCTAGGGGGTCAACACACTAAATTGTATCAATTATGTGTCGTGATCCATGTGTGTGTGCGTATCAGTGTACGAATTCGTGTGTGTGTAGTGTAGGCAAAATTCATTGCGAGTCAAATTTCTTCCAAACCACTCAATGAAACCCTACGAAACATGGTCAACATTGTGTCAGTCATGTGTCCTACGTGTCCATCAATTTTGGGGTCACGAAGTAACGTGTCATGTCTGATATGGACACGGGGCAACAGGGCACTGTGCACGTATCTCGTGCTACGTGTCCAGTCCAAATTTGGACACGAAGAGGACACGAAATCGTGCTCAGTCTTCACGAAAATTAAACCACACATATAGGGCTATTCAAATCTAAAATTAGTTTTGAAAAAGAAGAAGAAAAAGTTTATTGAGGAATTTCATCAAACACCTAGATAATCACTCCGATACTCATGCAATATGCATATCACATGAACTCTAATTCCTACCAAACTTGACCTACAGGTCCATGGTGCCTAGATGCATGCATCTATAAAGAGAAAATAGAAATTTGAATGAGTTTGGGGCTATTACCTATTGAGAGTGAGATCTCAATGAAAAGCCCTAGGAAAGAGGTCCTTTTTCCAATTTGCTATGGTCCAAAGCTCCCAAGTCCTTGCTAGCTAGCTTCTATAGACCTCCTCTACACTAAGGGAGTGTGATGCAAAAGAGTAGGCTCAATTTGGAGTTGATTTAGTAAAAGGGGGTAAATTTGGGGAAGAACTCTAAATTAGGGTTTGTAGGTGTAATAAAAGAGGCAAGGGGGTGTCAATATGTGTTTATATAGGGGTGGGGATCCCTTGATGGAAGCCAAGAATCATTTCTAGGGTTAGGGTTAAGTTTCATGAGGTTTGAAGGCCTCTAGCTAGTTCAATTCAAGCCTTCATAGGAAAGGCCCAAGGGAAATAGGGTTCAAGCTAAATATCTTAATCAAATATCTTTCGTAAGCAAATATCTAGATATTACTAACCTTGTCATGATGGAAGCTTCTAGGTTCATGACTAATATCTAGGTTAGGGCAATTCTAGGTTAAGGCTTAACAAATAAATTAGCACATAATTAATTAATCAAAATTCATGTTCATTAAAAGTCAAAAATGACCAAAATACCCTTAACCTAAAAAGCGGTAGTTAGTCAATCTAATCACATGGTTAGGTCTCCGTGGTCATGATTAGTCTCTAGGTCAAGTAATTTTAGGGTTACACTAGCAAAATACCAAAAGCGTAATTCACAGATTTAAATAGTTTTAAATTAATTAAAAATCACTAAAAATCATAACATGAATTAAATATTATTATTAAATGATTATAATTACAAAAGTTCAAAAATACTCTTATTTTAGAAAAGTGGTGGTTACAAGCCTACACCCCTTAGAAAAATTTTGTCCTCAAACTTTAAAATGGTTGAACTCCTTCTAGGTCAAACCCCCAATCAATCAAAGTCTCTAAATAATTCAATTCGATAATCATATGCGTCTGTCCAAAATCATGATACTCAGAATCTTCGTCAAACTAGTAAGCAAGGCTACGATATATCATAGAGTCCCCAACTAAGGTACATACCTCTAAAATCATGGTATTTAAAATTTTCGTATTGCCGCATGCTTGGCTGTAAAACCCTTAAATTCCTACACCCGAGAAATACATCCAAAATCAGACTATATGTCCTCACCATACTAGCTAATATGACTGTAGAAGACTCTAGATTCCATAATTGAGGCGACCTAGCCCATACGACTTATCTTGGTAGGAAATTAAATCAACATTGGATACTATGAATCAAATTTATCAACAAACAAGGAAGGTAAACAGATACTGTCGAAATCGAATTTGAGATAGTTATAATGAGGCAAAAGTGGGAATGGAGTCGAGAAGAAAAGAACCTATAATCAACTCTCCTACTGCCTGTGCATCCTCGGCTGTCATGGCAAAAGCTCGCCCCTGCTGTCCTCATCCTCTGGCCTGCTGCTGATGCTGGACAAACCTCTGCTGCTGACTCTGCAACGTTAGTCTTCTCTGCTTCTCTGTCAGAGCCCTAGCTCCTGCTGCTACCTGAGTTAATGGTGTCAGGTACTTGGGACACTCTCTACACTGATGTTCCGCTGCACCACAAAGTAAACATCTACCCAGTCTCTTCCTGCCGTCGTTCCACCCATGGCCTGGCTTCTTACAGAAGTTGCACATAGCATCATGCTGTAGCCTAGGTGCCTGCTGGAAAAGTACATGTCCATGGCCCTGAAACTGCTGCTGAATAGGCCTCTGCTGCTGATATTGCTGCTGAATCGGACCCTGCTGCTGATACTGCTGCTGAATCTGTACGTGAGGCCTCTTGTCCAGGTCTGCACTGCCACTAGCTCCATGTAAATCATAACCTCTCTTATGATGATAATTAGTACCCTATGGACTCCCACTTTCCATTTAGATTATTTGTGTCCTCGGCCGTGTCATTAATATTCGGAGCACGAGACCAGCTGTTACCTTCCAACAAATTTTACATGTAAGATCTAGACGAGTCCACCTTCATCTAGGTATATTATGTCCCACTCAAACACGTTTTCTTGTGCTCTATTTTTATGGCATGACTTGCAGGTATAAAGGACTAGCTATAACCCTTACCATAATACCTGTATATTTTTCGACTACAATTAGAGACTCGACCTTAACTCAAATCTTTCGACCCAATATATGGGTATGGTCTACTCGAAGCCCACTACGCACATATCACTAGTGTGCCATTTAATTGTGTCTCCTCGTGCTACTTAAACACAAAAGTCACGAAAGACACATCTCCAGGCTTTACAGAACCTAATTGACCAATCCGACTGCCCAACTAGCTCAACCACTTGGGTGGAACTATTCTAGGTTACCCTAGCCTAGTAGAAATAGTTTATCATTGGGATATTGTCCAGTCAATATAGATTGAAACCTAAGATTCATCAAACCAATGATTGATGTAAAAGTAGGGAATCCATTAAGACCTAGTAAACCCATCCATGCATACCACTATATTTGGACTATAAACCGAACTATTTAAAATAGGTCCCTATACCTATTATGTAGTTCCCACCTCTTAGAATGTGAATTCATTCGTAACCCATTTACCTGGAAGTTGCGATACGATCTTGTATTGTATTTATATTCCTTGCTCGTACGTTTAAATAACTACGGAAAAGATCACAATCTTGATTCTGAAACTTCGTTCTATTATGGAACCTGTCCAGAATTTCGAGAACAGAACTTCTGTATTGTACGGATGGCAAGCCCCTCTAAGAAACGAAGAGTTCTTCGATTGGGCAAGTGACTGGACTAGAGTAGCCCAATCTAGCGAATAAGACTATAGGTTCGTAAACTTTTCTTTCTATCTGCATCAATGGATACACTCTACCGCCTTTGAAATTTTAGAATTGCTCTTGGTTATTCTTCCTTATCTTTGATTCCTTCCTATTTCGGAGAGACGAAGGGTCATGCTTATTAGAGTTTACTATATTTCTTAGCCACTTGTGTAATTTGTTGCTTGTTAAATTTTGGGGTTGCTTGATAGTTAGGAGAGGATTACAGATGCCCTATACAATAGATACCTATGGATAGCAATTTTTTAGCAATTTGTAGGATGATTAGAAAGTTTTAGCGACATAGCTTTGAGGGAGTAGTGCGACCAAAGGTGGGTAGAAGTCCTCGAGGTTTTTTGTAGTTGCCAAAATGGCCAATGAGAAGGATATAAACTATTTTTGAGGAATTAAAATCAAGGAGATTAGGGTAATAGGAAATAGTTGTGAATTAGAATTTCGAGGACGAAATTATTTTTAAGGTGGGTAGATTTGTAACCCCTCTTCCCAGATTTTTTATAATTTATTTTATTTATTTATTTGAATTAAATGGTGATTTTCAGAATTTATAAATAATTATTTAGTTAAATATTACGGTAGATGACTTTAGCCATGATGGAGTTTTAGAGTACACGGTGACTAGAAATCGTGGCAAGGATAGCGCAATGACGGTGCTTTGACCAGTGTATTCGTCGTGGTAAGG
>JANAVB010044018.1:6930169-7037669 GCA_029216955.1 Iris pallida | reverse complement strand
TTGGTCCGATTCTGAGACTGTTGATAAAATCACTATTTTACGGGCCCTACGGTCCCACTCAATGGGCGATTTTGTGCACGGCCCCTAGAAATCCAAAACTGGAGATACTGTTGGGTTCGTATCAGAAAACTGGATCCGTAGACATATAGTTTGACGACTTTAGAGACTGTTGACTCTAGCACGCTTTTCGGTGCAAAACGGGTCCAACGGCGGACATCATTTTTGCTCGAAATTACCGTTTTGCCCCTGTATCCAAAATTGGACTTAAGGACAGGCAATCCTAGCTAATTTGACTATTCTGAGATCATTGGTATTGTCTATTTCAGCATCCGGGGACTGTTGTACAGGTTTTTACTATTGTGGCACATTGAGTAGTTCAGACTGTCGGTTTCACCAACAGAGGACCACAGGCGAGTACAGTTTATTGTCTGTATTTCGATATTGATTTTCACTATATTTCATTGATTGGCCATCGGTTATGTGATTATTTTCTATTATAAATTGTTGAGTCGGGAATGAGAAGTACCAAGGATGTGTGATCTGACCTTAGACCGTGTAGACCGTGTAGACCGTGTTTATTATTGCATTTATTTCTTGTAGACAGTGTAGACAGTAATTTATTTATTACAAAGTAGACAGTGTAGACAGTGATTTATTTACTGCAATATTTTTTGTAGACCGTGTAACTGTAGACCGTGTAATTGTAGACCGTGTAACTGTAGACCGTGTAACTTTAGACCGTGTAGACCGTGTCGCATAATTGTCCCGAGACCGATCACATATCATAGGTACTTCTAGCAGTTGGGGAAAGGATTTTGTGTCTATTTATTGATATTGGTTTTCCGTATTTACTGTTTATTTTCAAAACTCATAATTGATGTCTAACCTTTGTTTTATAGTCATTTTCTTTATTTGAAATTGCATTCAGTGAATTGTGCTCGTTCCATTCCTGACTGGAAACCAACTTTTTCAGGTTAGCCGTGGATTCATTTAGCATGGAAGATACGGGGGTACTTGCAGACAAAAGCCTAGAGACTAGCTAGATAGTGGACTTGTAGTCATTCAAATATTTGTACAAGTTTATATTTTTCTGGAAATATAAAACTTATGAATATTGTAAAGTTAAATTATTTATGTGAATGAGCATTATTTGTGATTTGATCTTCATGGCCGTGACAGCGTTCTACCGCCGACACTGCGGCGTAGGCTGGCTTGGACACGTCTTGTATCCATTTTAAAAAAAAACGGGTGCAGGTCGTGACAGTTGTACCTCTGTGTTGGACTCCTTTTGGAGAGTATTCATATTATGCTAGTTATAGTTCATGACCTAGAACAATGTTCTACCGCCGACACTGCTGCGTAGGCTGGGCGTTGTTACGTACTCGTACCCTCACGGTGGGTGCGGGTCATGACAGGCTAGTACAAATGTCCAACTTTCAAGTCTGTATCAGATAACAGACTTTCTGAGATCAGATTGCCGAAAAATCTCTGGTACGTGCAACACGCATTCCAGCGTCCTTATCGGTGGTTAATAACTACTATCTCGATCTTCAGAACTTCTGCTAGATATATGTTCGCCATCGAGACCTTCATCATAACATGGCTCGTCCTTAGTGAACAGCTCCTTTGAGAGCACATGTGGTCAGATGTACTAGTGTCAGACCACTAGTCAGCTACCACGCTAGATAACTCAACCTGTGCAACAATAGCAACCAAGTTAAGTAATCAAAATAACCAAGTTTAGCTATACCTGCTATTTTGGTTTGAGCTTAGATTTGCATTCACTCATGTAGTGGCCATTCTTGTCACAGTTGAAGCAAGTCACGTGGGACTTAGACTTCTGTTGCGTGAACGAAGGACCGTTCACTTTTAGATTAGTGGAGTCCTTCTTCTTGTGATGAGAAGCCACCTGCTTCCCCTTAAACTCTCTTGTCTGCACCAAGTTGGCCTTAACCAATTGTTTGGACAGAGAGTCCATCTTCTGTTGAGATCGTATTTCGTCGTCAACGTGGATCTCTTGTAGAAGATCTTCTAAGATAATGTCCATCTTCTTTCGATGCATTCTAGCATATAAGTTGCTCCAACCAGTAGGAAGTCTCGAGACTATCCCTCCAACGACAAACTTGTCGACAAAGGGCATCTTCTCGTCATCCAACTTCTGGCGCAACTTCAGGAATTCCTTCACTTGAGGTAGCATCGCCATCTCGTCTTCGAAGATCCACTTATGGTACTTCTCGATGATGAAGATTTTGGACCTGTTCTCATCATACCCAAAGAATCCCAGATGTCTTTGGCCTTCACCTTCTTGGAATATGACTCTACTAGAGAGTCTTCCATAGAATTAAGAATCAGCAGTTTACAGATGCTGTTTTTTCTCTTCCATTTGCTCTGCTTGACGAGTGCAGCAACAATAGCATCGGCAGTTCCTCCTTCTGGAATTGTCGGTTCATCCTCAATCAACACATGGTCTACGTCCATGAGTTAAAGATTAAGGGTGACCTTCCTCTTCCAGACTTGGAAATGTTCTCCGTCCAATTTCTTCAACTTGTTAAAGCTGGTATCGATGAGAGAAGCACGAGAGTTCTCCATCTACAAGGATCTTGCTTTGAGATTGTTAGTCCCGGGGCTTGATCAAAGATGGTAGACTCAATGTCGAGATCAGAGGTTCAAACAAACGTTCCCCTTCTGATTATTCTCGAGATCCAATAGGAACACTATAATATGAATCTGATTACAAAAGCAACAATAATCAGAAAATAAATCTCATATTCTTTCTCGCAATCGCAGTTGCTGACGGACAGAACTGAGTTACAACTCAGATGAAGGAGAAGAAAGAAGAAAGAAGAAAGAAGAAAGAAGAAGAGGAAAGGTTCTTGCTGGGGTGATTAAGATCACCATTGCTCAAAGCAAGATTTTCTCCAACACGATCTGCTTCACGAAGAACTTCTGGAACGCTCGTAAGTCAATATTTGAGACTTGAACAGGCTTCCTGGACTTTACAATCTCCCTTCTCTTCTTGGTGCATCTTTCAAAGAAGGCCAAGGGGCTCTATTTATAGAGTGGAGTTGAGACTTTACCTCTTCTCCTATCCGATGTGGGACTAAAATACCAATACTCAAAAATCGAGTTTGATATTTTAGATCATCCCATAATCAGCATAGAAGTGTGTCAGTCCATGCCTACCCCCTGAATACTCCCGTGCATGTACGAGACATCTTGGAGTCTGTGTCTGAGTCCGAGTCCGCACAACAAAAATCAACTTATATCTTTGTTGGAATTGATCCTTTTTGTTTCTAGGAAATACTCCCACATGACGCACACTTGTGCCCCACTACACCTCATGTGCATACCTCAACACAAGCAATGCATTATATTGAGATACTCACCATTTGGTGTAGCCGATGTGGGACTATCTTTCCTAATCCAAAGGCAAAAACACCAACAATACTCAACTATATAATAGGGAGTTCCAGGAACTGGATCCATATTGGTACTGAATGAAGTACTTCTCGCTCACATTGGGACAGCGTCGTCCATTCCTTTATGATTATAAGTCGGTCGTCAAATATCCATGGGACGTCTTGCAAAATCCGCTCTATATCCTCCTACATCCCAAATCGTATATAGTAGAATCTATTTTCCTTTGGAAAAAACTCTATACTCCTCTTCGGCTACCATACCCGATAGGCATATGCTCGAATTTGTCCATAGAAAGGCCTATTTCCAAGCACGTAGAGAACCACTGTGTTGTGCCAATACTCCCGTGTCTCCATTAGTTCCTCCTCCAGAAAGCTAGCACGTATCCCAGACCCGACCATAGTCGACTCAACAAACCGCATCTGGCCTTTAGAATTATATGTCGCAGGGCGACAAAGCTCTACCCATGACTTACTATGTGGTATGTCTTCCATGTCTTCCAATGGCTTCTTGTCATTCTCTTCATACATTGCCTTTCTAAACGTGAGACACAACTGCTCCCCCGTACCAGGATCTTTCCCCACCTGCAAATTTGCAGGCCCCTTGCTGCATGCCACAACATTTGGGAATACCATTGGCGATCCCTTTAGTCCCGAGTGAACCCTTTTGTGTACACCTATCATCACCTTCGAACTTCAGACAGATTGAGGAGCACCTCCACCTCCCCTCCCCACTCGTTTCGTTGATCCACCCATCTTTATTAGCATCTCAGATCCCTGCCATCCCCTCCCAGGGACTCGCCCCCGCCGACCCTTCACAACCGTCGTCCACCTACCCTCGTCCAGCCTCCTTCATGTCCGATGAGAGGCTGACCTAGGTGGCATAGACTACAAATCGTCCATAAGCCCTCGCCATCCCCAATTGCCTTCAGGTGCCGCCTCCGCTCTGGCCACTGACCCCCTCCTTGCTTGGTAGTAATTAAATTATAATTAGCTAACAATTATTAATTTAGTAATTAATTAATTAATGAAACTAATTGTTAGTAGTTAGCAATAATGTTAGTGGTTAGCAATTAGAGTTAGTGTGTTAGTATTCCACTAATTTTTCACAATTCTATTACATGTATATTTCCTTTAGGGTTTTCCTTCCTACCATATAAATATGCACACTCCCCAATGCTACATAGAAATCCTAAACCCAAATCCATAAAATTATTCTAGCAGCCGCCAATGTTCTCCTTGTACTACCCTGACCCACTCTGCCATCTCCCTATCCCCGATTCATCCCGACAGCCATTGCCATTCCACCACCGCAGCTTCTGCCAACTGGTCGGACCCCGATCGACCATCCATCGGCCAAACTCCGGCCCGACGTCCCCGTCGTCAACCATAAGACATCACCACCACGCTCACCATTGCTGTCACTTCTGCACCTGCACCTTATTCTCGACCACTTCCTCCGCACCATTGCCCACATCCACCAGCGCTGCTACCATACCCGATGGCCGTTGCCATCACCGCCCCCTCCAGATCTCGGCTACCCTTCACATCACCGTACCACCACCACAATCCCTCCACCGGCCTCTCTAAAACCAAACAACTGTACCACCAATGTCATCGCACGTCACCACCATATAAACCATCACCGCCACCAAAAAAATAGAGAGACATAACTCACCTGTGGCCGTGCTCGACCACCGTACCTCCGCCGCTATAGCTGTTACCACCGCCACCAACCATACCTTGTTCGCCGTGGACACCGACTGTTTCTGTCACGACCCGCACCCAATTTTTCGGGTACGAGACGTGTCCAAGCCAGCCTACGCCGCAGAGTCGACGGTAGAACGCTGTCAAGCCCACAAGAAATAAATGCTCAAAAATAAACTTTATTGCTCATTCACATTTCTAAATTTAGTACAATATTAACAATATTTAAACTTAAAGAAAATACAAAGTTCTCATGATTAATGAAGATGATACCACTGCTATCTATTTCTTGGTTGACCTCAGCATACCCATGCCTTCCCAGTGCTAAGAGTGATCGCGACTAAACCTGAAAAATGTAGGTTTCTAGTCAGGAATGGAACAAGCACACAAACCGACGGCAATACGTAAACACAATAGAATTAACAAGACATGACAATAACATATAAGAGATGAAAACTAGAAAGTAACATATGACATGACAAGTGATGAAGAAGACAAGAAAATCAAATAAAATACAACTATCTATGTGATGTGAAATATCAGTTTCGACATATGAACGGCTAGGGGGTAAATCTGGCACCCTGCACATGTCGTGTGCAGCTGCTATTATTCAAGAATAGACTCATGGGATAGTTCTGGGTAGTCCACATGTCTACTAAGATATTTCCCCTCCCGACTACTCTGTGTGACAAGCGTGTCAACAAGCAGCAAGACATATATATAAACATGAAATAAAAAGACTACTATGAATCGAAAGTAATCAGAAAGTGTACTTGCCTGTGGTCCTTTGCTGGTGAAACCGATATTCTCGTTGGGTCCAAGGTAGTCGCGGAGGTCATAACTATGCAAGTCGACCTCTAATGATGGGACGGATTATTCCATCGAGTCCGGAATGGTTCGATTAGCCTAGGGTCAACATGTAGTGGTCAGAATCACAAGAAATTAGAACTTACGACTATTCACGATCAAGATAGAAATTAAAGAAAATTTTGTATTAATAAATAAATATATATAACTTTAGAAAATATTTTATAATACTAGAAAACTATATTTGGCTAGTTAAATAATTTTAGTTAAAAATACTTTGAAAGCCAAGAAAATCATTTGAATGGCTAAACCCCATTTGAAAATAAATGTAGGGCCAAGCCCATTACTATTATTTTGTTACAAAATAAGTTAGAAATATTTAATTAAAACAAGTAACCCTTAATGATGAAAGTAACATTAACAATATCCATAATAATAATAATGATACTAGTAGTTTAACTAAGTAGCCTAATACCAAAATAACAAGTAATAACAATAGTACTAACATTAGAAAATATATACATACAAATATTAACAGTAGATTAATTAATAGTAATCCATTAAAATCGTAACCTAACCCAAGCCCAAATCTGATCCACATTAAAATCTTTAGTCCATTATTAAGCCCATCCCAATTAAAATCATTTAAAACAAACCATTAACCCAACCATTAGATGAGGCCACCCACAACCGGCCCAAACATCAGTTAACCCACCCCCTTTCACTTCTTTTCTCGGTTGCTGAGAAGCAACTAATACAAATAAAATGATATCTCCTCGAGACAGAGAGAGAGAAAAGGAAGTAGGAGTCTCACCGAGGAAGAGGGACTCACTGAGTTCCCCACTCGAGGGAAAAGGAAGGTGGGTGCTCGGAAAGCGCGACGGTCGGCGTCGATCTTGGCTCGGAGGCGGTCGGGGATGGTGCGGCACGGGGAGATCCGGCGGCTGGTGTTTCGAGGAGGAGGGTCGGACATGCAGCCCCGGTTAGGGCGGTGCCGCTGTGGCACGGCGAAGGCGGCCGGAAGCGGCAAACGAGCCGTCGCTCGCCTGGAGTCGGCCCGCGGAAGTCGAGGCGCACGGAGACAACTTCGAGGTCGACGGAGCTTGCGTGACGCCGGAGTGGCTGCATCCAAGGCCGGTGTCGGGCGACACGATGCGACGTTCGTGGGGTGGTGGAGGCGACTCAGGGACGACCGTCGTTCGTCGGCGCACAGGTACGACCGATAAGCGCAACCGTGAACGACGTTGCCGGAGATCTGCGACGGCTGGGCGTCGTCGCGTACGGCTCAAGCAGAGGTGGCTCTCCGATGACTTGGTGGCGGCGACCCGAGGGGCGCGGCCGGCGTTCGGATATTGGGTTAGGTTTTTTTTTTCTTCTTCTTCTCTGCTTTAGGGAGGGTGAAGTGTCGGGCATGGGATAGATGCAGTGTCCGACACGGGAGGATGTATGCTGGATGTATTTGGGAACAATGGAAGATAAAATTATGACACCCGAGGTCGGACCCGAGGCCGAACATGCGGCTGGCACGAGGTTGGTGATAACTGGACACAGACACGATGACACGGAATTTATGTATTGGCTGTGATATTGCAATGTCGGATACGGTATTTGGTGGTGGAGATGGTTAGCCGAGGATGATGTTGGTCATTGTGGTGTTGTGGTGTTGTGGTATTACGTCGACGGGTCAGGTCTCGAAAGTTTGGAAGAAGGAACACGATGATTATTTACGAACACGATGGTTATATATACTCTCTGTTGCTTAGGTTTGAGACTGAGTATGGATAAGAGAAACCAAGTCTAAAGGTTATTTGTTGTGATCTGAGAAGATTTGAATGTAGCCATGTGACTTGTGGATATTTGAACGACCGGTTACTTGAGTCAGATTCGAATTTCTAAAATAAATCGTTTCCTTCATTTTAAAGGATCAAATAAACTTGAAGTCAAACTAATCAATTCACAACCATATAAATGATCCTAAAATATTAATATATATATTGTAAGATATTAATATTAATATATAAATTCTCCTACTTAGAAATATATTAGTTTATCAAATAACTAAATTCCTATATATTGAAATCCTAACCAAAAGGTTCATTATTATAATAATTAAAAATAACCTTTTATATCAATTTAAATCAAGTGACCACCTTTAAACCAAGGTCAGTCTAGTCATAATCTTTTTAACAATTGCAACAATAATATTTGAAGTAGTATTCGGTATTAACAATAATATAACTCATATACCTTTGAAACCTAAACTGAAAAGTTGATTAATACGATAATCTAAATAATATCTAATTTTAACAAATAGATTTCAAAACAAATTATATATATCTAAACCATAAAATGAATGATAATGGTAACTTAAATAATAATCGAATCTAGATTAAATCGAAATTAGCCTATAAGGTTTAGAAGCAATACTAAATATATTTAATAATATCTAAAACATATTGGAAACGCAATCGCGGTAACTGATCATATAATTCTAGAAGTTTATTTTATAAAATCTCTATATAAATTAAATTCTTCAAAATATCGATAGTAGAAAGTAAACACTATTTTCTAACTAGAAAATACATTTAAATCTGCAACTAAAATACACAAATAAATAAAAGTAGAAAAAATCGGAAAGTGGGCTTACAAATCTACCCACCTTAGAAATAAATTCGTCCTCGAATTTCAAAGGGAACGATTAAGGATATAATCAAGAAATGATATGATCAATGATCAAAATGAGTTAGAACACAAATAAAATTAAAACTTTAAGATAAGATACTACAGGGCACCAATAAAATATAGTAAAAAAAAGATCTAGCACAATGGTAAGGATATGATCGAAATAGGATTAGTTAAACAAGAAAACGTCTTTAGGCACGATTGACTACTGATGAAATTATATAGGCATGGTCAACGATCAAAATTTAGACAATGTCTAAACAAGGTTGAAATCATTTAGATATAGTTAAGATACAGTCACGATCCAGATTAATCATGCAAGTCATCCAAGCATGATGAGATTTGGCATGAATAAATATGACCAGAACAATATTGATCGTAGTGGAATGCAATCTAAACATTAGCAATAATAGAGTTGAAGTATTGGCACAACTATGACTTTAGTCAATTAGTTTAGCCATGATCAAAGTCATTTAGGGACGATCAAAGTTCAATTTGTTTGGCATGATTAACTATTTAGTGAAGATTATTTAAGCACGATGATCGAGTCAAACTCTAGAAAATATGTGAATTGACTTGATCGGGATATAATCAAAAATGGTCTAGTTATGACCAGAAAATTGTTAAGGGTGATCTAATCGAAATCGTTCTAGCATGATTAATTATTGGGTATGACCCTGGAATCAAAATTTTAGATGAAAATATAAATCTAGAGAATATGGTATTAAAATCTAGTTATAGGTTTAAATAAGGAGGAACCAAATGACAACTCGATAAATAGAGGATAAGAAGAAGGGTAAGAAACGAAGAAATATAAGCTCTATTTAAAATTTGATAGTAAGGAATGAGATATCAAACCAGTTTGGAGTGTAAGTTGAAGATTTGCTGATCATGAAAAATCATTAGTCATATGCCAATAAAGATATAACCTCTATGGTATTCGAAACTCGTAAAATATTCGAAGCCACTTTACCGAGAATATATGCCTCGCCAATGTACAACTAGCTGCAATAAACTCTTGGTGCCACAACTCAAGCAATGATACGGTAACGAATACTCTATTAACTATATCCAGTATTGACATAAAGATAACCATGGCATAGTTTTAACAATATTTGATAACTTACGCTTACTTGAAATTACTTCAACTTAGGGATCATGCCACGCCAGTGCGCTACTGACTGCAGTGAACCCACAGTCCCGGTAATTCAAATAGGTGGCGACAGTGCGCTGCTGTCTTGCCATCGTAAGTCAACAAATATTCTTCCAACTATGTCTATAAGAGTATCAAAGGAACTTTTGGAAATCCAAACAACTCGATCATGATAGAAATGTAAATATCTGTCCTTGACGTGAAAGTATCAGTTCAAAAATCAAACGATGGATTAGGAAGAGAATGATCGAAGACATGAGAGATGTAAATTTTAATTTCTGTTTCAAAATTGAGTCAGAATAAATATACGGATGATTAAGTTATGTTAAATTCAAAAGTCAATGGATGGAAATAGGATATTGACCCCAAGATAAATATAATAGCTTATAGCTAATGGGAAATAAATAAGCTATACATGTCCTACTATATGGTGATATTTAGAGGAAGAAAAGTAAAATTGTACAAATGATTAGGAATAGGAAAAAAATGTAAGTATGACGGTCAATTAAGGAGAAATGATTGAAGACAAGAGAAACATAAACATATAATTTTTATTCCATGGATATTCAAACGATTGAGAAAAACTTAGGATCAACAACTAACTCAAGATTCCTCTGTGATAATGGATTCAGAATTATAAAATGATTCCATATGGTAATACGAAAAATAAATAAGCAATTTGGACTCGCATGATATAATGAGGGTATCTAAAGAGGCAGAAAAGAAAATTTGCACAAATTATCAACATTAAGAATTGAATTCAGGTAAGTCCTAAGTTACAGACGAATAGCCTACCCACCTTAGGTCATATCGTCATATCAAAATGTAATGGCGTATCTATGGAAATTTCTCAAGTTATCTAAATTTAATAAATTCTTACCTAAGTTGCATGGTCTATATAACAATCCTTAACTGTCCAATGTTCTAGTTGAATAAGGGAATCATAGTCCTAGTCATCTTCCTAAATTTAAATTATTCCTAATGTGAATGAGCATTTCCAAGTTACAGGCTCGCAGCAGTACGACCAATATGGTACTACCATGAGTTCGCAACCTTTTGCGAAATCTGACCTGCATGGGCTACCACAAAAACTTGTCACGACCCACACCCGCTTTTTCGAGTACGAGACGTGTCCAAGCCAGCCTACGCCGCAGAGTCGACGGTAGAACGTTGTCAAGCCCGCAAGAAATAATTGCTCAAAAATAAACTTTATTGCTCATTCACATTTCTAAATTTAGTACAACATTTACAATATTTAAAATTAAAGAAAATACAAAGTTCTTACGATTAATGAAAATGATACAACTGCTATCTATTTTTAGGTTGACCTCAGCATACCCATGCCTTTCCAGTGCTAAGAGGGATCGCGGCTAAACCTGAAAAATACTGGTTTCCAGTCAGGAATGGAACAAGCACACAAACCGATGGCAATGCGAAAACACAATAGAATTAATAAGATATGAAAATAACATATGAGAGATGAAAACTAGAAAGTAACAGATGACATGACAAGTGATGAAGAAGACAAGGAAAGCAAATAAAATACAACTATATATGTGATATGAAATATCAGTTTCGACATATGAACGGCTAGGAGGTAAATCCGGCACCCTGCACGTGTCGTGTGCAGCTGCTATTATTCAAGAATAGACTCATGGGATAGTTCTGGGTAGTCCACATGTCTACTAAGATATTTTCCCTCTCGACTACTTCGTGTGACAAGCGTGTCAACAAGCAACAAGACATATGTATAAACATGAAATAAAAAGACTACTATGAATCGAAAGCAATCA
Source organism: Iris pallida (assembly GCA_029216955.1). NCBI lineage: Eukaryota > Viridiplantae > Streptophyta > Magnoliopsida > Asparagales > Iridaceae > Iris > Iris pallida. The sequence goes on along the minus strand of JANAVB010044018.1, from coordinate 7,026,111 downwards.
GAAAGTGTACTTGCATGTGGTCCTTTGCTGGTGAAACCAATATTCTTGTTGGGTCCAAGGTAGTCGCGGAGGTCATAACTATGCAAGTCGACCTCTAATGATGGGACAGATTATTCCATCGAGTCCGGAATAGTTCGATTAGCCTAGGATCAACATGTAGTGGTCAGAATCACAAGAAATTAGAACTTACGACTAGTCACAATCAAGATAGAAATTAAAGAAAATTTTGTATTAATAAATAAATATATAACTTTAGAAAATATTTTATAATACTAGAAAACTATATTTTGCTAGTTAAATAATTTTAGTTAAAAAATACTTTGAAAGCCAAGAAAATCATTTGTATGGCTAAACCCTATTTAAAAATAAATGTAGGGCCAAGCCCATTACTATTATTTTGTTACAAAATAAGTTAGAAATATTTAATTAAAATAAGTAACCCTTAATGATGAAAGTAACATTAACAATATCAATAATAATAATAATGATACTAGTAGTTTAACTAAGTAGCCTAATACCAAAACAATAAGTAATAACAATAGTACTAACATTAGAAAATATATACATGCAAATATTAACAGTAGATTAATTAATAGTAACCCATTAAAATCGTAACCTAACCCAAGCCCAAATCTGATCCACATTATAATCTTTAGTCCATTATTAAGCCCATCCCAATTAAAATCATTTAAAACAAACCATTAACCCAACCATTAGATGAGGCCACCCACAATCGGCCCAAACATCAGTTTACCCACCCCCTTTCACTTCTCTTCTCGGTTGCTGAGAAGCAACTAATACAAATAAAATGATATCTCCTCGAGACAGAGAGAGAGAAAAGGAAGTGGGAGTCTCACCGAGAAAGAGGGACTCACCGGGTTTTCCACTCGAGGAAAAAGGCAGGCGGATGCTCGAAAAGTGCGACGGTCGGCGTCGATCTCGGCTCGAAGGCGGCCGGGGATGGTGCGGCACGGGGAGATCCGGCGGCCGGTGTTTCGAGGAGGAGGGTCGGACATGCGGCGCCGCTATGGCATGGCGAAGGCGGCCGGAAGCGGCAAACGAGCCGCCGCTCGCCTAGAGTCGGCCCGCGAAAGTCGAGGCGCATGGAGACAACTTCAAGGTCGGCGGAGCTTGTACGATGCCGGAGTGGCTGCATCCAAGGCCGGTGTCGGATGGCACGACGCGACGTTCGTGGGGTGGTGGAGGTGGCTCAGGGATGACCGTCGTTCGTTGGCGCACAAGTATGGCCGACAGGCGCAACCGTACACGATGCTGCCGGAGATCTGCGACGGCTGGGCATCGTCGCGTACGGCTCAGGCGGAGGTGGCTCTCCGACGACTTGGTGGCGGCAACCCGAGGGGCGTGGCCGGCGTTCGTATACTGGGTTAGGTTTTTTTCTTCTTCTTCTCTGGTTTAGGGAGGGTGGAGTGTCGGGCATGGGATAGATGCAGTGTCCGACACGGAAAGATGTATGCTGGATGTATTTGGGAACAATGGAAGATGAAATTATGACACCCAGGGTCGAACCCGAGGCCGAACACGCGACTGGCATGAGGTTGGTGATAACTGGACACAGACACGACAACACAAAATTTATGTATTGGCTTTGATATTGCGATGTCGGACACGGGATTTGGTGGTGGAGATGGTTGGCCGAGGATGTTGCTGGTGGTGGTGGTGGTGTTGTGGTATTGCATCGACGGGTCAGGTCTCGAAAGTTTGGAAGAAGGAACACGATGATTATATACGAACACGATGGTTATATATACTCTATGTTGCTCAGGTTTGAGACTGAGTATGGATAAGAGAAACCAAGTCTAAAGGTTATTTGTTGTGATCTGAGAAGATTTGAATGTAGCCATGTGATTTGTGGATATTTGAACGACCGGTTACTTGAGTCAGATTCAAATTTCTAAAGTAAATCGTTTCCTTCATTTTAAAGGATCAAATAAACTTGAAGTCAAACTAATCAATTCACAACCATATAAATGATCCTGAAATATTAATATAAATTATAAGATATTAATATTAAAATATAAATTCTCTTACTTGGAAATATATTAGTTTATCAAATAACTTAATTCCTATATATTGAAATCCTAACCAAAAGGTTTATTACTGTAATAATTTAAAATAACCTTTTATATCAATTTAAATCAAGTGACCACCTTTAAACCAAGGTCAGTCTAGTCATAATCTTTTTAACGATTGCAACAATAATATTTGAAGTAGTATTCGGTACTAACAATAATATAACTCATACACCTTTGAAACCTAAACCGAAAAGTTGATTAATACGATAATCTAAATAATATCCAATTTTACCAAATAGATTTCAAAACAAATTATATATATATCTAAACCATAAAATGAATGACAATGGTAACTTAAATAATTATCGAATCTAGATTAAATCAAAATTAGCCTATAAGGTTTAGAAGCAATACTATATATATTTAATAATATCTAAAACATATTGGAAACGCAATCGCGGTAACTGATCATATAATTCTAGAAGTCTATTTTGTAAAATCTCTACCTAAAATAAATTCTTCAAAATATCGATAGTAGAAAGTAAACACTATTTTCTAACTAGAAAATACATTTAAAACTGCAACTAAAATACACAAATAAATAAAAGTAGAAAAACTCAGAATGTTGGCTTACAGTTTCCCCATGCGACCAGAGCGCTCAGTTCCGATGCTGCACGCCGTTCACCGCAAGCCGAGTCCAAGCGACCGCCACGGCCTACGCCTCGCATGACGAGTTACCCTCCGGCTAGATCTGGGTTTGCGCCACCATATCTGGCCATCCTCCGTTAGCCGCTGTCGTGGCTCTGCGTCCCACGGCGCCTTCGTGCCGGTGCTGATCCCTAGACTCCTGTGCTAGCACTCTGGCATCCCGCTGCGCCATCCATGGCAAAATTCCATGTGAGCCCCTTTTGCTCTCCCTCCCCCTCTTCATTTCTGATTTGCTGAATTTGTCGACTAAAGAGCACCCCCTCTTCGTTCTATTTAATTTTGGGAGTTAAGGGATTAAGTAAGTATGACCCAGTAGGAACCCCCCACTCCTTGGTTAATATAGTTTAATTAGTAATAGATTGATATTATTAATTACTTATTAATTACTTATTAACTACTTAATCAGTTATTATTTTTATCAAATAAATTGTATACTTAGGAACAACAGCATTCAGTGCTGCTATCTCTTATTATTATTATTATTATTATTATTATTATTATTATTATTATTATTATTATTATTATTATTATTATTATTATTATTATTATTATTATTGATAAGGTTAGGGTGTTGCATGGATTGAGCTTTAATTTGGGCCTGAGCCCATTACCAATATTTCCTTTTATAAATTTTAATTAGGTGTTATATGGGCTGGGTTGAGCCCGTTAAGTACTAATACTTTGGGATATTATTTCAAATAAAAATATATATTATTATGAGTAGTATTTTTATCACCAATATTTATTATTTTATATTTATAAATTTATATCATTAATTGCTTTGAGTATCTTATTAGTAATTGTACTTATATAATAATAATTATCATTGATATTATTATTATTAGTTTTATCATTATTAATAGTAGTGTTTATTTCTAAAGAAAATGTACAATATATTTCTAAAATATGCTTATTAGGTTTGACCTAAAATCCTAATTAATAGATTGGAGTTTTAGTGCTAGAATATTTTTCAAAACCCTTATGATTAATAAAAGTATAGTTTCTAAATATTTTAAATGATTTTTCAAGGTAGTCATATATATATATATATATATATATATATATATATATATATATATATATATATATATATATATATATATATATATATATATATGCCTTCCCTTTAAATCATAAGTCGCAGCTTTTATAGCCGTTTACCTATTCTCATCTCGATTATCGTGCTAAACTCCGATTTTGGGCTTCTTATGTACTCTCATGTTCTCACATGTGCTTCATGTTCAAACTAACAATTATGTACATAACGTAACAAGATCGGATCCTTGTGTATTTATTGGGGTAGGGGAGTAGAAGTGGTTATGTGATTAAATCCCCTAGTGTACTAATGTATATGTCGATTATACCTTCACGTATAATGCAGTTACTGTAGATTACTCATGTACAACCTAAATCAATCACATAACTGTCTTGTGCTCTAAATCACGTATATTTATTATAGTTTAACATGTTCTCTATCTTATTCATGTACTCAGTTTTTGTAGCTCCCCTTCTCGAAAATTTGGAAATAGTTTATTTTTTATTATTTTATTCGAATGGTGATTTTTAGATTTTTGTAAATAAATATTATTTCGTTTACACAATTTTATGTGAAAGACCTACATTAGAAATTATGATTTTATTAGGTTCATCGAGAAGTTACAGATAGATGCATAAATAGGTTTATATGTGTGTGTATATATATATATATATATATATATATATATATATATATATATATATATATATATATATATAATATATATATTTTTTATATATATTTTATATAGTAATATATAGGAAAAAAATATATATATATATATAGTAATATATAGGGACACATATTTTGTGTAGATATTGTTATATGTGTGTATAAATAAATAATATGCAAATGTGTGTATTTGTATGTACATGTAAATATATTACATATAGGTATACAGGTGTATATAAATATAGATAGATACGTGTATATAAATTTATATATATTGTGTATGTGTATATAAAAATATATATTGTATATGAGTATGTGTATTCAGATATAAATAAACATTATGGTATATGTATACATAAGTATTTATGTGAATACGTATAAACATACATATATTGTTGTATAAGGAATAAGAAAAAGAAAAACAAAAACAAAAGAAAAAAAACAAACTAATAAAGCCCAGCAGCAGCTCTCAGGCCCAAGCCCATCGAATCCCAACCTGGCTCGAGTTCTCAGCTGAGCTGGGATTCCCAAACCCGAGCACCTAATCCATGTACTCCCAAACCCGAGCAACAGTCGGTTCTACAAACCGATAGAGACTTATATAGCCGATAGCTAATATATAGGGAGATCGAAGAGTTTCTCCAAAACCCTAACCAAATCGTACGCCACCCTTCCTCCTCCCCTGGGCGACCCTCCGCGTGCACCTTCGACGCCGTCGCAGGCCGTCGGCCGGCCAGTAACAGCCCGCGCGCGCAACAAGAATGGCAAGCAGCAGTAGCAGAGGTCGAACACCCCAACTTCGCAGGTATCCCACACCCTCATCTCATTATCATTTCTCGAACCAATTAGTCCGATAGGAAGACAACCTATACGGCTTTCCATCACTTCAAATAGTTTGAATTTAGGTGCCCTAGGTTGCTTGATAAATCGACGCGAACCTTGACGAAAAACCTGTTCAAATAGAACAGTTTCAGGAGTTAAAACCCTGTTTTGGAAGCCAGATATAGATCAGATCAGTCCACAACCTCAAAAACTAATTAAAGGGAGTGTTAGACAACATGTAGGGGATCAGAACCTATTTCGTAGTTTTGAATTTCATAAACTGTGTACAGATTAATCGATCCTCAAAAATCCAGAAAAACCTTATTTTGAAAATTGAATTTAATGAAAAATCTCTCGATACGACGTGCGTCCCGCTAATCTGGGCGACGTGGTCGCGAATTGAAAGCATTGAAAGGTGCGTAACGGCTTCATGGTCGTGTGGGCTTTGACGGAATTCAAATTGGTCGCGTGTGTACGACGAATTTGATGCGTATCCGTCGAAATTCACCGTATCAGCCACTTTGCAAATTTCCTAATTACTTTATGCATGTTCGTCAGATCGAGACGAAACTTGCGCCAACAGGATCATATCATTTTTTTGGTCCTGTATGCCAAGTTTGGTCCGATTCCGAGACAGTGGAATCGGAACGCCGTTTTGCGGGCCCTATGGTCCCACTCAACGGGCAATTTTGTGCACGGCCCACCGAAATCCAACTTTGGACATATGATTTAGTTCGTATCGAAAAACTGGACCTGTTGACATGTAGTTTGACGACTTTAGAGACCGTTGACTCTGGCACGTATTTCGGTGCAAAACGGGTCCAACAACGGACATCGTTTTTGCCTGAAATTACCGTTTTGCTCCTGTGTCCAGAATTGGACTTAAGGATAGGTAATCCTAGCTAATTTGACTATTCTGAGAACATTGGTACTGTTTATTTTAGCATCTGGAGACTTCTGTATGTGTTGACTGATTGTGGCTCATTGAGTGGTATAGTATTATTGGTTTCACCAGCTAAGGACTTCAGGCAAGTGCACTTTCTGATTGCTTTCGATTCATAGTGGTCTTTTTATTTCATGTTTATACACATATCTTTCTGCTTGTTGACATGCTCGTCACACGGAGTAGTCGGGAGGGAAAATATCTTAGTAGACATGTGGACTACCCAGAACTATCCCCCGTGTCTTTCGTGAATGCTAGCAGCTGTACATGACACTTGCAGTATGCCTTATTTACCCCCTAACCGTTCACATGTCGAAACAGATATTTCACACCACATAGTTAGTTATCTTTTTATTTTTCCTTTTATTTTCCATCGTGCCATGTCATCAGTTATCTTCCAGTTTTTATCTCTCATATGTTATTTTCATGTCTTGTTAATTCTATTGTGTTTTCGCATTGCCATCGGTTTGTGTACTTATTCCATTCCTGACTGGAAACCAACATTTTTTAGGTTTAGCCGTGTAATGCCTGTGGTTCGTATCACGTATTCTTGGAATACGTGTACGTATTTTATTGCATGATTTCCTGGCTTGGCATTTCCTTCTTGGCTTGGTCTATTCCTGGTTCGGGTTGGTTGGTTCGGCCTGGCTTGGTTTTGCTTGGGTTCATGATGAACCCTTGGTTGAACCCCCTACCTACCATCTCCATTTGTATTTATTAGCCCATTCTTTTCTCTCTCTTCATTAATCTCATCTTCATCTTCCTCATTTACTTCCCTACCAACCAGAGAGAGAAGAGAGAGGTCTAGGCAAGTGCAACTTGCTTCATGGAGGAACTCAAATTTTATTACTTCATTCTCTTCCTTGCTACATTCTAAAGCACTTTAGAACTTGGCATTTTTACTTTCCATGGCTAGATTCTTGTAGATCTAAGTTTGCATTATTTTTGGATTTCTTGGGTTTTGATCTACTAAATCTTGTTATTTTTGAGTTTTGATGGTTCCATGTTGTAGAGAATTTCGTTCTACCTCATTTCGACCTAAGGAAGTTCGGATTTGGGCTCCGGATGATGGAGTTGTGGAGCTTGAGAACTTGGCTCTCATGGTGTTCTTCCTCTCAGAAAATTGGAGAAGATGAACTGTGCTTAGACTTGACCGCATGACAATTCATGCGGCCAGTAACTGAGTCGCATGAGACTCTCAGCCGCATAGGCTGGATCTCACTTCCTGGCCGTATGGGCTCATTCCCCATCGACCGCATATGCTCTCTCTTATTTGAACCGCATAGACTTTAAGTCCGGGCCGCTTGACCCTGATCAATCCCGACCGCATATGGATCCTTTATTTCCTCAGCCGCATGAGCCTGATCCTATCAATCCGCATGGACTATCTTCCGCTGGCCGCATGACTCGCTCACCCCGGCCGCATAAGCAACCACTGAACCCAGCCGCATGTGCATCCTCCTCATCGAGCCGCATGGATCCTTGCTCTGCGAGCCGCATGAACCCATCCCGCCAGCCGCATGGGTTCTCTTTCCTGAGAACCGCATACGCCCTTGCACTTCCAGCTACATGCGCCCCCCCTGTCCTGGCCGCATGGGATCTAGTAACCCTGGCCGCATGAGCTCTCCTAATTGAGCCGCATGCGCCCCCTCCTTCCTGGCCGCATGAGACTCTCAGCCGCATAACTTTTATGGTCCTGTGTACCATTATTTATCATTATTTGCCCGTGTTTTGTAACTCCTTTATTAGGTATTTTACGTCCATTTTATATCCTTACGCCTTTTGTCCTGAACTTGAAAATCATGAATTTATGTAATATGTTTGGAATTAATAACTGAGCCTGACACGATAGTGACCCGTAGTGGTGCACTCCTGACATGAGTAACCTGACATGACATGATAGTGGCCCGCCGTGGCGCACTCCTGACAAGTACACTTGACATGATAACCTGACATGATATATCTTGAAAAGCTGTTGCGGCGGCTACCTGACATGACATGACCTGTATAATTAATCCTGGACACCGTGGGCGATTGTGCTTGTACAAATAAACCAGTCCTGTCTTGCATCATGTCTAGGGAGGGACTCCTGAGTACCACGGTCAGGAGTACCTATTGAAATGGACTAAGGTTAACAACTAGATTAACACATTAGTCATGAAGAGATTTTCCAGCTACAGGCAATCCCGTTACCTGGGCACGCCTTGGGATCTGTAGCCTGCCGTCGAGTAGGGCACATTTCCAGCACACTGTCATGTGTTGCACCCTTCAAGCTACCTAAGGGTACATTCGTTTCCTGGACGATGTACCCACCTGAATTCAACTCTAATCTTTTAACCCGGGGAACCTGGATGGTCTGCAGGGCTTGTGGCTGTGGAATAATCTCACTGCATCTTGTTAGTAAATAGGCCTGTGATAACCCTAGTTAGTTAAAGTATTAAGCCGTAATTCTTGCTTGGCCGTAAAATGATTGGGTGGAGTCTAACCAGTCTAGTCTTGTCCTGATCCTGTTCCAGATTATTGAATGACCAGAATGCTTGTATTTATTTTACCGATAAATGGTGAGAAACCAAGCTCCGTTCAGACGAAGGGTTACAACCCCGGTCCTTGTTTGGTTTACGGGTTGTAACCTGGTTATCTGAATAGTTCCATGGTTATCTCGTCGTATATCGTCCTGATGTATTTTCTTTACTTCCAGTTCTTACTTTTATTTATACTCTTGTGCTGATTTGCTGGTTTTAGTTCCTAAGTGAAGCTTCCTTTGTGGCACTTGCTCTTTCTGGGGTCTGACCCAGCTGGTTTTGTATGGCCAGATTTCGGAGCAGCTCCAGAGGATCCACCGCTTCTCCAGCCCGATGGTGAACACCAGACGTAACCCGGACAACGAGTGGGTTTATTTTTGCTCTCCCACTTTATTGTAAAAATATTCTTTTGAGGCGTTTAGCCGACGAGCACCTGTTTAGCTCGATTGTATTTACTTACTGTCTGCCTACGGGCTGTAACATGATTGACGGATCCTAGGGTTGATCATGTATGACTAAACTCTTGCTAGTCCTCACATTTTGTAACGACTAGCTTCATGATCAGCTGAATATGTAATATTTGGGACGCCTTATTATTGTATATTTAATGATCATACATCTTGTAACATTTACTTACTTGCTTGTGATTGAGACACTAGGCTTGTTCATGACCATAGGAGACTGTTGGCTTGTAGTAAACCCTCATGTATCTAGACAGCCGTGACCGTATAGCGAGATGGAATCCATTTCAATATACGTAGCTGGCTATGTCTGCCCCCGCTCTCCAGTATTCTGGTTCTGGGGCGTGACAAGCCGTGATCACTTTTAGCACTGGGAAGACATGGGTATGCTGAGGCCGACCTAGATAGTGGAACTAGTTGTCATTTTCATTAATTGTGAGGACTTTGTATTTTCCTTTAAATATAAATCCTGTAAATGTTGTAATAAACTTAGAAATATGAATAAGTAGCAAATATTATATTTTGTAATTTTGAGCATTTATTTTTTGCGGGCTTGATAGCGTTCTACCGCCGACTCTGCGGCGTAGGCTGGATTGGACACGTCTCGTATCCGAAAAAGCGGGTGCGGGTCGTGACAAGTTTTTGTGGTGGCCCATGCAGGTCAATTTTTGCAAAATATTACGAACTCGTGATGGTACGTTAGTCGTACTATTGCGAGCCTGCGACCAGAAAATGCTCATTCACAAACTAGGATTAAAATAATTTAAGATAATGACTAGGAGTCCCTTGTTCAAATTGACCGTTGGGTAGTTAAGGTTATTAGATAGGCCATGCAATTTAGATAGCTTGCTAGATCCCTATAGGTACACTATTACTTTTGATATGACAATGTGATTCAATGTGGATATACTATTCGCTTGATATGTTAGACTTGCCTAGAATTAAGGCATTAATTTTGATAAACTGTTTAATTTTCTTTTGTTTTATTTAGATATAAATCTTATATCATAAGTTAGAATTGTCGATTTTAAATTCTATTTTGCTGTAAGGAACTGGTTTATAATTTCTGATTCTGCTATTTATATACAAATTCGAGGTAGAATTGGTTCAAAGTTTTTCCCTCAACCATTTGAAATATATATGAAATAAATGTTAAGATGTTCTTGCTTTCATTACCTTCAGTTATTTCCTCCCTGATCAACCTTCTACTTTAAGGATTAAGACTTATAGGTAGAGATTTATACTTTCTATCATAGCCAATTAGTTTGAACTTCAGCAGCTCCTTGAAGTCCTTGGGAATATAGTTAGAGTGATTAAACAATTGCGATGACTAGACAGCAGCGCACTGTCGCCAATTAACTGAGAGCGGAGAGTGTGGGTTCACTGCAGCCAGCAGCGCACTGGCGAGGCTCAACCTCCAGAATTGAAATTATTTTGATGAATTGTAGTTTATGAAACATTGCTAAAACTATGTCCTAGTTGACCTATTTAGATCTTAGATACCCTTGTGTCAATGTAGGGTAGAGTATCTGATAGCCTATCACAATTGAATCACGGAACCAAGAGTTTTGCCACAGCCAAAATATACGGGCGGGGCATAATTCTCGGTGAAATGACTTCAGGCGTGATTATAAGTTTAGAATAATATAGGGAATAGAAAATGCCGATGTGTCCCATAAGATTCAAAACCAATACTAGTGTAAGTTCTGTAAGTTGAGTAGCATGTCTCCCAACCTAGTATTTCGTGGTCCTTGTGATCTATTAACGAGGTAATTGAATGACACAAATAGGTTTACCCAGAATATAGAATCCAGAAATCCATAACCCATTAGTTGACCAAGGCCTCATAGATAGGTAGATAGTAGGAAGATGGTATAAGCAAGAACACCAGGCAAGGTTTTGATTCTCTCAAAACTCGAACCAATTGTGCCTCATTTCAAAAAACCTCGCATATTTATATTTGACTCTCTTGACCAATGCTGCTATTACAGCCTAGTTTTTGCAAGCTTACTCTTTTATCGAGCTTCATTCAAGACATATGTTTATTGGAGACACCCGCTAACATGTTGTCTAATCAGAATTATTGTATTACGGTATGATCAACCATGGTGCATTTGGTTCGCTTTTTATTTAACTATCCTACGTGGATTGAGATATAGATGTCTCTAGGATCTCATCCACCAATTCCTCTTGAATTATACATTCGCCTTTGAATCACAAAATTGTGTTCAGGGACATCTCCCTTGAACCCTAATGTTTTGTTTTTCACTGATTTGGAAAGACGAAAGCTTATAATTGGTAGAGAGACACAGGGTATCCCCATGTCTATGATGGTTGTATACACATGGGTAACTACCGTCGGCCAGCCAGGTGACTAGAACCTTGCCTTGAGTCACTCGTCCTCTCTTCGACACTAAACCTACTATCTTGATCTTCTAGTCATTGGAGTTCGAGCGATTAGGATCTTTTCCTTGATCAAATGCCAACCTAGGAGACTACCTATTCCCAAGAGACCAAGTGTTGTGAGCCTCTAATCATTTGTTTGAAGCTTGGTTTAACTAGAACCCTTGTGACAATAGTCTGGCAGGTTTGACACAAATAGAAATTCACAACCCAGTCGTTAGAAATCTTTTCATATGATGCGCCTTAGAGAATGGTTACCCCGTCGATAACTCTTGTATACTATGGATGTGTACGTTCCTTTATTTTATTGACCCTGTGTCATTTTACACACTCATTTTTCCATTCATTGAGGAACGACCCTTGACTTGACTTATATCTATCGTATCCCGATACGTCGTACCTTATTCTTTATTAACAAGAGTCGAGGTAAATATCTGGACTTTGGAATCCTTCTAAACCTCATCATTCCTAAAATCATATCCTAGTTTCTAAGGTGGGTAGACTGTAAGCCTTCTAAAATTTTTAGGATATGCCAGGATTACCGAGTGATTATAATAACTTCCATTAGGATGATAATTAGTCCCATGGACTCCCACTTTCTATTTAGATCATTTTGTGTCCCCGGCCGTGTCACTAATATTCGGAGCACGAGTCCAGCTGTTACCTCCCAACAAACTTTATATGTAAGATCTAAATGAGTCCACCTTCATCTAGGTATATCATGTCCCACTCAAAATCGTCCCCTTGGACTCTATTTTTGTGCTACGACTTTCAGGTTAAAAGGACTAGCTACAACCCTTACCATAATAACGGTATACCTTCCGATTTCCACTAGAGCCTCAACCTTGACTCAATTCCTTCGACCCAATATATGGTTGTGATCAACTCGAAGCCCACTACGCACATGCCACTAGTGTGCTACCCAATTAAGGCCTCATGTGCTACTTAAATACAAAAGTCACTGAAGGCACATTTTGGGCTTTAGGAACCTAGCTAACTAACCTGACTAGCAGTTAGCTCAACCGCTTGGGTGGAATCCTATTCTAGGCTACCTTAATCTGGTAGAACCAGTTTTATCATTAAGATCTTGTTCAGTCAATATAGATTGAAATCCAAGGTTCATCCAACCAACGAGTGATGTCCAAACAAGGAACCCATTAAGACCTCGTAAAATCCATCCATGCATACCACTATAGTTGGACTAAAACATCGAACCAATTGAAATAGGTCCCTACACCTATTATATAGTCTCCGCCTCTTAAAATGTGTAGTCATTTGTAACCCTTATTCCAACTACCTAGAAGTCGAGATACGATCTTGTATTGCATGTATACCCTTGCTTGTGTGTTTAAATAACCACTGTAAAGATCACAATCTTGATTTCTCAAATTTTATTCTATTTTGGAACATTGTTTAGAATTTCGAGAACAGATTTTTCGTACTCCAGGGATTGCAAGCCCCCTAAGAAGCGAAGGATTCTTCGAGTTAGCAAGTGACTAGACTAGAGTAGCCCAATTTTGCAAATAAGGCAGTGGTTAATAAACTCTCTTTCTATCTGCATTATTGGATCTCATTTACCGCTCTGAAACTTCATATTTGCTCTTGATTGTTCCTTCTTATTTTTCTGTCCTTCCTATTTCGGAGCGACGAATGGCCAAGCTTATTAGAATCTATCAATATTCTTAGCTACTTGTGTAAATTGGTTGCTTGTTAGATTTTGGATTCCTTGATAGATAAGATAGGATTATAGATGCCATGTACAGTAGATATTTATTGGTAGAAATTTTAGCAGTTAGTTGGAAGATTATAAAGTGTAGCGACAGAAGATGTGATGGAGTAGTGCGGCCAAGGGTGGGTAGAAGTTCTCAAGGACTCGGAGTTACAAAATGACTAGAAAATGTCATAAAATATTTTGAGGAATTAAATTGAGGAGATTAAGATAATAGTAGACTTTGAATTTTAAGGAATAGTTATGAATTAGAATTTCGAGGACGAAATTATTTTAAGGTGGGTAGATTTGTAGCTTCCCTTCTCGAAAATTTGGAAATAGTTTATTTTTAATTATTTTATTCGAATGGTGATTTTCAGATTTTTGTAAATAAATATTATTTCGTGTACACAATTTTATGTGAAAGACCTACATTAGAAATTATGATTTTATTAGGTTCATCGAGAAGTTACAAATAGATGCATATATAGTTATATATATATATATATATATATATATATATATATATATATATATATATATATATATATATATATATATATATATATATAGGGACACATATTTTGTGTAGATATTGTTATATGTGTTTATAAATAAATAATATGTAAATATGTGTATTTGTATGTACATGTAAATATATTACATATAGGTATACATGTGTATATAAATATAGATAGATACGTGTATATAAATGTATATATATATTGTGTATGTGTATATAAAAATATATATTTATATGAGTATATATGTATTCAGATATAAATCAACATTATGGTATATGTATACATAAGTATTAATGTGAATACGTATAAACATACATGTATTTTTGTATAAGGAATAAGAAAATGAAAAAGAAAAACAAAAGAAAAAAAACAAACTAATAAAGCCTAGCAACAGCTCTCAGGCCCAAGCCCATCGAATCCCAGCCTGGCCCGAGGACTCAGCTGAGCTGGGATTCCCAAACCCGAGCACCTAATCCCTGTACTCCCAAACCCGAGCAACAGTTGGTTCTACAAACCGATAGAGACTTATATAGCCGATAGCTAATATATAGGAAGATCGAAGAGTTTCTCCAAAACCCTAACCAAATGGCGCGCCACCCTTCCTCCTCCCCTGGGTGACCCTCCGCGCGCACCCTCGACGCCGTCGCATACCGCCGGCAGACCAGTAACAGCCCGTACACGCAACAAGAATGGCAAGCAGCAGTAGCAGAGGTCGAACACCCCAACTTCGCAGGTATCCTATACCGTCATCTCATTATCATTTCTCGAACCAATTGGCCCGATAGGAAGACAACATATACGACTTTCCATCACTTCAAATAGTTTGAATTTAGGTGCCCTAGGTTCATCGATCAATCGACGCGAACCTTGACGAAAAACCTGTTCAAATAGAACAGTTTTAGGAGTTAAAACCCTTTTTGGAAGCGAGATATAGATCATATCAGTCCACAACCTCAAAAACTAATTAAAGGGACTGTTAGACAACATGTAGGGGATCAGAACCTATTTCGTAGTTTTGAATTTCATAAACTGTGTATAGATTAATCGATCCTCAAAAATCCAGAAAAACCTTATTTCGAAAATTGAATTTAATGAAAAATCTCTCGATACGACGTGCGTCCCGCCAATCTGGGCGACGTGGTCACGAACCGAAAGCATCGAAAGGTGCGTAACGACTTCGTGGTCGTGTGGGCTTTGACGAAATTCAAATTGGTCGCGTGTGCGCGACGAATTGGATGCGTATTCGTCAAAATTTACCGTATCGGCCACTTTGCAAATTTTCCAATTACTTTGTGCACGTTCGTCAGATCGAGATGAAACTTGCGCCAACAGGACCGTATCGTTTTTTTGGTCCTGTATGCCAAGTTTGGTCCGATTCTGAGACAATGGAATCGGAACGCCGTTATACGGGCCCCACGGTTCTACTCAACGGGCGATTTTGTGCACGGCCCGCCGAAATCCAACTTTGGACATAAGGTTGGGTTCGTATCGAAAAATTGGACCTGTTGACATATAGTTTGACGACTTTAGAGACCGTTGACTCTGGCACGTATTTCGGTGCAAAGCGGGTCCAACGACGGACATCATTTTTGCCCAAAATTACCGTTTAGCCCATGTGTCCAGAATTGGACTTAAAGATAGACAAGCCTAGCTAATTTGACTATTTTGAGAATATTGGTACTGTTTATTTCAGCATCTAAAGACTTCTGCATGTGTTGACTGATTGTGGCTCATTGAGTGGTATAGTATTATTGGTTTCACCAGCTAAGGACCTCAGGCAAGTGCACTTTCTGATTACTTTCGATTCATAGTAGTCTTTTCATTTCATGTCTATACACATATCTTGTTTCTTGTTGACACGCTCGTCACACGGAGTAGTCGGGAGGGAAAATATCTTAGTAGACATGTGGACTACCCAGAACTATCCTTCGTGTCTTTTGTGAATGCTAGCAGCTGCACATGACACGTGCAGTGTGCCTTATTTACCCACTAGCCGTTCACATGTCGAAACAGATAATTCACACCACATAGGTAGTTTTTTTTATTTTTCCTTTTATTTTCCATCGTGCCATGTCATCAGTTATCTTCCAGTTTTTATCTCTCATATGTTATTTTCATGTCTTATTAATTCTATTGTGTTTTCGTATTGCCGTCGGTTTGTGTACTTGTTCCATTCATGACTGGAAACCAACATTTTTCAGGTTTAGCCGTGATCACTCTTAGTACTGGGAAGACATGGGTATGCTGAGACCGACCTAGATAGTGGAACTAATTGTCATTTTCATTAATTGTGAGGACTTTGTATTTTTCTTTAAATATAAATCCTGCAAATGTTGTAATAAACTTAGAAATGTGAATGAGCAGAAAATATTATATTTTGTGATTTTGAGCATTTATTTCTTGCGGGCTTGACAGCGTTCTACCGCCGACTCTGCGGCATAGGCTGGCTTGGACACGTCTCGTGTCCGAAAAAGCGGGTGCGGGTCGTGACAGTTTCCTTATATCTTCATGATGCTATTTCTCTAATTTCCTGTATTTTTTTCCAGCATGTCATATATTTTATTCTATTGCTAGTTTTATATTTCCTACCATGCAATGGAACTACTTTTAGGGTTATGTACTTCGCTTCAATTATGACTGGATAACCAATTTTTAGGTAATGTTATGCCCCACACCCTGGACTTCATGATGACAGATCTCGATGTATTTTTAGATCGTGAGTTGACCTCTGGAGAGCTCTAGGCCATTGCATTTTTTATTTTGTTTCGTTATCAAATTTATCTCTGATACATTCTGGTAATGTATTTTCATTTGTAGACATTAGTTGTTTCAAAGTTATTGACATCTTTCCTATTTTATTTCTTTCTTAGTCGTTTGTGATGTGATTAGAGTATTGTTTTTATAGATCTTATAGATGTTGTAGATATTTATTGGGTACTTGACATCGTTCTATCGTCGATACTGCGACATAGGCTGGGCGTGACCCACGCACTCTTGCCCGAATATCTGGGTGCGGGTCATGACACATTTTTATGTTGGCCCATACAGGTCAGTCTTCACAACTAATACGAAGTCGTGGTAGTACTTAGACTTAGCCATACTACTCCGAGCCTACCCTAGGATTAGGATTTTAGTCATAGAATATTTTATAATTTTGGTACTCAATAACATATTAGGAACTCTTGATAGATTTCAGGGATGATCCCTGAGAATTTTACTTCGAAACTGCTTTGAGTCTATTCCCACTTGCTTTTGCTCGTCCTGATTTTGAATATTTGTTTGTTATCGAACCCTATTCTTGTATTAGAATGCGTTTTATGGACCCTAGAGAGAACTAGAAAGTAGAAGTTGAACTCATATACCATTTAGGTTGAGAAGAGAACATGATTAGCCAACCTTATATATGAAGGTCGAGGATTATTTTAGGCTATATTCAAGTAATTTTGAATTTTGACCAAGGTAGTACCTTTGGAACAACCCCTGAGAATCTCACTCTAAACCCTACCTTAAAATCTGTTTTCGCTTGTTTTTTATTTACTCTTCCTTGATTCGTTGTTGAATTTCATTTCTGGTGTTCGTGTTGACTTTGATTTTGTATTGAGATAGATTTTATGGATTGAATTAAGGTATATTCTGATAACATATTCGACGAGGACAGTAAGAAAGGTAAATATCTGCTTTAGTTATGGAGTCTAGAATTTATTACAGCTATACTAGTTGGTATGACAAAAACATAGAGCCTGATTTGGGGTATACTTACCCTAGTTATGGATTTTAGAGTTTCTCGCAGCTATACCGGTTGGCGTGGTGAGAACTATAGATAACATAATTATAGGGTATATACCTCAGTTATGGACTCTATCATTTATTACAACTATGCTTATTGGCGTGACAAAAATTCTGGCAACATAATTTCAGGAAGATGTGTATGGTTATCAGATCATACCTTACATTAGTTTACTTCGTTATGACCAAATGACCAAGAACAAATTTCTATCATCATTTTTTATCTTATCATTATTCCATCGTCTTAGTTACTCTGTACTACTTACATCCATCAAACTATCTTTATCTAAATCTATTAACTACACTTTAGAATCTATTAAATTCTCGTATCTCTTTACTTGGAAAAGGTCGAGGAAGTATCGTAATCATCTAGCTCGAAAAAGACGTAATTAAATGGTGATCTTGGTAGAAATATAGAGTGTTGGACACTGAGATAGAATTAGTGGAAGAAAGATATGACTGAGACTAGAAACAAGAAAAGATCGGTAGTATTAGTTTAGAAATGATTACACTAGGAAATTATTTTGAGCATGAATTATTTTGGAAAGAACGTAGGAGGATTTCGAGTAAGAAGGATAGTAGAAAATATATTAATGGCTAGAACGGTAATATTTTGTAGATGTATTTTAGAACTGACAAGGATATTCGAGGTCAATCTGTTTTTGGGAACTTGGATAATTTATATGTTACTGATTCTTGAGGTATTTCATATTCGAATTAAGGCTATGATACCAAATTTTAGGATTTAAATAAATGCATAAGAGACTATTACCGCATGCGTTGATGATACGAGATGGAGTAAAGGATTGGTAGAAGAATGATTGAGAATCGAGAGAACACAATTTTTTTAGTTATGAGAAAATTTAGAGAACACAATTTTTTAGTTATGAGAAAATTTAGAGATGTTTGTGGAGATTTTTTTAAGAAGGATATTATTTGAAGGTATAGGTTGAAGGAAATGTAAAAGTTGATTATTTTTTATAATGGAGAATAAATTTTTATTTGGCATAGTGGCATTAGATTTGAGAATTACGAGGGTGTGATTGAAACAAGTTCAAGGAATTTTATAAACCTTGATTCGGGAATTTCTGATCCAGGTTAATGGCAAAGTGGAGGAATTTTGATTAAGTTGATAATTGATTAAAAAAATTTGATTGAGGGGTTCTAAAAAGGGTATGTTCCATGGATTAGTACCAAAGTGGATTGGTGCCTTTGGAATAAAGGTCAAGCCTAAAGGATTTTATAAAAGGGTTCTATATTCATGACTGAAGATTATGACAAGGGTTGATTTCCATGATTGAAGATCATTTTGGGCTTGTAAGATAAAGGTATAATTTAGAAATAATGATCGGATAAACTTGGTAGTAGTCAAAGTAGAGTGAGATGATTTGACTTCCTTCTACAATCCTATCTTTGATTTTCTTATCCTAGTAGAAGAGATTTATTTCTCTATCCTTAAATCATGCTTTAAATTCAATATCACTGAAATATTAATCCTCCCTGATCGTGACCAACTAATTCTGGTAATCTTCCTTATCATACCAAATTCTCGATTACTGACTATACTCAAGTGACTTTAAATCTGATCGTGACTTGGATTTCAGTCCTTCACTGCTCATGCCTAGACTACGATTATATTCTTCATCGTAGCTGGATACTGTTTCAATTGAGATTAGATTGACTTTATCCATGAGCGTGAAAGTCTGATCGTGTTAGATTTCATGTCATTATCGTTCGTGCGAAAAACTTCAACCTAATTCCCAATAATGCCTAAATTATTTCTAACCATGGTTATATTTCATACCATTCTTGATTATACTAAATTTTCATGTTTAGTCGTGCCTAGATGACCTGGCACGACTAGACGACTTTGAATCCCATGATCGTAATTTTAACAATCATGACTATATGTATTAATTTTGCCTCTGAATCGTACCTGAAATTTTTGGTCCTTGAGCACGACTATCCGATTTGATTATGAACTTTGTCATATCAAAATTTGAGTTTGATCATGTCGAAATAAATTTTCATCCTGCCTAAATTTTTATTCTCTAGTCACCGTGCTCAGATTTCATTCCTAATCATGACTAGGTTTTAAAAAGTTTTGCCACCCTATTCTAAATTGTGCCTAAGTGGTTTTAGTCATCCCAAAATTTTTTAAAAACGTCCGAGCCTTGATTTCACTCGTGTTCAAGTGTTTTGATCCTTAATCTTGATTGTGCCAAATATTTCATTATTTCTAACGATGCACAATCACGTCGTTTTCATATTTGAACGTGCCTATATAACCTTGAACCTAATCTTATCGAGCCGAGATCATATTGATCATCCCATCTGATTCTAACTTGATCGTAACTGACCGATTTTGATTTTTTCTAGTTGCGACTTTGCGCTTAAATAACTTGAATTTATTCGCTAAATCGTGCCTATAAGACTGTGGCTTAAAATCTCGTCATATCGCGACTTTACTTTTGGTCATAACTAAACTTCAATCTTGATCATGCCTGTGCGATTTTGAATCTGATTTTTTTATCAAACCGGACCCTACTGAATCATCCTGCACTTGAATTTTGAAACTACCATTGGTTCTGCTAGCCATGACTTAAATGGTGCCTAGAATGACTTCAGTTTATCCCCAAATCGTGTCCGAACAATATTATTCATATTACGATTTTATCGTGCCAAAATCATTAGTCATGTCTAAATAATTTTGAATTTGATTATCTTGATCGTATTGAGTCATCGTTCCTTGTTCGTGCATAAACTCTTAATCGTGTTTTGATTCCCCTGCCAACCTTAAATTTCGAGGACGAAATTTCTTTAAGGAGGGTAGATTTGTAACCTCCTTTAATCAGATTTTTGAATTTTTTTTTAATCTTTGTATTTTTTCTATTCTTCGAATTTTTCCAAGTCTTTGAAAACATAAATTTTAATACGAAACATATTTTGATCGTGATATGCTACCGTTATTTATTGAGTCCTTGATTTTGAGAAAAAACTATATTAAACAGAACCATGTCGTATATAGAGTTCTTGTACTTTTTCAAAAAAAATTCATTAGATATAAACATTTCATTTATATAAGAAATAGTTTTTCAAAACATTATTTTTAAATTAAATATGCTTTATCACTGATAAATATTTATTTTAAAATCTTATCGATATAATGATTTGAGTTATTATATTTTTCCCCTCGGATTGGGTTTAGACCACTTCAGTGATAATTCAAGCCTACCAAGCCTTAGGCTCGGACCGTGGGCCACGACTTTGTTTTGTTAGTAATTGAATATCATAGCTAAATTGTAATCAGCTAACAATTATTAATCTATTAATTAATTAATTAATTAAACTAATTGCCAATAGTTAGCAATAATGTTAGTGGTTAGCAATTAGAGTTAGTGTGTTAGTATTCCACTAATTTTTCCTAATTCTATTACATGTACATTTCCTTTAGGGTTTCCCTTCCTACCCTATATATCACACTCCCCAATGCTACATAAAAATCCGAAACCTAAATCCCTAAAATTATTCTAGCAGTCGCCACACTTCTTCTGGTACTGCCCCGACCCACTCTGTCATCTTCCCTGTCCCGAATTCATCCCGACCGCCATTGCCATTCTACTACCGTGGCTTCCGCCAACTGGTCGGACCGCAATCAACCACCCATTCCGCCATCATCCATCGGCCCTACATCCCTGTCGTCAACCACCAGACATCACCACCACCCTCACTATTGTTATCACTTCTGCACCTGCACCTACATCCTAGCCCCTACCTCTTCCTCCGTACCACCGCCCACAGCCACCAGCGTCTCCACTATACCCGATGGCCGCTGCCATCACCTCCCCCTCAATATTCCAGCCACCCTTCACATCACCGTACCACCACCACAATCCCTCCACCGGCCTCCCAAGAACCAAACAACCGCACCACCATCGTCACCGTCCATCACCACATAGAAACAATCACCGCCACCAAAAAAATAGAGAGACGTAACTCACCGATGGTTGTACTCAACCACCGCACCTCCATCGCCATAACTGTTACCACCACCACCAACCACGCGTGGTCCGCCTCGGACACCGAGTGTTTCCCCAGGCGACCAGAGCGTTCGGATCTGGCGCTGCACGTCGTTCGGCGCAAGCCGAGTCCAGGCGACCGCTACAGCCTCCACCTCCCATGACGAGTTCCCCTCCGGCGTCGTTGTCGTGGCTCTGCGTCCCGCGGTGCCTCCGTGCCAGTGCCGTCCCCTAGACTCCTCTGCACCAGCACTTCGGTGTCCTGCCGCGTAGCCCACGGCAAAATCCCCTGTGAGTCCCTTTTGCTCTCCCTCCCCTCTTCGTTTTCGATTTGGTGAATGTGTCGAATGAAGAGCACCCCCTCTTCGTTCTCTTTAATTTTGGGAGTTGGGGGATTAAGTAAGTATGACCCAGCAGGAACCCCCTACATCTTGGTTAATATAGGTTTAGTAATAGATTGATATTATTAATTACTTATTAACTACTTAATCAGCTATTATTTTTATCAAATAAATTGTGTACTTGGGAAGAATAGCATTAAGTGCTGTTGTCTCTTATTATTATTATTATTATTATTATTATTAAGGTTAGGGTGTTGTATGGATTGAGCTTTAATTTGGGCTTCAGTCCATTAGCAATATTTCCCTTTATAAATTTTAATTAGGTGTTATATGGGTTGGATTGAGCCCGTTAAGTACTAATACTTTGGGATATTATTTCAAATAAAAATATATATTGTTGCAAGTAGTATTTTACACCAATATTTATTATTTTATATTTATAAATTTATATCTTTAATCCCTATGAGTATCTCATTAGTAATTGTACTTATATAATATGAATTATCATTGATATTATTATTATTAGTTTTATCGTTATTAATAGTACTGTTTATTTATAAAGAAAATGTATGATATATTTCTAAAATATACTTATTAGGTTTGACCTAAAATCCTAATTGACAGATTGGAGTTTTAGTGCTAGAATATTTTTCAAAACCCTTATGATTAATAAAAGTATCGTTTCTAAATATTTTAAATTATTTTTCAAGGTAATTATATATATTTAGCTATGCTTTCCCTTTAAATCATAAGTCATAGCTTTTATTGTTGTTTCCTTATTCTTATCTCGATTATCGTATCAAACTCTGATTTTGGTTTCTGTCACGACCCGCACCCGCTTTTCGGATACGAGACGTGTCCAAGCCAGCATACGCCGCAGAGTCGACGGTAGAACGCAGTCAAGCCCGCAAGAATAATTGCTCAAAATAAACATTACTGCTCATTCACATTTTTAACTTTATTACAACATTTACAATAAAAAAATACAAGATTTTACAATTAATGAAATTGATACAATTGCTTTCTATTTCTAGGTTGTCTTCAGCATACCCAAGTCTTCCCCAGTGCTAAGAGTGATAGCGGCTAAACCTGAAAAATATTGGTTTCCAGTCAGGAATAGAACAAGTACACAAACCGACGACAATGCAAAAACACAATAGAATCAACAAGACATGAAAATAACATATGAGATATGAAAACTGGAAGATAACTGATGACATAGCATGATAGAGAAATAAACAAGGAAAAACTAATAAAAGACATCTATCTAGGTGGTGTAAAATATCCGTTTCGACATGTGAATGGCTAGGGGTAAATACGGCTCACTGCACGTGTCGTGTGCAGCTGCTATCATGCAAGATTAGACATATTGGGATATTTCTGGATAGTCCACATGTATACTAAGATATTTCTCCTCCCGACTACTCCGTGTGACGAGCGTGTCAACAAGCAGCAAGATATATGTATGAACATGAAATGTATCAACTACTATGAATCGGAAAGCAATCAGAAAGTGCACTTGCCTGAGGTCCTTAGCTGGAGAAACCAATAACACTATACCACTCAATGAGCCACAATCAGTCAACACATGTAGAAGTCTCCGGATGCTGAAATAAACAGTACCAACGTTCTCAGAATAGTCAAATTAGCTAGGATTGCCTGTCCTTAAGTCCAATTCTGGACACAGGGGCAAAACGATAATTTCGGGCAAAAACGATGTCCGCCGTTGGACCCATTTTGTACCGAAAAGCGTGCCAGAGTCAATGGCCTCTAAAGTCGTCAAACTACATGTCTACGGATCCAGTTTTCCGATACGAACCCAACCGTATGTCCAAAGTGGGATTCCGGCGGACCGTGCACAAAATCGTCCGTTGAGTGGAATCGTGGGGCCCACAAAACAGTGATTTTATCAACTGTCTCAAAATCAGACCAAACTTGGCATACAGGACCAGAAAAACAATACGATCCTGATGGCATAAGTTTCGTCTCGATTTGACGAGCGTTCATAAAGTAATTGAAGAATTTGCAAAGTGTACGATACGGTGAATTTCGACGGATACGCATCAAATTCGTCGCGCACACGCGACCAATTTGAATTCCGTCAAAGCCCACACGACCACGAAGCCGTTATGCATCTTTCGATGCTTTCGGTTCACGACCACGTTGTCCAGAATGGTGGGACGTACGTCGTGTGCAACAATTTTCTAGTTTTTAAAACAGATTTTTGGAAAACTTCGGAATCCGATTTCTCGGCACGTAGTCGATGAAATCAAATTCCGTAAAAAGGGATTCGAAGCCCTATATGTTTTCAATAAATGCCTTCAAATAGGTTTTCAAAATTATGCATGGTTTGGAAGATAAATAAATTCAAAGTAGGCTAACTCGACTATTTTCAGTCCTGTTTTCGAATCAGTTTTTTGCCAGTTTTGGCGTCTATTTTATGGGTGATTTAGCGCACTAGAATTAATTCTATCTGAAGGAATTTGAAGTGGTATATGTTAGGTTTATACCTGAAAAGACGAATCGGAAAACCATGGATCGTACGCGACGGGACGTCGCTGCGAATTCCGTCCGGAACGCCTCGCTGCTGTTGTTGTTTTGATTACTCCGCACGCGCCTGTGCGCGCGGCCTGATCGGCGGAGGGGCGCGCCCAGGTGGAGGAGGAGGGTGCGCGCTATTAGGTTAGGGTTTCGATGATGATCTCGTCGACTTATATATCGAGTATATATATATTTATCGGTTTCACACAGGGGCTCGGGTTGGGCCTGAGAGCTCGGTTGCCTTTAGCTACTGTAGCGTAGCTACAGTAGCACCCTTTTTCGTTTTGTTTTTCTTTTCTTATTTCTTTTTCCTTTTTTTCTTTTGTATTCATTTCTTTTATTCTATTTTATACTAATACATATATTTATATGTATATATATACGCATAAATACCTATGCATATGTATACGTACATATATACGTGTATATACATATATATATATAATATATATATACACACATATACATTAATATTATATATATATATATATATATATATATATATATATATATATATATATATATATATATATACATGCACCTCTATATAATATATTTATCTATATTTACTCATACACTCTTATATACCTATATTTATATCTATACTACTCATATAACCAAATATATTCCAAAATATTATTATATCTCTAGAATGACATACACATTTATATATATATATATATATATATATATATATATATATATATATATATATATATATATATATATATATATATATATATAAATAAATAAATAATATATATATATATATATATATATATATATATATATATACATACAAATACACACGTATTTAATATTTATTTATATTTACATACCAATACACACATATATAATATTTATATATACTTACACTCACATTCACACATATATAATATTTATTTGACAATAAAATAATATAACCAATAAAATAGTAATATTAAATAACAATCCCAATAAAATAATAATAATAATAACGAAATTTAATATACCTATAATAGGCATTGCATCTACTTGAAATATGTCTACATGGGTGTATTTGAGCTCACTACATGCCTCCAAAGGCTTGGATTCGGTTCGGACCCAATTCGGGCTAAGTTGGTACAATCGGGTCATCTAAAATCAATATATCTAATTACTAAATAAATAATACATCGGTAAGGGTTAAGTCGCAACTTGACCTGGTTTTCTTAGTTAGGACATCATTATGGCTCGATCTTCCCTGGCATGGCTAATACACTAGTCTAGGCACGCCAATGCACTATCAGTACCACGATTTCTAGTCACCTTGTACTCCAAATTTAATCATGATTAAAATCATCTACCGTAATAATTAACTAAGTAATTATTTATAAAAAATCTAAAATTACCATTTAAGTCAAAATAAAAATAAAAATATTTCAAAATTTCGGGAAGGGGAGCTACAAATCTACCCACCTTAAAAATAATTTCGTCCTCGAAATTATAACTCATAACCATGCCTAAAATTTTAAAAAATAAAAGTCAAGGAATAAATCTACTATTACCACAATCTTCTCAAATTTAATATCCTCAAAATAATAGTTTGTATTCTTCTCCTAGCCAAATAGTCGCCCGGACTTCTACCCACCTTTGGTCACACTACCCCTCACACTAAAATCTTAAAATCTTCTAACTAGTGCTAACAATCCTACCAACAAATATCTAGGCATATGGTATCTATAATCCTCTCGTATCTATCAAGCAACCCGAACTTAGCAAGCAGTAGTTTACACAAGTAGCTAAGAAATATTGGTGAATTCTAATAAGTATGACCTTTGTCTATCTGCAATAGAGGGGACAGGAAGATAAGGAAGAACAATCAAGAGCAATTATGAAGTTTCAAGAGCGGTAGAGGGTTTTCGACGGTGCAGCTAAAAAGGGTGTTTACGAACTACTGACTTGTTTGCTAGATTGGGCTACTATAGTTCAGTCACTTGCTACGTCGAAGAGCTCTTCGATGCTTAGAGTGGTCGGTCATCCGTACAATACAGAAGTCTCATTCTCGAAATTTCAATTCAACCAAGGTTCCATAACGGAACGGAATTTAAGAAATCAAGATTGGGGTCTTAATGGGTTCTCTATCAGTCGTTGGTTGAATGAACATTGGGTTTCAATCTATATGGACTAGACAAGATCCCAATGATAAAACTATTCCCACTAGATTAGGGTATCCTAGAATAGGTTTCTACCCAAGGGATTGAGCTAGTTGCTAGTCAGGGTGGTTAGCTAGGTCCCTAAAGCTCAATATGTGCCTTCAATGATTTTGGTGTTTAAGGAGCACATGAGACCTCAATTGGGTGGCACACTAGTGGCATGTGCATAGTGGGATTCGAGTAGACCACAACCATATATCGGGTAAAATGAGTTGAGTCAAGGTTGAGCCTCTAATTGTAGTCGAAAAGTTTACTGGTATGATGGTAAGGGTTATAGCTAGTCCTTTTTACCTGAAAGTCGTATCACAAAAATAGAGTACAAGGGGACAGGTTTGAGTGGGACATGATATACCTGTATGAAGGTGGACTCGTCTAGATCTTGCATGTAAAATTTGTTGGAAGATAACAGCTGGTCTCGTGCTCCGAATATTAATGACACGGCCGGGGACTCAAAAGGATCTGAATAAAAAGTGGGAGTCCATGGGGCACTAATTGTCATGCTAATGGATATTATACTAATCAACTGGTAATCCTGGTATATCCTAGAATTGAGAAGGCTTATAGTCTACCCACCTTAGAGGCTAGGATATGGTGGTAAGGTTCCTGTCACAGGGCTGGTCGATGGTAGCTGCACTTGTATATATGACTATCATAACCATGGGGATACTCTCTATCTATCAAATACGAGCATTCGTCTTTCCAATTAGTGAAGACAAAACATTAAAGAGTTCAAGAGAGATGTCACTGAATACAATTACGTGATTTCAAAGGCGAATGTACAATTCAAGAAGAATCGTCAAAGCAGTCGCGGATGAGATCCTAGAGACATCTACATCTCAATCCACGTAGGATAATTAGATGAAGAGCGAACCAATTGCATCATGGTTGATCAGACCGTAATACAATGATTCTGATTAGACAATATGTTAGCGGGCGTCCCCAATAAATATATGTCTCAAATCAAGCTCGATAAAAGAGTAAGCTTGCAAAACTAGGTTGTAATAACAGTATTGGTCAAGATAGTCGAAATACAAGTACGCAAGATTTTTGGAAGGAGGAGATAGTAGTTCGAGTTTTGAGATAATCAAAACCTTACCTGGTGTTCTTGCCTATACAGTCAACCTATTATCTTTCTATCTCTAAGGTCTTGGTCGACTAATGGGTTATGGACTTCTGAGTTCTATTTTCTAAGTAAACCTATTAGTGTCAGTCAATTACCTCGTTAATGGGTCACAAGGACCACGAAATGCTAGGTTGGGAGACATACTACTCAACTTACAGAACTTACACTAGTATTGGTTTTGGATCTTAGGGTCATGCAGGGCATTTTTCTATTCTCTATAATATCCTAATCTTGTGATCACGTTAAAAATTATTTTACCGAGAATTATGCCTCGCCCATATAATCTAACTGTGGCAAACTCTTGGTTCCGTGATTCAGGGGCGATACGCTATCAGGTACTCTACTCTATATTGGCACAAGGGTATCTAAGATCTAAAGTGGTCAACGAGAACATAGTCTTAGCAATGTTCTATAACCTATGATCCTCAAAATGATTTTATTTCTATGGGTTGTGCCTCGCCAGTGCGCTGCTGGCTGCAGTGAACCCACACTATCCATTCTCAAACAATAGGCGACAGTGCGCTGCTGTCTAGTCATCGCGGTCATTTAATTACTCTAACTATATCCCTAAGGACTTCAAGGAGTTGCCAGAGTTTCAAACTAGTTGACTATGATAGAAAGTGTAACATCTGCCTATAAGTCTCATTCCTTAAAGTAAAAGGTTGACCGAAGGAAATAACTGATGATGAGTAAAATAAGAACATTCTAACATTTATCTCTTATATATATCAAATAGTTTAGGGAACGGCTTTGAATCAATCTACTTCGAGGTTCATACAGAATACAGAATCAGGAATTATAAACCAATTCCTTACAGCAAAATAGAATTTAAAACAGGCAATTCTAATTCGTGATATGAAATTTATATCTAGATAGAGCAAAAGAAAACTGAACAGGTTATCGAGATTATAGCCTTAATTATGGAAAAGCCTAACTAATCAAATGAGTAGTATACCCACGTTGGATCATATCATTATATCAAAAGCAATAGTGTGTCTATAGGGATCTAGCAAGCTATCTGAATTTAATACTTCTATATATAAAACTTGGCTATTTGGACTATCCTGGACTCAATGGGACTGCATGTGTCATCGTTTTGGACCATCTTATGGAGCATAGCATAGTACATATCCCTTGTCGATACGTTCGTGTCGGGCACGTCGACTCCAATCAAGTCAGGCGAGTACATTCTCTGATTATTTTCATCATGATAGTATCTATATTGCCTGCTCTATACTACATTACTTGAAGCTGACACATTGTTAACACGGATTGGTACTACATGGATCTTGTCTCGAGATGTTATTTCCTTACCGGGTACATTAGGTATTTCATGTTTATGTGCTTTATCATATACATCGTGTACTCCTTGTATTCGTATCATTCATGTACTCTCATGTGCTCTCATGTACTCTCATGTGCTCATATGTGCTTTATTTTCAAACTAACAATCGTGTACGTAACGTAACGTGATCAGATCGTTGTGTATTGAATGGGGTGGGGGAGTAGAAATGGGTATATGATCAAATCCCCTAGTGTACTAATGTATATGTCGATTATACCTTCACATATAATAGAGTTGTCGTAGATTACTCATGTACAATCTAAACCAATCACACAACTGTCTTGTGCTCTAAATCACGTATATTTATTATAGTTTAACATGTTCTCTATCTTATTCATGTACTCAGTTTCCTTATATCTTCATGATGCTATTTTTTTAATTTCTTGTTATTTTTTCCAGCATGTCATGTATTTTATTCGATTGCGAGTTATATATTTCCTACCATGCAATGAAACTACTTTTAGGGTTATGTACTTCGCTCTAATCCTGACTGGATAAATATTTTTTAGGTAATGTTATGCCCCATACCCTGGATGTCATGATCACAGATTTTGATGTATTTTTAGATCGTGAGTTTACCTCTGGAGAGCTCTAGGCAATTGTATTTTTTATTTTGTTTCGTTATTGGATTTGTGTCCGATATATTTTGATCATGTATGTTCATTTGTAGACTTTAGACGTTTGTGATGTGATTGGAGTACATTGTTATTATGGATCTTATAGATGTTGCAGATATTTATTGGGTACTTGACAGCGTTCTACTATCGATACTTTGGCATAGGCTGGGTGTGGCCTATGCACTCGTCCCCTAATATTCGTGTGTGGGTCGTGACAGCAGCATAGGCTGGACGTACTCATGGTCTCGTGCCCTTTCTTCGGGTGCGGGTTGTAACATAACGGAGCAGTTCCAGCAGCTTCCTTTCAGCAGTCATCTCAGATGCAACCTCAGCAGCAGAGGTTGTCTTCATCTATTGGATGTTTTCATTGCGGGAAGCCTGGGCACATTCTTTCTGAGTATCATAGGGCACATGGGTTATGCTTAGTTTACGGAGCTTTAGATCATATGGTGGGATCTTGTCCTTGGAGGGCTAGTTCTTCCTTACTACATCCAGCTTCACCGGCTACCCCAACAGTCCAACAGTATAAGGCTCAGGTATCGGTTCAGTAGCAGCAAGCTCAAAGGCCTTTACCAGCGCAGTCCTGGATATTCCAGCAGCAGTAGCTTCAATAGCATGTGCAGGTCGGGGCCCAGAGGTAGCAGGGCCAACAATAGGTCAGAGCAGCAGTTCCGAGGTGTAGGCAGGTAGAGTTTGGTATGTTAGAGCAGGTTTTTGGCCGAGGGTGGTCATGTTGTAGGTATTGTCCTGAGCTTCTTCTAGTCTTATTTATTTCCTTGGGTTACGTATATTTGGTGAGTTTTTCGTCTTCTGTCTCCGTATCTCGAGATACATGATATTTATCACTTGTCTTGAGTACGAAGATACGTTCTGAGTATAGTCATGTCTTAGACTAAGTCATTGGTACCCACTTACTTTGAGACTTGACCCTTATCTATTTTTGGGAGTCAGCGTATGTAAAACCCAAAACTTGGATATTTAATTAAATTGGGCATTTGTAATAATTATTGGCTCTTAATTCTATTAGTGTAGTTTTAGATTAGTATTAGTTAGTACTATTAATAATAGTTGTTAGTATTATAACTAGTATATTATTAGTCGAAAAATTAGATTATGGTTTTAATATTAATTATGGACTATTATTTGTTTTGTTGCGTGTTGGACCATAGACCCTAAGCCGTTCCTTAATTCCGAAGCCCATTCATTTATTTACTTAAAACCCCAAACTTAACCTAATCATCCCCACTCCCTAGTCGCCATGACCCTCCCCTATTCCCGTTCGTTACACTCCACCCCTCTCTAATTCTAGTACCACTACCACCACAAATCATGCTCATCCTCATTATTTCCCCATACTATCATCAAACTCTCCAGGAGCGCCAACCCCCTTCACTTCTTCTTCAATAGCTACAACATCACCACAATCATCCTCTTCCTTTCCCCTCTCAAACCCAATGCCACCCCCACTATCTTAGATTCACCGACCCCCTACCGATCCCGACCGGCCGAACCGCACGACGGACCCAACCCGTCCGCGACCCACGGTCAGCCCCGCGATCGCCCCCTGGCCGCTGTCGTTCCCATCTAACGCACTTTCGAGGCCTTCGAGCCGGTGATGACGCGCAACGATCCGAGTCCGAGGACACCCTTCGAATTCCGACATCAGACTTTCTGTATAATTCTTAAACCGAGTAGTTCATCCCTCCCCGTAGTAGTCGATGATGATTCGGTCTCGATTCCCTTCGTGATTCGATTTTAGATATTGCGTTGCTTGTGGTGGATACTCGGGACGATCACGGGATCGCCATTTTCAATTTTGTATATATATGAATACTGTTGAATTTAGTTGGCTTTGGACCAAATACTATTTTCTACATATATGTGTACCGTGGATACTGAGAATGACCCTTTGATCATCCTTGGTTGTGATATTCGGATTCGTTAAGCATTCATGTGATGTTGACATTATATTAGGCTTTGTTAGTTTTTGTAATGGTTGGTATTACATTTAGTTTTGTTAGTTTTGTTCTTATATAAGTTGCAATTCTGTTGAGTTTTGTTCTTATTAAGTTTGGTTTTGTTAAGTTTTATTAGTGAATTTTGTTCTGTGAAAAAAATAAATGAAATGATTGTGGTGAGAAATGGTTATGTTAGTATTAGTCCTAGGGTTATTTTGGTTTTGTTAAGTTGATAAATATTATGGTTTAGTTTCGGCCAGAGTGGTATTCCTAAAACTTGTGTAAAACTTTTATATGTATTTATAAATAATTTTAAAGAAAAATTATATTTTAACTAAAAATATATTTTATTACGCTCAAAACCTTGTTGTTACAAAAATATACCATATATATATATATATATATATATATATATATATATATATATATATATATATATATATATATATATATATATATATATATATATATATATATATATATATATATATTACATTTTATTTGGTTCATTTATGATTGGTGTATTTTATTGTTGATTTGAGATTTTATTGTGTCCACCTAGGCGACGACCGAAATGGTCGAATGAGCCTTTAGCGAAACGCAAACGCAACTGGGTATTCCCGTACGTTGAGGTATAAGCTATTAGCAACATGTGATTGCGTGACCAAGTCTGAGACTATGTTTGTCCGTAACTTGTGACTTTAGATTATTTTAGATTTTGTAGAACTTGTTACTTGGTGTTTATATTTTAGGTACAGGGCACTTGTGCCTTCTGACTGGACCGCTTCCTGAATTTTAGATGATCGACCGCAGCGTAGCTTAGGGTTTTATTCTTCTTTATTATTTATTATTTTTTGTAAATGTGTTGTAAGAGCATAAACCATTTTTTTCCTTCTTTTTCTGAGCCCTGTATTGCATAGCTTAGGAGTACGTAGCTCTTTTCTGTGTTTTATGTTGATAGTATCGCACGCTAATTTATCTACAATTGAAACCAGAAATGTTATTTTCTAAAAAAATGTTTTCTCGCATAAATTAGAATGCCTTTAAAATTCAAGTTATATATATATATATTAAAAACTTCACATTTTTATCATTAAAAAGAAAAAAAAAACATAGTTTTATATATATAGTACAAAGCACAAGTTTTCTAAATAAACTGAGATGTCTATCTTTCTAAATAAATTCAAATGGACTATTTTATACAAGTTGACAAATAGTGTAAAGCAGCATTAGAGTAATTTAAATCGTTGTTGTAATTATTAAACCAGAAAATTGACAAGGACCAATATTAGATATTGTAACTAGAACACTTAGAAATGGTTAAATTGGAATTGAGACGTCCTTTAAATTAAATGTAGGGTTTCGAGGACTAGACTGAGATTCTTCTTCCCTCCATCTTCCTTTTTACAAACTCAAGGCAAGTACACTACTGGATTATGGTATTTTTTTATTGTATATTGGCATATTGTACCACGGAGTTCTTCTCTATGAACTCAAATATTGACTCGAGGTATTGGGGAGTAGTGTAGCACTTGTGACCAACCCCCCTTCAGAATTATTGTGGATAGTCGAAGCCACACTTGCACGTGTGCCGAAGCCAGATCGTATGCTTGAATATAAGTTGAATCTACCAGCCGGTCACAAGTGTCTACCTATTCAAATCACAATTATTTCAGTGTATCAAATATTTCAATTATTTTATTGCACCAAAATTTTTAATTGTTTTCTTGTATTAAAATATTTCAATTGTTTTAAATATGCATTTTTTAACTACTGCTCTAGAGTTTGGGATTGTGTACTTGTTCATTCCTGACTGGAAACCCCATTTTTTGCCATAGGCGAGTTTGAGGACGAAGAGCTATTGTTCAATAGCTACTATGACCCCAACTTGTATCCTGAGGAACCACTGGAACCCAACTTGGAGAACACTTCCCCGGAGGTACTTGAACCGGCTACCTAGTTAGCCTAGAGTTATTTCATCATTATTTGCTTTAGTTTTTCCCTTTTCTGAATTTGTATTGAAGTTATGACCTTAGCACAACTTAAGTTGTTTCAGAATTTCACTTGTAGCTTCGGCTAAGACATGTGCGTTTGATGATTAAATAAAAATGTTTTTTATTTCCGCAAATTAGAGGTTGTGACTATGAGTTCCACTATTGATCAGACAACTTACTACCGTCTTCTCATAACGGTGTAGGCTGGGCATGATCCAACTTGACCCAAATATCTTGGGATCGGGTTGTGACATGTTTTTAGTGGTGGCCCATGTAGGTCGACGAACAACTTTAGGAAAACAGACTAGAAACAATTAGAACACTTAGAACATTGAACATTATGACTCGTCACAACATAGGACCTATTTTTATTCAAAATATTTTTTATGTATGTAACTTGGTCAAATTTCGGAGCTATGTCTGTTGACCCAACACAGCTCCTAACCTTGCTTCAGGGTGTCCTAGAGGCCCAGTGAGCCCAAGCTGAGGCTCATCGTAAGCAGACCACGATTACGAGAGAGATCATAGAGAATGTCCACAATTTTGCCTTAGCTGCCCTAAAGAGAAGAGATGCAACTCCGACTGACCAGAGGCCTGCTTCCCAGGTCAAGGTTGGTACCATAGAAAACTTTAAAAAGCTGGGACCATGACCCTTCGAGGGAACCGAGGGCATCATCTATGGCGATGAGTGGCTGGAAACATGTAGTGTCTTCTTAGCGTTGCTCGACTTCCAAACGACCTCAAGGTTGAGACCGTAGCACTTCAGATGTGGGAATTGGCGAGCATTTGGTTCAGAAACGAACCACGATTCCAAATCCAGGGAATAGCTTGGAACACCTTTAAGAAGGTGTTCAAGAGGAAGTTCTTTCCGGAGGCAGCTCTAGAAGCTATGGGGAGGCAATTCCAAGATCTAAAGTAGGAGAACCGTACAATCGACTGGTATGCAGCAGACTTCAGTCAACTCAGCCGATTTGCCACCTCCCTGGTAGCAGACCCCGTAGACTGTGCCAAAAGATTTTGTTACAGAATGCAAGAGGAGCTTCGCACCAAAGTTACTGCAAATGGTGCCAGAACTTATGAGAAGATGCTAAAGGTGGCACGGGGAATCGAGGCCAGCTCATCTGCTCATCCTAAGAGAGACTTTCCTAGACCTAGTAACTTCTAGGGAAATTCTAAGAAGCCTAACAATCACAGGCCTTCTCACCCCAGTAACCTCATTAGTAGCAACATCAGCAGGCCATGACGCCTAACAAAGCACTCCAGTACCAACAGCAAAAAGCACTCATCTGCGCCTATTATAAGAGTTTCGGACATAATACGGACATCTGTAAGAAGAGGCTGGGACACTGCCTATCTTATGGGTCTGCCACCCATCAAGTGAAAGACTGTCCCATGGTATTCACTCGGACTGGAGCAGGACCGCAGAGGGCTACACTTTCTACTAAACAACAGCAATTTTGCCAACATCAACAGAGAGCCAGGAGAGCTGTTGGCTTGGCCATAGAGGAGCCAGAGCCAGAACCAACAGAAGATGTTATCATAGGTTCCATCTTATTACATTCGTATCCTGTCCTAGCATTATCTGATTTTGGATCATCTCATAGTTTTATATCCTCAAACTATGATATAGTCTTGGGAATGGACTGGCGGCGGACCCATACCAATCACCGAGACTTGTACCTTACCCTATCACCATCTCAGGCCACAAATTCCTAGCACCACTCTTTGTAATGACACTTCCCAACTATGACATAGGCTTGGGAATGGACTGGATGAGTGAGCAGCATGCCCTGATAGACTGTCATGGTGGTAGTGTCATCTTTAGTCCACTTAGAGAAACTGAGTTTGAGGTTGTTAGAGCACCAGAGAGCATGAGGAGCATCAGCTACTCATCCATCACCGAGGAGACCAAACCCCTTCACCCTATTATAGCAGAATTCCTAGACGTCTTCCCTGACAAACTTCTAGGATTGCCCCCTGATCAAGATGTTGAATTCTCTATCGACCTAGTACCCGGCTCTTTACCTATCTGACAACGCTGCTACCCAAGGAGTTCAAGGAGATGAAGGACCAGATCAACGAGCTTAAGGCTCAGGGATTTATCAGGAATGATGCTTCACCCTTGGGAGCACCGTCTTATTTTTGCCCAAGAAGGACAAAAATGTCCGAATGTGCGTAGACTACCGGGCTCTGAACAATATCACTATCAAGAATCGATACCCTTCGCCTAGGATCGACGATCTTTTCGATCACCTGAGCGGAGCAAAGGTGTTCTCAAAGATAGATCTCAGAACCGGTTACCACCAAGTCAAGGTAGGAGAAGATGACATACCCAAAATGGCATTCAATACCAAGTACGGCAGTACGAATTTTTGGTCATGTCGTTTGGTCTTACCAATGCCCTTACAGGTTCATGAATCTCATGAACAAGGTCTTCCAAAAATACATGGATCAGTTTGTTGTTGATTTTATTGATGACATCCAGATCTATTCGAAGACCCCAGAAGAATACGAAGAACACCTGCGAATAATTTTGGAGACACTACGGCAGGAGAAGTTGTATAAAAAACTATCCAAGTGTGAGTTCTTATTGGATAAGGTAGATTTTCTAGGCTACATTATCACCGAAGATGGCATCTCAGTGGATTCAAAAAAAATATCGACAATCGAGAAGTGGTCGACGTCAGGTTCAGTTGCAAAAATCAGGAGCTTTTTGGGCTTAGCAGGCTACTACAGGAAGTTTGTGAAGGACTTCGTCAATATAGCTGAACTATAACGAGGCTTACAAGGAAAAATGGGGTGTTTGTCGAGACTGAGGCTTGCTAGACATCGTTCGAGGAACTGAAGAAGTGGCTTACAACAACGTCGATCTTCTCACTACCTTTAGGCACCAGTGGATTTTTGATCTATAGTGATACTTCTGGTATAGGGCTTGGGTTGTGTTCTTCAGCAGTACGTAAAATTAATTACTTATGTATCTCGATAATTATGGACTCACGACAAGAACTACCCCACACATGACATGGAGCTTGCTGCAGTCATCTTCTCCCTGAAGCTTTGGAAGTACTACCTGTATGGCAAGAGAGTAGAAATATTTACAAACCATAAAAGTCATAAATATGTCTTTACACAGAGGAGCTCAACATGTGCCAGATGCGATGGTTGGACCTTATAAAGAATTTTGACATCAACCTACAATACTATCCGGGAAAGGCTAATGTGGTCGTCGATGCACTTAGCCAATACCCGATGGCAATATTCTTGACAACGGACTAGTATTTACTAGAAGACATTGAGAAGCTTGGATTGGAGATTGTTCTGTCGGAGGAAGAAATGAAAAAGCTAGGACGGAAAGCTATTGTACTAAGAATTGATGCACCAATGATACATTTGTAAGTACAATCTAGTCTGATAGACAGAGTCAAGGAGACTCAGTTCCAAGACGAGGCACTTTACAGACTTAGAGACCAAGTGTTAGCATGAACACTTGATGACTTTTCGATAGCAGACGGTGGAGCACTAAGGCCCGGCACGACACGAGACTTTGCGTGCCCACTGGCGACTTGATATGAACTGATGCAGGAGGTGCATCGATCGCAGTATTCCATCCATCTAGGAGGAAATAAGATGTATAGGGATATGCGAGCACTAGTATGGTGGTATGGAATGAAGAGAGACGGGTCCATATTCATTTCCCGGTGCTTGATCTGCCAGCATGTGAAGGCAGACAGACAGAGGTCAGCAGGACTTCTACAATCGCTGACCATTTCGGAGTGGAAATAAGAGAACATCACGATTGACTTCGTGTCAGGATTACCTCGTTCCAAAAGAGGGAATGATGCTATTTGTGTTATTGTAGACAGACTGACTAAGTCTGCTCAATTTATCCCCTTCAAGGTTGGTTTATCCATCGAGAAGTTGGCAGCTTTATATATGAAACACATCGTCCAGATACATGGAGTTTTGCTAAGCATTGTATCAGACCGGGACAGCCGCTTTACTTCTCATTTTTGGAAGCGCTTGTATGATAGTCTGGGGACTCAACTGAAGTTCAGCACCGCTTATCAACCGCAGACCGACAGACAATCAGAGAGGACCATTCAGATGCTGGAAGACATATTGAGGTCTTGCATCTTAGATTTTGGCGGGTCTTGGGAAGACCATTTGTACTTGATAAAGTTCTCTTACAACAACAACTACCAAGCCAGCATCGGCATGACGCCATTCGAATCATTGTATGGACGTCATTGCCGTACTCTGTTTACTTGGGACGATGTAGGAGAAATAGCCATGCTCGGACCAGAGATGAAAACATAGGTTGTACACATGGTAAAGATGATCATGGACAAACTCAGGATTGCCCAAGATTGTGAGAAGCATTGGACCGATAGTAGTCGTCGACCATTAGAGTTCGAAGCAGAAGACGGTGTATTTGTCATGTTCTCTCCCACCAAAGAAACCATCAGATTTGGAAAGCTGGGAAGCTTAGTCCCAGATACATCGGCCCATTCGAGGTATTGAGCCGAGTTGGAGATGTGGCATATCAGGTGGCATTAAAACCTAATCTTGAAGGCGTACACAGCGTCTTCCATGTTTTGAAGCAGAGGCATTACATTCCAGACCCGAGCCAAATTTTGTACCATTTAGAATTGGAGATTGGTCCCAATCTTACAGTGCCAGAGTAGCCAGTGGAGACATTAGACCGCAGGGATAAGAAGCTGAGGAATACTTGATCATGTTAGTCAGAGTAGCGTAGCGTCACCACTCCCCAGACGAGTCTACCTGGGAGCGAGAGGCTAACATGAGGGAGAAATATCCTTACCTGTTCTGAGGTATGACTAAACCCTTGTCTCTACCCTTAGAATTTTGAGGATACAATTTTCTATGGAGGGAAGCTTGTAAAACCCAAAACCAGGATATTTAATTAAATAGGGTATTTGTAAGAATTATTGGCTTTTAATTCTATCAGTGTAGTTTTAGATTAGTATTTGTTAGTAATATTAATAATAGTTATTAGTATTATTGCTAGTATATTATTATTATTATTATTATTATTATTATTATTATTATTATTATTATTATTATTATTATTATTATATATTATTAGTCAGAAAATTAGATTACGGTTTTAATATTAATTATGCATTGTTATTTGTTTTCTTGCACGCTGGACCTTAGACCCTAAGCCGTTCCTTAATTTTGAAGCCCATTCATTTATTTCCTTAAAACCCAAAACTTACTTTCCTTAAAGAAAAAAAGAAAAAAAAACTCAATCTCACCTAATCTTCCCTACTCCCTAGTCGCCAGGACCCTTCCCTATTCTCGTTCCTTACACTCCACCCCCCTTCACTTCTTCTTCAATAGCCACAAAATCACCACCATCATATTCTCTCTTTCCCCTCTTAAATCCAATACCACCCCACCATCCCAGATTCTCCGACTCCCTGCCGATCCCGATCGGCCGGCCCCTTGCGCCAGATACGGGCCATCCGCGACCCGCGGTCAGCCCCGCGATCGCCCCGTAGCCGCTGTCATTCTCATTCGACGCACTTCCGAGGCCTTCGAACCGGTGATAATGAGTCACAATCCGAGACCGAGGCTACTCTTCGAATTTTGACATCAGACTTTCGGTATAATTCCTAAATCGAGCAGTTCGTCCCTCCCCGTAGTAGTCGATAATGATTCGGTCTCGATCTCCTTCGGGATTCGATATTAGATTTTGTGTTGCTTGTGGTGGATACTTGGGAAGATCACGGGATCATCGTTTCTGATTTTGTATATATATGAATACTATTGAATTTAATTGGTTTTGGACAAAACACTATTTTCTACATATATGTGTACCGTGGATACTGAGAATGACCCTTTGATCATCCTTGGTGGTGATCTTCGGATTCGTTAAGCATTCATGTTCTATTGACATTATATTAGGCTTTGTTAGTTTTTTTAATGGTTGGTATTACATTTAGTTTTGTTAGTTTTGTTCTTATATAAGTTGCAGTTCTGTTGAGTTTTGTTCTTATTAAGTTTAGTTCTGTTAAGTTTTATTAGTGAATTTTGTTCTGTGAAAAAATAAAGGAAATGATTGTGGTTAGAAACGGTTATGTTAGTATTAGTCCTTGTGTTATTTTGTTAGTATTTTGGTTTTGTTAAGCTGTTAAATATTCTGGTCAGTTTCGGTCAGAGCGGTATTCGTAAAACTTGTGTAACTCTTTTATATGTATTTATAAATTATTTTAAAGAAAAAAAATATTTTAACTAAAAACATATTTTATTACTCTCAAAGCACTGCTTTTATAAAAATATACCCCATATATATATTTTACATTTTATTTGGTTCAGTTATGATGTGTATTTTATTGTTGATTTGATATTTTATTGTATCCACCTTGGCGACGACCGAAATGGTCGAATAAGTCTTTAGCGAAATACAAACGCTACTGGGTATTCCCGTACGTTGAAGCGTAAGATATTAGCAACATGTGATTGCGTGACCAAGTCTGATACTCTATTTGTACCTACCTTGTGATGACTTTACATTATTTTAGATTTTGTAGAACTTGTTACTTGGCATTTATATTTTAGGTGCAGGACACTTGTGTCTTCTGGCTGGACCACTTCGCAGCTTTTAGAAGATCGACTGCAGCATAGCTTACGGTTTTTAATCTTCTTTATTTATTTACTTTTATAAATGTGTTGTAAGGGCATAAGCCATTTTTTTCCTTTCTTTCTTTGAGCCCTGTATTGCGTAGATTAGGAGTGGTATAGCTTTTTTCTGTGTTTTATATTGATAGTATCGCATGCTAGTTTATCTACAATTGAAACTGGAAATATTATTTTCTAAAAGAAAAATAAAAGTTTTCTAACATAAATTAAAACGCCTTTAAAATTCAAGTTATATATATATATATATATATATATATATATATATATATATATATATATATATATATATATATATATATATATATATATATATATTTTTTTTTTTTTTTTTTTTTTTTTTTTTTTTTATATATATATATATATATATATATATATATATATATATATATATATAAACAACTTCACATTTTTATCATTAAAAAGAAAAAAAAACATAGTTATATATATAGTATAAAGCACAAGTTTTCCAAATAAACCGAGATGTATATCTTTCCAAATAAATGCAAACGGACTCTTTTATACAAGTTGACAAATAGTGTAAAGCAGCATTAGAGTAAT
Organism: Iris pallida; assembly: GCA_029216955.1. Lineage (NCBI taxonomy): Eukaryota > Viridiplantae > Streptophyta > Magnoliopsida > Asparagales > Iridaceae > Iris > Iris pallida. Next base: position 6,985,157 of record JANAVB010044018.1, on the reverse strand, counting down.
TCAAGTCGTCGGTGTAATTATTAAACCAGAACATTGACTAGGACCAATATTGGAGATTGTAACTAGAACACCTAGAAATGGTTATATTGGAACTGAACTTCCTTTTAATTAAATGTAGGGTTTTGAGGACGAGACTGAGATCCTTGTTCCCTCCGTCTTCCTTTTTACAAACTCAAGGCAAGTACACTACTGGATTATGGTATTTTTTATTGCATATTGACACATTGTACTATGCAGTTCTTCTCTATGAACTCAAATATTGACTCGGGATATTGGGAAGTAGTGTAGCACTTGTGACCAAACCCCCATTAGAATTATTGTGGATAAATGAAGGCACACTTGCACGTGTGCAGAAGCTGGATCGTATGCTAGAATACAAATTGAATCTACCAGCCGGTCACAAGTGTCTACCAATTTAAATCACAATTGTTTCATTGTACCAAATATTTTAATTGTTTCATTACATCAAAATATTTCAATTGTTTCCTTGCATTAAAATATTTCAATTGTTTCAAATATGTTTTTTTCAAGTATTGCTTAAAATGCTAGAGTTTTGGATTGTGTACTTGTTCATTCCTGACTGGAAATCCCATTTTTCACCATCGGCGAGTTTGAGTATGAAATGCTATTCTTCAATAGCTGTTATGACCCCAACTTGTATCATGAGGAACCATTGGAACCGACCTTGGAGAACACTGCTCCGGAGGCACCTGAACCGGCTACCTAGATAGCCTATAATTATTTCATCTTTATTTGCTTTAGTTTTTCCCTTTTCTGAATTTGTATTGAAGTTGTGACCTTAGCACAACTTAAGTTGTTTCAGAATTTCACTTGTAGCTTCGGCTAAGACTTGTGCATTTGATGATTGAATAAGAATGTTTTTATTTTCATAAATTAGATGTTGTGACTATGAGTTCCACTATTGATAAGACAGCTTATTACCGCCGTCTCACCACGATGTAGGCTGGACATGATCCGACTTGACCCAAACATCTTGGGATCAGGTCGTGACAGCGTAGGCCAGCGAGGATGGGTCGCTACTCAACTGACTCAGGAGACATTTATTCATATTCCTCCAACCCTTCTTGATGAGGTTGTGTTATTGCTTACGCATTTATTTATATTACTGTTGCCTTCATTTATTTACATATCATGCTTTATTTTATTGAGATAGTCATGTTTTTTTGAGCTTTTTGTTTTGGTTATCATGCTCGACTAGCTTTAGGAAATTCTGAGGACGGAATTGTTCTAAAGATAGGAGACATGTGAGGCTCGTCTCACGGTATCGGTATTTATATATGAATACGTATTTTGTAGTGTATTTCATATTTTCTTGGTTTTCGGAATGCTTTAAAATTTTCTCAAATTATAGATTTTTTCCTTGACCGGCATACCGCCGGTGTACCGATGTACGGTATACCGCTCAGGGATATTTTCCACTTTTAGATATTTTCTATTTCTCGATATTTTTATGAATTGTGTTTCGATATTTTCGTAAATAGTGTTTTGGATTTTTTTTATGAATAGTGTTTAGATATTTTTGTGAATAGTATTTACATATTTTCGTAAATAGTGCAGATGCATCCTATTATACAATGGATACTTGGTTTTCTTTGGATGGTTAGGATCGACCTAGATCATGACGCAGATCATGATCCAACGGTCATGATTAATTTCTCCTTCTATATATACACTTCTACTTTCTCTCTCATCTCCATTTTCATTCTTTCTTCCTTCCTTTTTCACTTTCATTCCTGTTCCTCAAGCTTGGGAAAGCTTGGCCTTGAGGACTAGAGTGTGGTTTCATACCCCTCTTGGTTGTGGAGTGGAAGATTAGGCTTGGAGCTTAACCTAGGCAAGTACATCTTGTGGAATTACTGAAAACCATCATGATTGTCATTTTTGTTTTCTTTGGTATTGATAGTTCATTTTATTCCAAAACTTGTTTTTATAAAATATGTTTTCTTCATGATTTTAGTTATGTACATGGTTCTAAATTTAGTTTGAGCTAGGTTTTGGTTTTATGTTAAAACACAATATTGACTTAGTAGAAGAAACTCGGTATCGAGAGTGATAATGGTGTAACCATCATGAATCTTGGACACATATGCTATATCAGATCCTCCCCTAGCTTGTATACCATAGATTTTGAGTTTGGTGGAAATCGGAACCCGTTTCGGTTTCTCGAGAACCTATTTTTGGAGTATTTTGAGGTACTGATCCATCAAATATTTTAATTTGTAAAAACTAATACTTCCATGTTGTAGGAAATTAAATTTCATGCAATTTTGACTTTTAAGAATCCAAATTTCGATTTAAAACAAAGTTTTTAAGGCCGAAACAAGTTTTAGAGTATTCAAAAATCAACTTTCTGTGACGATTCGAAAAATTTGCCAGTAATCTGCCGAATGATACGAATAGGCTGCTTTTGTCTATTTTTGTCCTTTTTTTTTCCTATTTTGCCCTTTTTTGATATTTTCTTTGACTGTAATTGTAATGCCCCGCTCCACACGGTATATTACGCTGAGGCGTTGACTCAAAGAGTCGTATTGACCGAACGGAATGTATCGATGCGAATCGATACGAGAGTTAAGTTGTCCCGAACAACGCATCGAACTAAGTCGATGCGAAGAGTTGCCTTGTCCAAAGAACGCATCGAGTGAATCGATGCGAAGCGTCGCGTTGCCCCGAAGGATAAGTGCGTTGAATCGGCTCGAAGATTCTAAGAAATCGAATCGACCAAGGCGCAAGTCCGAATCGATGCAAGTATTGATTTTAGTTGGTTTCATATGCAGGCTATACATTTACGCAGAAATATTAGAGGTCGACATTCTGCCTTATTCAGTTAGGGGTCCGCGAAATCAAATTTTTGCCTTGCGACGGGCTGAGACTTGGGCACGATAAGCCAAATCGGACGTATAATTAAATGAAGCACGAAGTGCTCGAACGGCTAAGTCATGAGAGTGGCCGTGCAACAAAGTTATAAAATCGAGCCGCATCAGCTCGGCGAAACAACAAGGTGTATGAACTCAAGGTGGGAGGATTGACTCTTCTTTTTACTCCTTCATATCTAAGTCAATATGTATCATTGTATGCTAAAGTTAACCTATCGATGCCACGGGCGTGGTCCGATCAGAATATAAATCATAGTATGTGTCAAACACTAGTTAGAACAATTGAAATGAAACGTGCATCATATGCACGAGTCGCTATGGAATATTGGATATCGCAAAGGCGAGCGCCTCGGTGCGCAAGCCGCAAGAACATGGGATAACTGTATTCGACGAGTGCCTTAGTGCATGAACCATTCCGTGCCTTCGTGCACGAGTTAGAAAGGCTAGAACATTGAAAGACAATAGACGAGCGCCCTAGCGCGCAAGTCCCGAACATTGAACACTGAGTTATATAACATGGAAATACGGCTTCGATGCATGCACCAAGTGTACGACGCGAGAGAAAAGATAATAAATGTGTCGAAACGTGCCTACGTGCACGAGAGCATAAAAGATGGCTTCGTTGCAAAAGAATACAGTTATGGCATGAATGTGGCAGAATTGTCGGATATGACATAATGCCTCGAAAAGTGTTCGAGACCTTCGGGTCGTTCGATTGACGAGCATTGAGTTGAGGCATGATGCCATTGAACATTGAAACAAAGTATGAAAGGTATGAACATAGAAAGTTAACATAAGAAATATGAGATGATAAAGTCTGAGTCTCGGACTCAAGACTATGCTTGGCTGTTTGAATAATAAGGGCATTGCATGGTCGAATGGAATAGACGAGAGATAAAATGTGATTATCTCCCATGTACAAGTGTTTCCTCGAACGGTTAAATGCCAGAGCGCCCCAAAACCGTTTAGCCTAGGAGGGAATATTATCTTTGATAGGCGCACATCCTTAAGACGACTAGCACTCGCTTATAGATGGGGAAAAGCCACAAATGATGGTATGCAGCGGTAACGTTTCGGTTGTTTGGGATAGCAACCCACCCGTGAAATGCCGGGCTACACAAATTCGAGAAAAGAAATGAGAGAAAAGAAAGTAAGGAAACTCCTTTAGTCCATTCCGGCGCGGATACGCCAAGACCTTCATATAGCTAAGGAACGATGGATTGCAAGTGTAGGCACATATATGTCCCGCACACATAGATCCTGCTTAGAGATGCACTTATAACATGACAGGGAAGGAATGGGGCATATTCACCTTGCGTCAATGCAAGGGCGAGTGCGTCGACTTGGTAAGAAGTCGCACCATGAATCAAATACGAGATTGCTTGTCTGCTTGCCTATTCAATTCGAATAACATGCTTGCCATGATAAAATGCTTTACTGCTTTCGAATATGCCATGAAATTGACCCTAAGGAGAACATAGCAAGATCATAAGCTAAGTTGCATGATTCAACATAAATACTATAATATTGGTTTAGAAAGAAGATCTTTGCATCAGTACATGCGAAGACGAACGTACTGATCCCTCACCAACTTCATGCAGGGTGCAGGGAATGGATGGCTCGCGGCGAACCTTCGCTTCAACGCGTTGAGGCTTGGAATGACGAAGCGTATTGAAGTGTGCAATCACATTGACGTTCAGACTTTCAACATGATTGATGCGGCCGAGATATAGAAGGCATGATTTATGGAACGACAAAATCCTTTGTGGGCAAGAGAGAACCTGAGTGTTGTAGCAAATCTAGCATATATTGTTGGGCTATCGAAAGCCTTTGTAATCTCAGTTTCAAATATAAATAAAGAGAATTGTTTCGTATACTTTGTTTTCCTTTCGTTGTTAATATCGAATCAAAAGATAACCATTTGAGAACTTGTCATATTGCCTTACACGAGTGCAACTCCAGGCTCGTGTGGCATCACGTCCCCTGCGAGGACGATGATTCAGGTGATTCCGGGTCGGGGCGTGACAGTAATGAATACTTAAAATGATTAGAGACCTTGTATAGTTTGAGAATGACTGTATACCCTATATACACTTGACACTAGCACATGTTCTTCTATTTCATGTACTTACTTTTATTTATTCCTTCCCACATGCCATGATATGTCTTTCCTATTGATTCTTTCTTACATGATATGATATGTATTGACATGCCTTCCCGAATTTTTTGTACATTTACAGTCTATGTCATGTCTAGTATTTTTTTTTTGTTGTGGCCTGTCATGGCGCACTCTTGTTACATGCCTTCTTTGCTTACTAGATAGCGGCCCATCATGGTGCACTCATGTTACATATCTTTTCATTGCTTACATGATAGTGGCATGTCATGGCGCACTCTCGATTTTGTATAGTGGCTCGTCGTAGCGCACTCCTAGCTTCCAACTTATTATATTTTCTTGTTGTGGCTTGTCATAGTGCACTTTTAGTCTTGTCCAGTCTCGTATGTCTCATGTCTAGAATGGATTCTGCGGAATGCCACACCCAGAATCCTAAATAAAAAAGTTAGGAACTATACAACTAGCTTGATTATTTAGATCATTTGGAGGGGAGACTTTTCCAGTTACCTGCACCCCTTGTTTCATGATCTTATATATATCTACTTAGAATTTGGAGCTATCTGTCATGATGAGCACCCTTCCAACATACCATCGAGTGGGGCACTTCATTAGGACACACGTAGCTTACTGAGGTGTGTCTGCTATACTTTTTTTTAGCCTGGATCAATCGAGTAGTCTGCAGGGCAGGTAACTGGATCAGATTTCTCAAAGTGCATATGTTAGTAATTAGGATTGTGATAACCCTAGTTAGCTAATATATCAAGCCGTACTCATTGCTTGGACGTGATTGATGGACGAAGTCCAGTCATGTACAGTCTTGTCTTACTTGTCTAGCTCTTATCTTGGCTTTACTTATTTCGACAGTTGATTAGAGGCTAAGTTCTCTTCAGGAGATAGGTTGCAACCTTGTCCTTGTTTGGTTTACGGGTTGTAACTCGGCTTCCAAAATAGTTCCTAAGTCATCTTGTCATTTTTCGTCCTATTTAGTACTCACATGATATACATGATTCCTCTGTTGTACATGCTTATATGTCCTAGTTATTTTATATGCTTACATGTCCTGGTTACCTTATATGCTCACATGTCTAGTTTATCTTACATGTTCACATGCTTTTATTTACTTTACATGTCCACAGTTTATATTATGTCACATATTATTTACTATATGCTCCATGTTGCTTTGCTTATTGTCATTTCTATTCTCGAGATGAGTGCATTTGTAGTGCATGAGTCTCGGTTCATATTTACCTGTTCCTGTCTCTATCTGTTGTTATGTTAGTTATTGCTGGTTTTAGTTCATAGTTTGGTTTCCTTTGTGGTACTTGCAATTGGGGGTCTGACCCCACTGGTTTTGTTGGAAAGATCTGATAGAAGAGCCCGAAGGATCTTTCGTACCTTTTACTCGACAGTAACTACCCAGAGCACCAGAGTACCTTAGTGGATTTCCTATATCATTCTCCCACTAGTTATGTACAATATTCTTTTATGGCGTTTAGCCTCCGAGCACGTGTTTAGCTCGTGTTTTGGACTTGACAATTGGCCTACTGTCTTAGACATGATTGTATGTTTTCTAGACTGCAGCTAGAGCAATCATGTATAACTTAGTCTTACTAGTTCTTCATTTTGTATTACTAGCTTCATGATCATCTATATATTTTGAGACGTTTTACTGTCTTATATGCCAGATGATCATACTCTTGTACTAAACTTTCTTATCTGTGATTGAGATATCTAGGATTATTTGACCTAGGATTGACTATTGGTTTGTAGCAGTAACCCCCATCTATATAGCTTATACATTATTTCAGAGTACTGGAGTACTTTGGTCTACGTAGCTGGCCTGGTCCGTCCCTACTTGCCAGTATTTTGGTTCTGGGGCATGACAACCTCTCTGTGCCATCTTCTCCACAATATTCTCCTCTCTACCACCCGCAAGTCCACCGCACAGAAGTAAGCGTCCACGTTCACCATCCAACCCCATCATCACCGCCTGATCCTGGTCACTCCGACCAACCCTCGTGCACAAACCCTCGGCCACCGTAGCCTTCTCTCCGCCGCTCCTGCCGGGCTAGCAGCCTAGGACGAGCCGGACTCCCTGTCGACTCCATCACCACCACCAAATTCTTTCCCAACCACACTCCTCTGTCACCACGCTCACCATCAACCCAATCCCCAACTACCACTGCCATCACCCATCTTCAGCCGTCCAATTCTGGCCGCGACCACCTCCACTGTTGCCCCACGTCGGAGAATGCCACCATCAGCTACTCTGGCCGACCGCTACTTCTTTTCTACCGGTCTACACCATCGAGCCTCTTTAGCTGCCAGATCTAACTAGCCACCCCGACGGCCACCCCCGTAGCTGCCATTGTAATGCCCCCCGTCCTGCTTAGTTCAACCGGAGGAATCGAAAAGCAACAACGTTTGGACTTAGCCATGCAACGGCTTGCTCGAAATCCTACTAGGCCGAGACAACTCCTTGCTCAGGTATGTGGCTTCGATGAACTTACCTCAACTTGGCCTTCGTATTAATAAAAAAAGTTTTTATTACACCGAATAGGCTTGATAATAAAAGAGATGAATCCACATAGCTAAGAAAATAATCCCATTGAATCATGTGTGTGTGTAGAACATGGAAAAAGTGTCATAATGTTGCGTAGATATTCTCTAAGATGGTTTTCAAAGTTGGCACTGGGTCCTTTGACCACACGATTGAGTTAGGCAAAGTTATGCCACGGGTTATCGAAATCATAGCAGGTACGGTCCTACGATTTTACTGGCATAACAAATACGTCCTACGGTCTCACTATTGGTCTTATAAAAGATGGCACGGTTATGGCACTCAAAGAACACGATTGTTCAAAGTTGAGCACGCGCACAATCCCACGTCTCAAGGCCTGTCATATGAAATTTGACTTGGACAACAATGTCCCACGGAACATAATTGGGTTAAGGTACGAAACATAGGTTAATTCAAGTAATATGTCCCACCGTTCCATGGTTTGGTAGAGCCACACAGCTCCACAATTTTTAGACTTGTCATATGGAGTATGACTCAGTAAATGGTACTACACAGAACATGAATTGGTCGAGTTGAGCAGGAGGCCTATCAAATAGTCGTTCCTAAATTTAAATCAAAAATGATATGGTAACATAGAAAGTTTTCGGGACCAGTAGTCGCCAAGGCAGTCTCCGAACTGTAGAGCTGCATAGAGATGTAAAAATGAGATAAGAAATGGGCTTACAAGTGCGTCAGATTAAGTAGAGTCTTGCATAGTCATGGACAACTTGTGCACAAGGTTTTAGTTCCTCGAACGATTGCTGGGACACTGGAATCGATTCATACCAAAGGGGAATAGGTTCGCCGTGTCCGACGTACTGGCACGAGGTATTGCGGAGCAGTTCAACTCTGATTCCAAAATGCTTGGTAATTTGGGGTGTTCAGTGGTGCTCACTCTTTCTACTGAATTATCGTCGTCTAACCCATCAATGTCCAAGATGGCTTGAATTGCCACTGACCCTTCATATAGATGAGTTGGTGTGTTGAGCGGCTATTCGCATGCATGGTGTCAGTTGAGTCACAGGAAGTGTAAGTAAGATACGAATGAGTCAAAAAATATGTGCATGGTTTACCACACAAATATGAAGCCTAAGATTTGGCTATAGCAAAGACACGTGCTTCGGCACGAGGTGTGATATTGTTTGTATGAGTCAATGATACAGGTTTATGAGTATGGTTTGAGTTGGTTTTATGTTGAAATGGGAAAGAAATAAGGCAAGTATGAATGGGGTGCACTGTGCTGTGAGGCATGACCTCGATGTTTGTCACACAAATGGGACTTATGGCCCGGCCATGATGTTTACACAACTGGGTTTTGTAGCACGGTCTCAAAGAATTGATAGTACGATCACATTGGTTGCAACACGAATAGGCCATGAGTCTAAGTAATCAAATTGATTCTAAGACAAGAATAGAAAGATAATCAAGGAATAGTTGTACACATTCAATGAATGTGTTGGTTTTGTATGGATAGACGAGGGGCTCACACTACCAGTACGGTTGTGTACTGACCACCTAACAATTTTTACATACAGGTTACAGGTACTTGCTCGTCGAGCCAGAGCTCGCTTGGACGCACTGAGGCATGGAGTTCCTTGGCATTTTGAGGCACGCGCCCGTATTGAAGTCTTCACCTATATGGGATATAATATATGGACATCGCCTTCTGAAGCATCCGTAAAATTGTTAGCCTTCGGGCATGAGCGATTGTAAATTAGAGAGGAGAGAGCTGAGTATTAGTATTCAGAGAGAAAGTGAGCTTGAGTGACTTATAATATTGGCTTCTCACCCTTGTAATCTTATTGTCAATATCCATAAAGATTATCATTTTGTACATGTCCTTGTGTTATTCAACTTCTCTACTCAGACTTCTGTACGACGACCACATCGTAAGCTGTTGTAATCAGCCATTATAAAACCCGCCTTGCGCGAGTGCAACATAATCTCGTGTGGTATCACGCCTTAGAGAGGACGATCGGTTCTTAGGAACTAGGGCATGACAACCGCGGCCCCCTCCTCCTAGTCGTCGTATCAGATCTTCACCGTTGCGAGCCGCTCGACCCGATCCTCCCCCTATCGAGCCCTCGAGACCATCATTGCCGTCTTCTCCGCTTAACGCCACCCACCAACTGTGCCAGAGCAGCGCTCCGCCTAGCCACCAAATGGTGAGCACTCCCTTTTCCTATTTCTCTCGATCTATAACTTTGTTCTCTCTTCCTTTTTAATTGTACAGTAATATTATAATTGTTACTTTTTGTTATTTTATTTTTACTTTACTTTATTCCTTATAATAAAGAACAAAATAAATTATTTTATTATTATTATTATTATTATTATTATTATTATTATTATTATTATTATTATTATTATTATTATTATATGCATTATGTATATATAATTGTATATATTTTATATTATAATTAATTAATAGTTTTATTATTATTATCACGAGTATTTATAAATTTTATTATTAGTATTATTTTTATTATTATTGTTATTTATAAATAATACTTTTAAATTATATTTGTAACAATATATTACTTGGACGTGGACACTACAATTATTTTAAAAATCTAAATTTTTTATAATATTGTTTGATCAATCAAAACTATAGCTTTTGATCTAATTATCATATTTTGACAAAAAATATATTTTTATAGATTACCATGTATTTTCCTAAAATTTATTTTGCAGAAAAATCATAGTTTTAGATATGATAAATATTTTTCAAAACAAGGTTGTATGTATGTAACTATGCAAAATTTCTTTTGATTATTGAATCTTGACCATTACTAATCATATCCATATTTCCTCGCGAACTCGGACTCTTTCGTATCGACCATGGCTATTGGGCAAACCGGGACTTGTCAGATCGTCGTACACAACCAAAAAATATACCTTGCCATATTTACTGCTTATATATGTTCTGCATTTTTACTGTTTAGTTACTACATATTTACTATTTGTCTATTTCTAGTTCACCAATTTGCATCCCTGTTTTCTGTTTATGCTGACTTTATTGTGCTTCCTGTGTAGGAACGAAATCGTAAAGCACAATACTCTAGAGGGGGGGGTGAATAGAGTTGGCAGCGAAAATATGCTAATTAAAATTTGTTAGCAGCAAGATCACAGAATAATAATCACAACTAAATAATGTAAAGGCAGAGATAAGAAAGCAAACGTAAAGACAGCGATGCATACTGGTTTTCCTCTGTTGAGGACTAATCCAGTCGGTAGAACTCTTGCTACCAGTTGAATCCACTATTGGCAAAACCGCAAGTTTTCTTACGAAGTCCTTGCAACTTCTACAACGCGAGCTTTGATACGAAGAACTCAACTTCCATTGTGAAGAGGTATTCTTCAATCAAGCCTTTTGATTACAATCTCTCAGAAACTTCTAGACCGCACCGCACTGGCAAATCGATTAGAGGATTGTAATTGGCTTGGGATCTGAAATTTAAAGCTCAAGGAAACTCTTTGGAAGACAGAAAGCTTTAGATAGAGAGAAGATTGAAAGTGAATGAGTGAGTTGAAATGATCGAAATCCTTCTCTATTTATAGGAATTCCAAAGATAGAATTCTGGCAGAATTCGGACAGAATTCGGGCAGAACTCGATGAGGAAATCTCGGTCAAATCCGCAACTGCAGGAGGACCAAGTTCCAGAGAATTCAAAAATCAAAACGGCCACTAACCGAACTCTGGCCGAACTCTGGCCGAACTCTGGCCGAGTTCTGTCAGGGTTAGGTTAGGTTTTCAAAATCAGTTTTTGGGGATTTTTGAAAACCTTTTTGAAAACCTTTTAAAAGCTTTTGTTTAAAAGAATGTTTTTCAAAACAAAAGACATTTTAAAAGTATTTTGAAAATATTTTAGAATAGCCTATTTGCCAGTACGACTCGGTGTACAACGTATTCCTAGACTCAATAAAATAAAAAATACATTGCTTAAAGAAATACAGACTCGAACAGGCAAACATCGCTTCGGTCTTGAACTGAGTAGATAGCTGTTCTTGATCATGTCCAAGAGTCCGATACATCTTGACTAGCTTCATATATCCAGACAGAGTTTGATCAATTATTAAAATCAGTTTGACCATATGACCAATGGGCCAACAATCTCCTCCATTTTGATAATTGACAAACTATGAATGATATAACATTTAAGCTTGAAATAAAATCAAAAATAGTTTATGTAGTTCATGTCCTGTATTTTCTCAAAAGAAATGTTAGATCTTTATTTTTCTCCCCCGCTGTCATTTAGCAAAATAATTGCAAAAAGAGAAAAACTCCCACGCAATCAATGCATAAATAACAAATAGTGAAGAAACATAAGAAAATAATCATGATAAATGATATCTCTCAAGAAAATAATCATGATAGAAATATTAAAGAAAATTTGAATGACATCACAGACATGTATTTGTACTCAGGCAGTTTATAATAAACAAAGAATTATATCACAGGCAGTTATTAAAGCAGAAAAAGATGCTAAGTAAATAAACTGATGTGAACCATAAGCTACGAAATCCATAAAGATGAAATGATGTTCAGAAGACATCAATAAAATATCTAGTACAAGTCCTGATAATAAAGTCTAGAAAGATATAAAAACTTAGAATGTCGGAGCATTTCCAAGTATACAGTAGATAATGTCTAAGTCTCAAAAATCAACATATCACAACTCCTCATCATCATCATCATCATCATCAGCATGACCAGCATGTCCAGAAGGACCAGCTGCAGAGGTACCCGCGCCAGAAGGGTGAGGAAGAGCGCCAGTGTAAAACTCACCAACATAATCTCGAGGAGCACGGTCAGAACGGTACCAATCATATGCGTTACCGGGCTGAAAGTAGGCATGAACAGCCTCATCCTCACAACGGTAACCAGAGAAAGCTGGATCTCTAGGAATGGAACCGGCAGAATATCCAGTCTGGGCGAAACGAAGATCAGCTAAAGAATTTGCAATCGCCTGATAACGGGTGACGTCGCGGAACTCACGTTCGCGAGCCATGTCCGTCATCGAGACGTACAAATCTGAAAGGTGCTGGTGTATGCCCTCAAATGTCATAGCATACTGCTGAGGAGGTGGAGGAGGTGGAGTAGTAGCAGGAGCAGTAGGAGGAGCAGATGCAGTCATACTGCGACGAGATAACTTGAGAAACTTGGGCTCAGGGTCTTGAGTACAAGTTGATAAATCAATGTCGAAACACTGGAAGATGCGTGGAAGAATCATCGCATAAGATAGATTTCTATCTCTTGCACGACAACGTCCCATCATCTGAATAATGGTCTTAGGGGCAGAAAATGGAATCCCCTTAAGAATGTGATACATAGTAGATAATTCAAGAGACGTGACATCATCCTTCGAAGTAGACTTCGGAAGGAGAGTGGAGTAAATGATACGGTGCAATTCATAATTAAACAAGTTCAAGTTGTTTGCCTTGAACTTCCCAGAGCGAACTCTATCAGGTGCACAGAGTTCCGCTTTGAAACTAGTAAGTGTCGTGCCATCGGGGAAATCAAATTCAGTGATATCAACAAGCGGTTCACCTTCGTTGGGAATATCAAGGATCTTCTCTAAGAGAATATCATTGAAATTGATATCTAATCCTTCAACACGAGTGCTTACATCAAACGTGTTTAATATGATATTGCAGTAAAACAGTCTAATGGCATTAGTTGCTACGGAAAAATAGAGTTTAACAAAATGCTGTAACCCTAATGCCTCAAAGAAATGGCGATGATCTGAAAATACAGTCCACTTGATGGGAGCGCCTGTGCATATAGATCTCATGGAAAAATCTCCATACCACAGTAGGGCTTGATCTAGGGTTTGAAAGTAAAACCCGTCGAACGCGCCATCGCTAGATTGGACTGGCGAAAAGAGGAAATCCGTGGGTGGATTCAAAGATGAACCTTCCTCACTTGGGTTGGTTGTCTTCTTCCTCTTGAAGGGGTTAAATCACTTAGGTGCCATTTCTGCAATAAAAGAAAATATGCACGAAAATAAACGGAGGGGAAATAAGGAGTTATACCTCCCGAAATTTGAATATGTTGTAGAGAACGATGAACTCCGCACGAATCCAAAGTTTGGATTGATTTCACCACTTGGATTAGAAGAAAAGGGGTGGTGAAGAACTAGGGTTAGAGGGTTCTCTCGCGCGGCTGCTGTTGCTGTTGATGTAGTTTGGAAGCAATGAAGAAGAAAGGCTCTCGGGTTCTGGTTATATAACCTGATACCTTCAACCGAACTCGGGCCGAATTCGGTCTGAAGTCTGGCCGAATTCGCCTGGGTTTGATTTGAAATACTTTCTTTTTCATTGGCTCATTTCAAATATTTAATTCAAAGATTAGTACTTTTGACATTAAAATAATATAATTAATATTATTTTATAAATTAAATTTTGTTACACAGCGACTGTTTCAGATTAGCTGTAGGAGTACTGTCCCTGCTGGCGGAGGTTCACCGGGGAACTCTTAAGTACCGCTTCACTTCAACCGTAGTTGTGGTGACAGACAGACTCTTTATTGGCTTATCTCTAACACAGTTTTTGCATAATGAAATAAAATCATAAAATAAAATCAATTAACATTATTGATGTCCAAAATTCCTAATTCTCGACGTAAATAATTGAAACGATCTTCTGCTAGAGGTTTTGTGAAAATGTCAGCTAATTGATTCTCAGTATCTATGTATACAAGGTCAATATCTCCATTTTGATGATGATCTCTAAGAAAATGATGTCGAATCTCGATATATTTTGTACGAGAATGACATACATGATTCTTAGTCAAATTAATAGTGCTCGTGTTATCACAGAAAATGGGAATATATGTATAAAATAAATCATAGTCTTCCAAGGTTTGTTTCATCCACAAAATCTGAGCACAACAACGTCCTGCGGCGATATACTCAGCCTCTGTTGTTGATAGGGCTACAGAATTTTGCTTTTTACTAAACCATGAGACTAAAGCCTTGCCTAAGAAACGACATGTGCCACTGGTACTTTTTCTATCAACTTTGCATCCAGCAAAATCTGCATCCGAATAACCAGTAAGGTCAAAGGACTTAGTTTTGGGATACCACAAGCCAACAGAAGAAGTGCCCTTAAGGTATCGAAAGATACGCTTAACTGCGCACAGATGTGATTCCTTTGGATTAGCTTGAAAACGTGCACACAGGCAAACACTAAACATAATATCTGGACGACTAGCAGTTAAATAAAGTAAACTACCGATCATACCTCGATACTTACGTGTGTCGACCGGCTTGCCTTGTTCATCAATATCAAGCTTTGTTGAAGTTGCCATTGGAGTGCCAATAGGTTTGACATTGTCCAGATCAAACTTCTTTAGCAAATTTTTTGTGTACTTGGCTTGATTTATGAACGTCCCATTATCAGTTTGTTTGATTTGTAGTCCGAAATAGAATTTCAGCTCTCCCATCATGCTCATCTCAAACTCATTCTACATACACTTAGAAAATTCTTGACACAGAGATTATTCATCAGTAGATCCAAATATGATATCATCAACATAGACTTGTATTAAAAGAAGCTTACCATTAAAGGACTTAATAAAAAATGTAGTGTCAACCTTGCCTTTTGAAAAACCGTTGTCAAGTAGAAAAGAGCTTAGACGATCATACCAAGCACGAGGGGCTTGTTTCAAACCGTATAAGCTTTCTTCAACTTGAAAACATGATCAGGGTTTTTGAAATCTGTGAAACCTGGAGGTTGTGCTACAAAAACTTCTTTTTTTATAAAACCATTTAAAAATGCACTCTTGACATCCATTTGAAATAATTTGAAATTATGAAAACATGCAAATGCACGTAACATGCGAATGGATTCTAATCTCGCAACTGGGGCATAAGTCTCATCGTAGTCGATACCTTCTTTCTGATTGTATCCTTGAGCTACGAGTCGAGCCTTAGTACGAGTCACTAAACCATTCTCATTTAGTTTATTTCAGAATACCCAACGGGTGCCAATGACCGGATGATCAATAGGCTTGGGAACAAGTTCCCAAACTTGATTCCGTTCAAATTGGTTTAATTCCTCTTGCATAGCATCCAAAAATTATCACTACATGCTTCATCAATAGTTTTGGGTTCTAGCTATGAAATAAATGCAACACTAGAAACAATATCTCTACTGGATGTACGAGTACTTACACCTTTGGTAATATCACCAATTATCAAATCCTTTGGATGATCAGCCGTAAATTTTAATCTTTTCGGCAGACTCTGAAGGTAGCTGGTTCCTGGATCTTCTCTAGGAGGATCAGCTAGTGCCGAGCTTAGTTGAGAATCATCTGTTGTTGAGCTTGGTATAGTTGGATCTTCGTCATTGTCATTGATAGTCATTTGATTCAGTTCATCAAAAGTGACGTTGATTGACTCTTCGATGATCATGGTTCGTTTGTAGAAAACTTTGTATCCTTTGCTCTTGGCGCATAACCTAAAAATATACCTTTATCGGCCTTTTCGTCAAACTTTTCCAAATTGTCTTTTGTATTAAGAATAAAGCATTTACAACCAAATATTCTAAAATATGAAACTGATGGAATTATATCAAACCATAACTCAAATGGAGTCTTCTTTGATTTGGGTCGAATTAGAACTCTATTGAGAACAAAACAAGCTGTATTGACAGCTTCAGCCCAGAAATATTTGGGTAGACTAAACTGGTTTAACATTACTCTGGCCATTTCGGATAGAGTTCTGTTCTTACATTCCACAACTCCATTTTGTTGTGGAGTCCTAGGATAGGAGAACTCGTGTACAAAATCGTGTGTGTCACAAAATTGCTCAAACTCTGCATTCTTGAATTCGCCACCATGATCGCTTCTAATACGAGTGATCATGTAACCTTTTTCATTTTGTACTTTCTTGCAAAAGGTGACAAATTCGGATAATGCATCATTCTTGCGTGTCTAGAAGTATACCCACGTGTATCTAGAGTAATCATCTACTGTAACGCCCCAGTCCCAAAATACATAGAACCAAGTACGTGAACATGCCAGCTGCACATATACAAAGAACACTCCAATATATGGAATTCCTCATATATGCACATAAGCTGTAAATAAATAATCACAGGCCAGAATAACATATCTAATCTCATCACAGCTCAACACAGAAGATAATGAAGTCCAAATAAATAAATAAGAGTATCAAAAGATAGCCGGGTGAACATACTCACTCCAAACAGCTATGAAAAATAGTCTCACAAGATCGGAGTCTGACCTCCGCAAAATAGAAAGAAAAGAGATGTAAAATAGTGTCTACAACTGTCTCAGTAAGTAAATAGACTAGAAGTCCAAAGGGACTGTCTCATCGCCAATGTATGATAACTCCAATGCCGCTCCGTACTTCTGTGGAAAATCGTCTAAACCTGGAGAGATAACCAGGTCCTCAGGGGACATAGCAAGATACAAGAAAACACCATGCCATATAAACTGTGATAATATAATAAGAGAAAAAGGTATGCATGCAATCGGGTTCCTGACCATTCTACTGTGAATATGCAGTTGAGATACAATCCTTCGACGCATGAGCCCTGGCTGAAATAGGATCCGGTATAGTCCCCTCTTGGGCACCAGTGATCAAGAGCATGACGTTCAAGAACGACAGTGGCCAACCTGAGAGGCTCATACCCGTATCTCCAGCGGAGCTACCGGGTTAAAAGGGATGTGCAATCGAAGCCCATACGTCAGGTATTGTTCTTCCCATCCAATGCCTAGTATCATCATCTCCATGATTGACATGTACCTCTAGTAACTGCCAAGTCTTCTAGCATGCAAATCTATTGGCAGTTACCCCTATCCGTCGCACGCTCCATACGTATCGGTGGCCAGCCGACTACGCGGAAAGGTGTCCTATA
This sequence comes from Iris pallida, assembly GCA_029216955.1. Taxonomy (NCBI): domain Eukaryota; kingdom Viridiplantae; phylum Streptophyta; class Magnoliopsida; order Asparagales; family Iridaceae; genus Iris; species Iris pallida. The sequence continues at coordinate 6,967,699 of JANAVB010044018.1, read as the reverse complement.
TGTGACTCACATCACGTGATACAACAAGTGTCAAGGCCGTATGAGATATACCAATATCTCAACATCAATGGGTGGTCAATATACTAAGTCAATGCAAGAGAATAAATAAAACAAGAATACGACCGATAGGGTCGCTTGCACCCAAGTGTGACTTGGACGCGCAGTTGAAATATCACGAAACAAAATACTAAAAATAACAACTGAAAATAAGAAGATAATAATAACAGAGTAAGGTGGCAAGGCATCTTGCCTGATGGTGCAAAGTGGCAAGTCCAAGAGTAGCAAGCGTCAGCACCAAAACTCACAAATCACAGATGACTCCAAACGCTGAAACAAACATTAAAAATGGTCTCGGTGAAGAAGATAAACCTTGGAAATGCCTGTCCAAAAGTCAAATTCTGGAACAGGGGCAAAATCATAATTTCGGGTCAAAACGATATCCGCCGTTGGACCCGTTTTGCACCGAAATGCGTGCCAAAGTCTACAGTCTCTAAAGTCGTCAAACTACATGGCTACGGGTTCAGTTAGAGAAGAGGAACTCAACGGTATGTCCAGTTTTGGATTCCGAGGAGCCGTGTACAAAATCGCCCGTTTGAGTGGGTCGCGGGCCCGCCAAAAGTGGGTCCCGATTCGACCTTCTCAGAATCGAACCAAACTTGACATACAGGACCAGAATTTCGATCCGGACCTGTTGGCGAAAGTTTCGTCTCGATTCGACGACTGTACACGAAGTTATGGACAAGTTTGCAAAACGTCGATAAGGGGGTATCTCGACGGATACACGTTGATTTCGTCGCACACACGCGACGAAACTGAGTTCTGTCAGTTCCCACACTTCCGCAACGTCCATACGCGCCTTTCGATGCGTATAACGCGCGACCACGTCGCCCGGTTTGTCGGGGCGACGTCGTATCGGACAAAAATTTCAGAATTTTATTATTTCGAAAACAGTTTTTCTCACAAGTTCAACATGGAATTAATACACACACATAAATCGAAATACTAATCTACCAGTTACGTTTCCATCGTGGTTAGGTTGTCTTCAAACATGTTCAATTAGTTTTTACGAAAGTTTAATGAACAGCGAGAAAAGTGGCCGACAAGTGGGCGTTTCAAAACAGTTTTTAGAAATCAGAAAAGTGGATTTTTCTCCAACTTCGCCTCGATTTTTTCGAGCAATCCTTTGGGGTTCCCAGGATTCTATCAGATGGGGATTTGAGAGGGTCATGTCTACTACGCACAGCATTCGATAGATCGAATTTTCGTTGAACACAAACAAAGAAAATCGGATTCGAAAGTGGGTACCTGAGTTCTGAACCAAACAGTGTATTCTCTGTTTATCCTTCGATTCCGAGTGATCCCGACGTCGTCGACGGCGAGTAGTCGGAGCGTGTGAACACGGGGTATGGAGGGAGATTGGCGGCCTTAGGGTCGAGGTGGAGAAGATATGGGAAGTGGTTAGGGTTTGGTTTTGTCGGCCGTGGTAGCAATATATAGCGCTGACTTCTAATACTAATAGGAATACTATCGGGTAGGCTCGGGTTGCAAGCATTACGTTAGCAGGTGTTTGCTGCTATGACTAAGGTGGGGTCGGGCTAAGGTGCCAGCACAGCTTGCAAAGCTTTGCTTTGCATTGAGAAAGAGGGGGTCGGGTGAGGTGGACCGGCCCCCACGTGGGTTGGTCCCCTCCCCCCCCCTATATACTTAATATATATATATATATTTAAACGCTTGCTTTTTCCTTTCCTTTTGACTCTGCCCATCAGGGCTTGGCCGCCCCTCTCTTCAGTTGGGGTGCTGGCCGAGCCCCACATCTTCTTTTTTTTTTAATAACTATATATAATACTTATATATATATATATATATATATATATATATATATATATATATATATATATATATTTATATTATTTAAACTACAATAAACTCCTAAAAAATTATCAATAAATTCCTAAAAATCTAGAATTTATTATATACTATATTTAATAGAAATATTAACAAGTACAAATATAATATATACACACATGCATTTATCTACTAATAAGCTAGTAAAAATATTTTCTTAATTTATAAATGCATAACCACATTAATTAATTATAAAAATTAATTAAAATATGGGGGTTTACATCCTACCCAACTTAAAGAAAATTTCGTCCTCGAAATTAAACTAAGGTCGGGGGATCATTGCAATGCAAGGAATATAATGGTACGTAATATGCAAGACCTACCTTCGCCTTCGAACAAATGTGGGTAGCGAATTCGGATGTCGTCCTCGCGCTCCCAAGTGGACTCCCCTGGCGAGTGATGCTTCCATGCCACGCGAACCAATGGAATAGATTGATTCCGCAACACCTTCACTCGGCGATCGAGGATACCTACTGGTTGCTCTTCGTACGACAAACTCGGTCCAACTGTAATCTCGGAGTGATCAAGCACATGATTGCTGTCCGTCACGTACCTCCTCAGCTGAGATACATGGAATACGTCATGTACTCCCTCTAGCGACGATGGCAATGCCAATCTGTAGGCAACCACTCCAACACGTTCCAAGACATCGAAAGGCCCGATGTACCATGGTTTTATGTTAATGTTCATATTTGGTCTTCATGGTCTGAAAGTCGACTCAAAAAAATATAGAGTACAAAAGGGGACATGTTTGAGTGGGACATGGTATGCCTAGATGAAGGTGGACTCGTATAGGTCTTGCAGATAGAATTTATTGGAAGGTAGCAGTTGGTCTTGTGCTCTAAATCTAAATGCCACGGTCGGGGACCCAAAAAAATGTTCTAAATAGAAAGTGGGAGTTCATGAGGCGTTATTTATCGTTCTAACATAAACCACTTATTCTAATCAATAGGCAATCCTAGTACATTGTAAACTCTGCTGGGCTCTATGATCTATATCCTACAGTAATTCATTTCTAGAAGTTAACAAGACACCGCTCTATGGTTTAGTGGAGTTAGAAGGGTTCAAGTTGGAAGGTCATACCTCAATTTGTGGAAGAACATTACACGATATACTAGGATACGAGTTGTGATAGAAATGAGTCAAGTTTTGAAGACCGTAATTGATTCTAACAGATGTCAATGATTGTATGGATATTTTTCCTGTCTATATATGGTGTAATGAACTGAGGGGGATATTACAGGTCTATCTTCCCTCAATACGAACATCTGACTTTTCGAAATCTGCAACGGCGAAAATAATAAGTGTTCTAGGGAGAGCGGATTGAATACGAATATGGGATTCTGGAGATGTTTCAAATAGAGTTGTCAAGGCAGTTGCGGATGAGATCCTAGGGCCATCTATATCTCAATCCACGTAGGGTAAGCAAATAAAAGCGAATCAACTGTGCGAAGGTTGATCAGACCATCATACACTGATTCTGATTAGACAATATGTTAGTGGGCGTCCCCAATAAATACATGTCCTGAACAAGCTTGATAAAGAAAAAGCTTGCAAAATCTAGGCTATAATAGCGGTGTTTAATCATGGTAGTTCAAAACATAGGTACACGAGATATATAGTTAAAAGAAGTCGTAAGTAGTTCAAGTTCATCAAACTCTAAGACTCGACCTATGATCGTGCCTCTACAGTGTCCTACTGGTTTCTCATCTAAGGCATTTGATTGAACTAATAAGCACAGTCTAGGTAATCTTCTGAGTGTTCCCTTTAAAGAAGGTCGTCGGGACAAGGAGGGCGATAGATCATGAGGCGTTCTATCCAACTTATAAGGGTTCAACTATTAGCGTGTCTAAGCAGCATAAAAATGCGTATACCAAGTACGAGTCATCTTCCTAACCTGCCTATCATCACGGGAAGAAAGGATAATATTTGGGGTAGAACGAAAATCAGGCAATATGTAATTAAAGACAATCAACAGGTTTAAAGGGAATCAAGAATGAAGGTCAAGTATGTGGATGAGATCCTAGATTCTAATTCTATATGCAGGTCCATTCTGTGCAGTAACGTAATCGAAACAGCTAACTCCAAGTGAGCATTAATTAGTTATGAACCTATTGATAGCACAGTTTCTTGAGGGGAGGTAGTATACCAGTTCCAAGATCGTCATATATTTTGATCATTTACCATTATCAATAACTTAAAAAGAATAACAATGGATCTATATTTTAGGAAAGGATGAGTAAGATGGAAGATGCATGACTAGGCTTATGATTTACTAGTGCGGTGTGGCTCTAGTATTAAATAAGGTAAGTAGCAAGAACGTAGCAACTAAAATCATACCTGCTATGATTTCCTCATGGATTCTGCACCCTTTATCGCTAGTGAAAGGCCTGCCCATGCCTCTGACTAGGGCCCTGTGCTCTCGCCCTGTGGAACTGCAATTGCTGTGAAGGTAATGGTGGACGTGGTGCTCCTACTGTTGGTGTCATGAGCCTCGACACATGCTGAACCGGTCGAGGTGTGGGAAGTGCTGGGACTGTTGGCATAGGAGTCTGCTGATCATGAACTTGAGTTCGTGGCTCGGGACAATCTTTAATCATATGTTGTCTCGATCCGCATCTTAAGCATAAACCATGACGGATTCGACAATCTTTACTGATGTGTCCCTTCTTTCCGCAATAGTTGCAGATAGGCTTCTCTCGAGCCCGGTATAGTCCTTCTCCTTGCTCTTGTTGCGAGGTATATCGTGTCCCCGTACAATTTTTGGCTTCGTGATAATTGGAACCGCAAATCATACACTGTCCCAATCTACGGCGACAATCCTTCACAAGGTGACCCTTCCTATGGCAGAAGCGACATGTAGGAAGCTTCCTATCTGGATACGGTGACGCTCTAGGGTGTTGTTGTGCTTCGGGATGTCTATTCGGCCCGTTCTGTGTCTTTCTAACTGGCACTGAGGCTGGCGAGGCAGATAGAGTCCTGTTTAGGGCTACAGATATAATACTCCTTGCAAACTCATTCTGTTGTTGCTGTACTTGTAATAACCTTAGCAAGAACCTTGAAGCCTCGTTAGAGTAAGGAACTGGCATGGATAATGGGGACCGGGGAGGAAGTGGCGTATATTCTTGCTGGGAAGCTGGGATTCTCTGATCTGGTTGAGTCACACAATTTGGCTGAAAGGGTGTAGTAGTGGGCACATTCTCTTCTAGAGAAACTGTAGTGGTCGGTCCAGTCTGGTTGGCTAGGGGTGCTACAATCTCTGGGTGTACCATCGTCGGTGGTGGAGGCATCTGAGGTCCCGACTGCGGAGGAAACTGTTGGGGGAATGGTGGTGGTGGAGGTAGTGGTACACTTCCTTCCTGTGGCATGGTAGGAGTCTGTCCAGTCTGGCTGCCTGGGGGTGCTACGATCTCTAAGTACTCCGCCGTCGATGTCGTAGTAGGCTGCGACTGTCCTGGCTGGTATGGTGTCGCTGGAGTCATCAGAGGGTTCTGCTCCTCATGGGTAGTCGTATCACCAACCTTGGGGGTCAGGGTAATGGTGCGTCCACTTCGTAGATTCATACTGTTGGCACGAAGAAGATGAGTCGATATTAGAAAAGATTAGATATGAAGTAAATCGAATAATCAAGGAAGTTTCGAAAAGTTTGGAAGTCAAGAGGTAGTAGTAGTTCTGGATGAGATATTCCTATTCCTATATGCAGGCTTGTTGGGCACAGTCATGTAACCCAACAATATTTTCTGACCTGCATGGGCCACCACAAAAACATGTAACGCCCCAGTCCCAAAATACATAGGACCAAGTACGTGAACATGCCAGCTGCACATATATAAAGAACACTCCAATATATGGAATTCCTCATATATGCACATAAGCTGTAAATAAATAATCACAGGCCAGAATAACATATCTAATCTCATCACAGCTCAACACAGAAGATAATGAAGTCCAAATAAATAAATAAGAGTATCAAAAGATAGCCGGGTGAACATACTCACTCCAAACAGCTATGAAAAATAGTCTCACAAGATCAGAGTCCGACCTCCGCAAAATAGAAAGAAAAGAGATGTAAAATAGTGTCTACAACTGTCTCAGTAAGTAAATAGACTAGAAGTCCAAAGGGACTGTCTCATCGCCAATGTATGATAACTCCAATGCCGCTCCGTACTTCTGTGGAAAATCGTCTAAACCTGGAGAGATAACCAGGTCCTCAGGGGACATAGCAAGATACAAAAAAAACACCATGCCATATAAACTGTGATAATATAATAAGAGAAAAAGGTATGCATGCAATCGGGTTCCTGACCATTCTACTGTGAATATGCAGTTGAGATACAATCCTTCGACGCATGAGCCCTGGCTGAAATAGGATCCGGTATAGTCCCCTCTTGGGAACTAGTGACCAAGAGCATGACGTTCAAGAACGACAGTGGCCAACCTGAGAGGCTCATGCCCGTATCTCCAGCGGAGCTACCGGGTTTAAAAGGGATGTGCAATCGAAGCCCATACGTCAGGTATTGTTCTTCCCACCCAATGCCTAGTATCATCATCTCCATGATTGACATGTACCTCTAGTAACTGCCAAGTCTTCTAGCATGCAAATCTATTGGCAGTTACCCCTATCCGTCGTACGCTCCATACGTATCGGTGGCCAGCCGACTACGCGAAAACGTGTCCTGCATGTGACTCACATCACGTGATACAACAAGTGTCAAGGCCGTATGAGATATACCAACATCTCAACATCAATGGGTGGTCAATATACTAAGTCAATGCAAGAGAATAAATAAAACAAGAATACGACCGATAGGGTCGCTTGCACCCAAATGTGACTTGGACGCACAGTTGAAATATCACGAAACAAAATACTGAAAATAACAACTGAAAATAAGAAGATAATAATCATAGAGTAAGGTGGCAAGGTATCTTGCCTGATGGTGCAAAGTGGCAAGTCCAAGAGTAGCAAGCGTCAGCACCAAAACTCACAAATCACATATGACTCCAAACGCTGAAACAAACATCAAAAATGGTCTCGATGAAGAAGATATACCTAGAAAACGCCTGTCCAAAAGTCAAATTTTGGAACAGGGGCAAAATCGTAATTTTGGGTCAAAACGATATCCGCCGTTGGACCCGCTTTGCACCGAAATGTGTGCCAAAGTCTACAGTCTCTAAAGTCGTCAAACTACATGGCTACGGGTTCAGTTTGAGAAGAGGAACTCAACGGTATGTCCAGTTTTGGATTTCGAGGAGCCGTGTACAAAATCGTCCGTTTGAGTGGGTCGCGGGCCCGCCAAAAGTGGGTCCCGATTCGACCTTCTCGGAATCGAACCAAACTTGGCATACATGACCAAAATTTCGATCCGGACCTGTTGGCGCAAGTTTCGTCTCGATTCGACGACTGTACACGAAGTTATGGACAAGTTTGCAAAACGTCGATACGGGGGTATCTCGACGGATACACGTTGATTTCGTCGCACACACGCGACGAAACTGAGTTTCGTCAGTTCGCACACTTTTGCAACGTCCATATGCGCCTTTCGATGTGTATAACGTGCGACCACGTCGCCCGGTTTGTCGGGGCGACGTCGTATCGGACAAAAATTTCAGAATTTTATTATTTCGAAAACAGTTTTTCTCACAAGTTCAACATGGAATTAATACACACACATAAATCGAAATACTAATCTACCAGTTACGTTTCCATCGTGGTTAGGTTTTCTTCAAACGTGTTCAATTAGTTTTTACGAAAGTTTAATGAACAGCGAGAAAAGTGGCCGACAAGTTGGCGTTTCAAAACAGTTTTTAGAAATCAGAAAAGTGGGTTTTCTCCAACTTCGCCTCAATTTTTTCGAGCAATCCTTTGTGGTTCCCAGGATTCTATCAGAAGGGGATTTGAGAGGGTCATGTCTACTATGCACAGCATTCGATAGATCGAATTTTCGTTGAACACAAACAAAGAAAATCGGATTCGAAAGTGGGTACCTGAGTTCTGAACCAAACAGTGTATTCTCTGTTTATCCTTCGATTTCGAGTGATCCCGACGTCGTCGACGGCGAGTAGTCGGAGCGTGTGAACACGGGGTGTGGAGGGAGATTGGCGGCCTTAGGGTCGAGGTGGAGAAGAGATGGGAAGTGGTTAGGGTTTGGTTTTGTCGGCCGTAGTAGCAATATATAGCGCTGACTTCTAATACTAATAGAAATACTATCGGGTAGGCTCGGGTTGCAAGCATTATGTTAGCAGGTGTTTGCTGCTAAGACTAAGGTGGGGTCGGGCTAAGGTGCCAGCACAGCTTGCAAAGCTTTGCTTTGCATTGAGAAAGAGGGGGTCGGGTGAGGTGGACCGGCCCCCACGTGGGTTGGTCCCCTCCCCCCCATATACTTAATATATATATATATATATATATATATATATATATATATATATATATTTTATATATATATATATATATATATATATATATATATATATATATATATATATATATATATATATAGACGCTTGCTTTTTTCTTTCCTTTTGACTCTGCCCATCAGGGCTTGGCCGCCCCTCTCTTCAGTTGGGGTGCTGGCCGAGCCCCATATCTCCTATTTTTTTTAATAACTATATATAATACTTATATATATAAATATATATATATATATTTTTTTATATATATAAATATATATATATATATATATCTATCTATATATATATATATATATATATATATATATATATATATATATATATATATATATATATATATATATATATATATATATTTATATTATTTAAGCTACAATAAACTCCTAAAAAATTATCAATAAATTCCTAAAATTCTAGAATTTATTATATACTATATTTAATAGAAATATTAACAAGTACAAATATAATATATACACACATGCATTTATCTACTAATAAGCTAGTAAAATATTTTCTTAATTTATAAATGCATAACCACATTAATTAATTATAAAAATTAATTAAGATATGGGGGTTTACATATACAATTACAAAAGCATAAAGTTTACCTCCGAGGCTAGCAACTCTGCTAGGACCAAATAAGTCTATATGAAGCAATTATAGAGGTCTAGTAGTACATACTGCGTTTACTGACTTGAATGTGGATCGGTAGCTTTGTTCTTTTCACATTGACTGTATACCGGATCCTTCTTGAATGTAATGTCTGGTAAACCGCGTACTAGCTTCTTTGTGGATAATCTTGAGATTGTGTCCATATTTGCGTGACCGAGTCTCATATGGCACAGATGACTCTCATCACTTTTAGCCATTAAGCATCTACCTGAAATGTTAGTTTCTTCCAACAAATACAAAACATATATGTTGTCTTCCCTGATACCTTCAAAGATAGTACTACCAGTTGAGCTATCAACTATAGTACATTTGTCTTTGCCAAAGTTGATGCCATAACCATGATCAGCTAAATGACTTATAATGAGTAGATTATGTTTCAACTCGGTAACCAGACAGACATCCTTAATTACAGGATAAGGAGACTTACCAACATCACCGATACCAATAATATACCCTTTCAAGTTATTACCGAAGGAAACATAACCTTCCTTCTTCTTCTTCGACAGTGTTGCAAATAATGTAGCGTCACCGGTCATATGCCGTGAACAACCGCTGTCGAGGATCCATTTGCTTTTAGCATATGAAGGGTGTTCCACCTACAAAATAATTTGCAGATGAAACTTTTGGTACCCATTTCTTGTAGGGTCCTGAAATGTTAGCCTTTGGTATCCAAGCATAAATATTTAAATCAACAAGCTTTCTGATTCTACATGTAGGTAAAATATGACAATGAGGCCACAATAATGACATTGTGTATGTTGAGTGTTGAAAGCTGAGTGGTGTGCATGGTTGGTAGGTTTGGGTTTTCTAATATAGAAGAAAGCATATCTATAATCCTGTTTGGGCTTAACCTTTTGGGGTAAAGGTTTGATAGGGTTAGGTCTGACAGTGTTTGGCTTGGAAATGTTCCGATTTTTCAGTAAGTGACACGTGTTAGGAAAGGAAGCAGCAGTCTCAGGCTGTTTTCCTAACCTAATTTCCAATCTTTTGTAAGTGTCATACAACTTAGTATAATCAGAAGTGAGTGTTTCCATTCTGATTTGTGCACTTTGAAGACTTTTCTTCTCTTTAGAAAGTTCTTCTTTGAGTTGGTCAATAACTTTGTCTTTCTCTTCAGATGACTTGGTAGTCTCGTGTAATAAGAGCTTGATAGAGGAAAGCTCACCAGACTCACTAACATTATTTCTAACCTCAGCTAATAGGTCGGTAAGTCTTCCTATTTCTCCTTTGTACTCTTTGAGTACCTTCTTAGAGGTCTGATATTTGCTACGCAGTTTCCTGTAATCACTTATCAGTTCACTGAAGGCATCTCCTAGTTGCTCAAAGGTGAAGTCATCATATGCATCAACTACAGGTTCAAGTAGGTACCTGATCGGATGCCATAAAGCATACGTTTGCAGCGTCTTCTGATTGTTCGTCTTCTGAGTCGCTGGCTTCACTTTTATGCCATATTCTGGTGTTGGCATATCTCCGAGATGTTGATCTCTTCAGGTTTCCCTTTTCATACCTGTTGCTCTTCTTGCTTGATGATGAGTTTGTAGGACAATCCTTCTTCATGTGTCCCTTCTTCTTGCAGCCATAGCAGACAGCATCATCTTGATACCAGTTGTTATGTTGTTTTTTGGCTCTCTTCTCATATCTCATGAATCTTTTGAATTTCCTTGCTAGGAGTGCTTGATCTTCAGCATCAGATTCACTGCTGTCTAAATCACCTTCAGCAGCTTTTCTGTGTTGAGCCTTGAAAGCAATCGTCTTCTCCTTTGGTGCAGGCTCTTCAAAATCTTGTAGCTCCAGTTCATGAGTGAGTAGCTTACCCATGAGTACTTCGAGGGACATAGTTGTGAGGTCGTTCCTTCAATGATTGCAGTAGCCTTTGGAATCCAGTTCTTGGTAAGTGCTCGCAGGAGTTTGCGAATCTTTTATGGTTATGTATTCTTTGCCTAGGGAGGACAAAGGATTTACAATATCAGGAATCTTTCGAACATCTGAGTAACTGTTTGTTGGGCTTCATCTTGAACACCTCATACTCTTGAGTAAGTCTGCTGACCTTTGATTCTTTGACTTAAGTCGTGCCTTCATGTGTGGCTTCAAGTAACTTCCACACTTCATTAGCCGTTGTGCAGATAGACACCCTGTTAAATTCAGTTCTGTCTAAAGCAAATAGAGTTAATAGCACGTGCGTCAAGACTGGCCTTTTTTTTTCCTCCTCTGTATATCTGTTATGGGGGTTTTCAACTAGAACTCCATCAACATTTATACGAGGGGCTTTTGATAGCCATAATAACAATAGACCATAAATCAAAGTAAGAGATTTCAAGAAGAAACTCATCCGTGTTTTCCAATAGGTATAATTCGTACCATCAAACAGTGGAGGTCTGTTTGTGGCCTGGCCTTCACTTGTGAATTTCACAGTTGCCATGTGTTATGCTGTGATCTATATAACAATTAATTAAATAAATAAATAATTGTAATGTTACCTTGCTTTACCTGTAACACCCGTTCTGATACCAATTGTATGAACGAAATCGTAAAGCACAATACTCTAGAGGGGGGTGAATAGAGTTGGCAGTGGAAATATGCTAATTAAAATTTGTTAGCAGCAAGATCACAGAATAATAATCACAACTAAATAATGTAAAGGCAGAGATAAGAAAGCAAACGCAAAGACAACGATGTATACTGGTTTCCCTCTGTTGAGGACTAATCCAGTCGGTAGAACTCTTGCTACCAGTTGAATCCACTATTGGCAAAACCGCAAGTTTTCTTACGAAGTCCTTGCAACTTCTACAACGCGAGCTTTGATACGAAGAACTCGTCCAACTTCAATGTGAAGAGGTATTCTTCAATCAAGCCTTCTGATTGCAATCTCCAGAAACTTCTAGATCGCCGCACTGGCAAATCGACTAGAGGATTGTAATTGGTCTTGGGATCTGAAATTTAAAGCTCAAGAAAACTCTTTGGAAGACAGAAAGCTTTAGATAGAGAGAAGATTGAAAGTGAATGAGTGAGTTGAAATGATCGAAATCTTCTCTATTTATAGGAATTCCAAAGATAGAATTCGGGTAGAATTCGGGACAGAACTCGATGAGAAATCTCGGTCAAATCGCAACTGCAGGAGACCAAGTTCCAGAGAATTCAAAAATCAAAACGGCCACTAACCGAACTCTGGCCGACTCTGTCAGGGTTAGGTTAGGTTTTTAAAATCAGTTTTTGGGGATTTTTGAAAACCTTTTTGAAAAGCTTTTGTTTAAAAGAATGTTTTTCAAACAAAGGACATTTTAAAAATTTTGAAACATTTTAGAATAGCCTATTTGCCAGTACGACTCGGTGTACAACGTATTCCTAAACTCAATAAAATAAAAAATACATTGCTTAAAGAAATACAGACTCGAAGAGGCAAACATCGCTTCGGTCTTGAACTGAGTAGATAGTTGTTCTTGATAATGTCCAAGAGTCCGATACATCTTGACTAGCTTCATATATCCAGACAGAGTTTGATCAATTATTAAAATGTTTGACCATATGACCAATGGGCCAACATCCTGTAGCTCCACTTCCCTAATTTTTATTTTTTAAAAATTATATATTCGATTTTTCGTATTTTGAAATAAATAATCTTTGAAAACGTTATTTTGCTATTTCAAAAACTAGTTTGAAATAAATGGTTTGAAAGTACAATTTCTTGTAATAAAAACATTTTGACCTTGAATCATACTATTATGCATTCTAAAGATGTTCGTCATTTTTTGGACTTTCAAAACCTCGAAGGTGATTGGAAAAGCATATTTACTTTGATCGATAAAAAGATTTTCGTCAAATTATTTTAGATAATATTTGATTAATAAAAATATATTTGGAGGATACATTTATATTTAAATTACTAGGATAACTATTATTTGAATTTAGATTTGATAATACTAAAGGTCATTAAAATCATGGTAGTAATCAACAATTGATTTAGATTTCTATGCGTACGATTTAAATGGTGTGATAAGATCGAATATATTTAAACGATTATTATTGCAATCATTATAGATTGTGATTGGATCGATAATGGTTTTAAAGGTTATTTGATTTGAAATTGGAGTTACATGATTTATATTATTTTGATAAGTATTTAAATATTATTTTACGTTTAAATGGTATAGATCTATATGATTTGATATGATTTGCAATTACTTGATACTATCAAATATTTATTAATTTTAATTTATTAATGGATTATTTAAATCTTTTTTAAAAGTTTATGAGATTTTAAACTAAATGGAGGATTTATCCATTTCAGACTCAAATAGGCTTCAAAAGAAATCCTATTTAAAATATGTCGACCTATCTTAAGCATAACCAAATTCTACCGGCTCTTCCTAAGGAACCAACCTCATGTATATAAATAACAGCCTCTTTCTATTGCTCTCGATTCCTCGCCCGTCCACAAAACCACATCCTATATTCAGCAAGCCTTCTCCATGCTCCTCGGCCTTTTGCAAACCAAGTCGACACCACCGCTGGCCACACCCTCTGTTGCCAGAACCTTTCCATCACCACCATCGCCTCCCCAAGCACAACACCCCTGCAACATCCATGGCTGTCGTCACAGTGCCATCTCCGCGACCAACCATCCACCACCAACACACAGCGAGATATAGTACCGAAGTGTCCATGTCCGGCTCGGGTCGGGTTGTCGTATCCATTATCATGTCCATATTATAATAACATTATCCTGTGTCCGATAATCCCGGACACATACCAAACTATCAGAGAACCCTTTCCATCTCGGTATCTGACAGCAAATCGGACACAATTCAGTCCACAAATCAAACAGAGCAAAACCTTAACCCTAACCTCACCGGCCGCCTCCGTGCGTCGCGAGATCTGCGATCGCCTAACCCCTACAGCCAACGCCGCCCCGATCTCCTCCCAGACAGCCGACCGAGTAACCCACTTAGTCTGCCCCACCGCTCGATGTCGGGGCCATCTCCTTAAACTGTCGTGGGCTGCTGTCTCGACCATTGCGCCGCCGCCGAAGTCGAGCATGGCCATCGCTCGACAAGTTGCAAGCCCCTCCTCCGGCCAAGTTCTGCGCCTTCCCACGATTCCAGCACCCTTTCGTTGCCGGCATCCGCATCAGCGTGGCCAGTACTCGGCCGGGGAACACTCCCAACGCCATGGCGAGCGGGACCCCCGCCTGCCGGACTGGCGAGCCAGTGGAGCACTAGCGCGCCTCTTGGTGAGTTTCCCCTCTCTCATAGCTCTTTCCCCATTCTTTCAAAACAACACTCCCCCTTTCCTTTTATTTCTTTTAGCTCAGTTTTATTAATATGTATTATGTTGGAAGCAAAGCTGTATATGCTGTGCATATGGGCTTTGGCATTAGATTGGTTATAGGCTATGGATTGTCGGCTTCAGCCCACTAAGGATATTTTTTAACAAATTTGTAATAGTTGGGTTTCAATATTTAAATAAGGCTTATGGACTAGTAATTATCTACAAACTAGTTGGGTATTATAATCATAATTTTGGGCTTGAAGCCTGGGCTGATGTAGGGGCTTTGGGTTCTGATATTAAATTAGTTACCTTTTAAAATATCTTGGACTTTTTAAATAGGATTTTGGGCCTATATTAGTAATAATATTTAGATTAGTTATTTATAGGTTTATTATTTTGATATCAGTATATATATATATATATATATATATATATATATATATATTATATATATATATATATATATATATATATATATATATATATAATTTATGATTTATTATTATATTATTATTATTATTATTATTATTATTATTATTATTATGGGTATAGATATAGGTACAGATTTAGGTGGGTGTTGGGCCCAATTCAGTGGGCTCGGCCTTTATTTTAGTTTTGTTTATTTCTTTTGTTAGATTGTAAAGACTATTGGGCCGGGGTTGCTAGCAGGCCTGGGGCCCTTGAACTCATGGATGGGCTTTGGGCTCACTATTCTTATTTAAAATTATCTTGATTCATAATATTATGTGTTAGATTTGGTCTAAAAGCCATTGTTATAAAAATAATATTTTTCCAATATTATAATACTTGGGCTATAATACTGGTAGACTTTTATTAATAAATACTTTTAAAAATGTAGGTTATATGTATAGGTGAATTTTGAGTTATTTAGTAGTACAATTATATGTAAATTCCTTAAAAGATTTATAAACTATGGGTTTACTTATAAAGAAAATGTATAGGTCTTTATAGTATTTAAAAAGGGATTTTATGATTATTCTCAAAGCTTATTATCCTAAAAGTCTTACAAGTATATTCCAATACAATATTTATGTATGTATAGTTTTATTTGTTAAATAAGGTTATTTGAGATTATAAAATTTTATATAGTCTAATTAAGATTTGAGCTCACCAAATTATTTTGGTTTAAGATTATTTGGGCTTATATTCCTAAGTGATTTGTTTGGCTTTTAGGATTTCAAAATAGATTATAACTACTTCCTAAACCTATATAATAATATCTAAGGAAATTTTTATGGTTTCTGATATGTATGTTATACATAAAGTTAGATTTATATATATATATATATATATATATATATATATATATATATATATATATATATATATATATATATACACACACACAAAGATTAAATATGAATTATCTTTCTTAAAGTAATTTCCCTCTTTGGTTAGGAAAAAAAAGCAATTTCCCTCTTAGGTTAGAATCTTGATCATGATCAATCTAATCATATTCCTATTTCCTTGTCAACTTGGACTCCTCCACATTGATCCAAGCCAAGTGGACTATTCGATGCGAGGGTAGTATCGGTTTCACCAGCTAAGGACCTCAGGCGAGTACGGTTCATGTTTTGTTTCCAGTATTGTTAATTACTATATTGCATGATTAGTGATACATATTTGATTCTTGACACGGTCAGTACATGGATTAGTGTCATATAATTTTAGTTATGATGCCATGTTTTATTTTACCGTGTTTCGTGAGTTATTGTCGTGACTAATCCATTTATAGTAGTCGGGTGGGGAAGTACGTTAAGTAGATATGTGATCAACCCCATAGACCGTATTTTATTTTATGCAATGTAGACCGTATTTTTATTTATTTATGCAATGTAGACCGTGTTTTATTTCATACAATGTAGACCGTGAGGATGCAATCTTATAGACCGTGCAATGTAGTGGACCAGCTGATCACATATTGAAAGGTGTACTTCAAAATCACGTAGGTTATGTTTTCTTGTTCCATGATTCACTTGCTTTCTAGTTTATGATTAACTGTTCCACCACATTTTCTGTGCCATGTTTTATAGTTATTATTTCATCATATATGTCATTTCGATTCATGTTATAGTCGTTATCATATATTGGAACTGCATACTTGGATTGTACTTGTTCATTCCTGACTAGAAACCAATTTTTCAGATAAGCATGCTATATTGTGCTTGGACATTGGGGGAGACATGGGTGTATGCTGAGGTCAACCATAGAAAACTATTTAGATGTGTTGGCAGTTTTCAATATTTATAAGACTTTATTTTTTTAATATAAAAACTGGTAAATTTTGTAAATTTAAATTTTTTATTGTGAATGAGCAATTTTTTAGTTTATGTGATTTTGAGCATCATGGCCTTGATAGCGTTCTACCGTGGATATTGCGTCGTAGGCTAGCTTGGACACGCTCTCGTATCCTGAAAACGGTACGGGTCGTGACACTTCCAAGTTATTTATGGTGTAATAGTATTAGTCATATTTTCATTACTTATATTAAAACTGCATGTGGACCTAGATTTAAGGGACTACCTCTTGTTTAGTGTATTTTGATAAACCTTGTCATGAATGTGCCACGAGGTGTGTGAGTTGTGGGTAGCATATAGAGGTAACTTGCGTGTTGGCTGATCACCATGCTATGTGTTAGGTTTAATTTCCAAATAGATGCATGCTAGGAGACTTGGCAGTAGAGGTACATTATCGTGGATACAAAATAGATAGGTGCATATGGTAGGGAGGACAGTTCCTTAGCGTACAGGCCAAGTATGTACTTTTCTTTTGTATCGAAAGCTCCGTTGGAGATACGGTGTGAGATGACCCTCTCAGGATGCCACTCACATTATCGGAACGTTATGCACTTGGCTCCTGGTGCCCAAGTGGGGACTATGCCGATCCCATTATTGCTACCCATGCGTTGAAGGTTTATTCTTAACTGTATGTTCACAGTATAATGGTTAGGTGACCTTAGTTGATGTCTTATCACACTCTGTTCTAATCATGGCAAGGGATAGTGTCACATCATGGAATAATGTCCCACCCTTGTCCTTGTTTGGTGGTCGGGGTGGTACACTGCTTCGATAATAGGATATTGGGCATGTTGTGATTTGGAATATTTTATTTTACCTTAACTATGTAACATTTTATATTCAGTTTATAACATTTTTTATGTATCTTGTTACGTCCCTCAGAGGACCTGGTGACTTCCAGGTGTATGTGGTCTTGACCTTCTACGGGAGTACTGTCACAATCGTAATTTCTTTTTTCTGTCGAAGATGCCTTGCTCTTGGATAATCCTCTGCTACTTTTGACAAATTATTATTTTGCTATTTTAAATGGTCGGTAGTGTATTTGTCTCCATGTTGCAACTTGTACAATGACATTTCATATTGGTTTTATAATATCTTATTTTCTTTATTTTGTGGATGAGATTAGTAAGAAATGACTATTTATAAACTGTATTTACAACTTACATATATTTATTATACGGCTAGCATGTAACGTACTAGACCTATGTATTTTGGGACTGGGGCATTATATTTTCTAACATGATTTCTAACATTTGTGTATCTATAATAAAAATAGTATGGGTGCTCACCATATTGCATATTATTCTTTTATATTTTGTATTATTGTGGATTGAGACATAGATGTAATTGTTGTGATTTGTAGAAAGCTTTACCGATTCTAGACAATGTATACGTATTTGAGTTGGGTTGTAGTCTGCTAGATACGTAGTTCGTTATTTCCACATGCCTCGATTCTATGTATTTTAGGATTAGGGCATGACAAAATCAAATCTCGGTCGTCGAAAAATATGTATATCCTCTTCAGCAAATGACTGAATCAAAAGGCTACATTTGATAGCGACTCTGAAAATGATGATAGCGGGTGAATCCAATTACGTCGTTACAGTCAATAATCCAAGGATAACCTTCAAAAGATGGGCTACAACTTCAAATCTGACCTCAACGGTGGTAAGGGAAGACGAACTCCTATTCTATACCCGCCCCGAAAGGAAAGTCGCTGAATACTAAATAAAACAAAGTATGGGTTAGGCTACATTTCACTAATCTCAACCCCAATGTTTTTGAGTCTGATAAAGAAGAACGATCTAATTTTTCTGACTCTTCGTCATGGGATTAAGACACCAGCATAGGCCACGTCCATCGAGTTATTCTATCTTTCAATATGGTGACCGTTGAGTTCTCAGAGGACGATGATGACTTCACGAGACCCCTGAAACCGATCCTTGGGCAAAAGGATGGATACTCAATGGAAAATTTGCTTCGAACAACGTGAACCATCCACTGAGGATCGATTGGTCCAGATCGACGTCGGAGATGAAGCTTCTCCAAGGCCGATCTTTGTCAGTAAAAGCCTTTCCGAAGCGGTAAACAAGAGCTGATCTAGCTCATCAGAGAATATATTGATTTATTTGCCTGAAGCTATGAACATGCCGAGATTAGATCCTTAGATTGCTACTCACAAGCTCAACATTGTGTCAAATGCTAGGCCAGTCAAACAATAACAACGTCGATTCCGGTCTGATATTATGGATGCCATAGCAGCTGAAGTCAAGAAGCCCATCGCTTGCGACTTTGTCAGAGAGGAACAACATCCGAACTGGGTGGCTAATGTTGTCCCAGTTATAAAAAATAGGAAAGGTCTGAGTCTGCATGGACTTTAGAAACCTTAATGAAGCTAGTCCCAAAGATGAGTTCCTGCTTCTGATCACTGATATCATGATCAACAATACCTGTGGGTTCGAATGAATGTCTTTTATGGATGGATTCTCTGGATATATTAGATCAGGATGAACCCTGGAGATGAAAACATATTTTTGCACTTTAGGAGTCTACTACTACACAGTCATGCCATTTGGCCTTAAGAACGCTGGTGCCACCTATTAGCGAGCCATGAGCACCATCTTCATGCAAATTTACGGAAGACAGTCGAATGCTATGTTGAGATATTGCTGTAAAGAGTCATCTGAAGGAATATCAAATCCAAGACTTAAGAACTATTTTTTATCTTATGCGCCAGCATCAACTTAAGATTAATCCCACAAGTCATTCCTGGGAGTCTCTAGTGCAAATTCCTCAGATTTGCTATTACCTCTAAGGGTATACACGTTGACCCCGAAAAGTCAAAGCCATTCAAGATATGCATCCTCCACACAACCTAAAAAAGCTACAAGGATTCCAAGGCGACTTGCGTACATTAGGAGATTAATCTCAAATCTCTGGACGTTGCAGACCGTTCACTCAATTGATAAAAAAGGTATGTCTTTCGTTTGGACCGATGAATGCTAGCAAGCATTTGAAGACAAAAAGATACCTAATGAACCCTCAGTCTTAGTTCCTCCAATCAAGAATACCCTTTTTGATGTACGCTCGAGCTAGATCACTTCCTGGTGCCCTGCTAGCTCAAAAGAACAAGGAAGGCCATGAGCAAGTGATTTATTATCTTATGTAGTCGCACGATGATCGGGCTGAACATCGATACAGCCCTATAGAAAAAGAGTGTTTAGCCTTAATATTCGCCGTCGAAAAAATATGGCATTATATCACGGGCCAGACCATTCATGTCATCTCCAGAGTCAATCCTCTACGAGTTTTGTTGAAGTTGCCCAGTACACTCAATTCTAGACTAGCTATATGGGCTATATTGCTAGCATAATATGATATGGTCTATGTCCCGCAAAGTCTGTTAAGGGTCAAGCCCTAGATGACTTCTTGGCTGCTCATCCAATCCTTGAGACTTCTAAACTCTATGACAAAATTCCTGATAAAACTCTAGAATCTAATATTACTTCAGAAGGAATATTTGCTTGGCGTCTATTCTTTGATGGTGCATCTAGAATTGGACCCAATGGTATCATTGTCGCTGGAGTTGGGATCGTCCACGTATCACCAGAAGGACTAGCCAGTCAAAGAGCCTATTCTTTGGATGATCCATGCTCTAACAATGCCGCTGAATACAATGCTTTACTCATCAGTCTCTAATTAGCTAAACAGTTGGATATCAAATATAGAAGTATATGGAGACTCTAAACTGATTGTCAACCAGGTTAGAGGCACGTATAAAGTTCGGCATCAAGATCTTATCCCATACCAGGAAGCAGCAGTCAAATTGGCTACATCAGTCAAAGGTTTTTTTATTGAACATGTACGTCGAGCATGCAACACAGAAGCTGACACACTTGCTAATCTAGTTCCCTTGCGGGAACAGTAACTTCCCAGCCCAGAAATTCTCGAGCCCCACAAGCCGAATATATGAGAACCCGACCCCCCAAGAGAACAATATAAAACCCGAGAGGAAGAGGAAGAAATCTTTCGGTAAAACCCCTCAAACCCTAAAACTAACACTCCCCTCCTCCCCGACAACCCAACGCACAGCCCCGGCTGCCTGCTCCGTCGTAAGAGCCACCGTACGACCGGCAAACCCGCGTGAAACGTGCGCTCATAGCACTACAAAGGCAGCAGCGGCAGTCCAGGTACTATATTCTCACTCAGTTTTCTCCCTGTTTGCTCGATTATTTTTGAAACTATAACTCCTATCGGGAGACTACATAGCCACCTTGACATACCAGTAAATAGGTTAGGATCAAGTCGAACAACCTGGCCGTGAGATCAATACGAAGTCGAGTGGAAACTGTCTGAACACAGAACAGTTTTATAGGTTCAACCGCCTATTTTGGAAGATGGATTTTGGTCAGGTTAATTTAAAATTTTGAAAACTAATTGAACACAAAATTAGACCACATGTACGACTGTGAAACCCTTATAGTAGATTTATTGTTGATCCATAGAACAGAAATAATTTTGTTTGTAAAGTTTAGGAAAAATCAATTTTTAAATTACAAAAATTCAATAATTTTTCCCGATACGACGTACGCCCCGACAAATCGGGCGACGTGGTCGCAACCCATGAGCATTGAAAGGCACATATGGGTATTGTCGATGTGGGGGATTCGACGGAACTCAATTTTGTTGTGTGTGCGCGACGAAATCGAAGCGTATCCGTCGAGATATCCCGTTTCGGCCCCTTCGCAAACTAGCCCATAACTTCATGCACATTCGTCATCTCGAGACAAAACATACGACAACATGACCGTATCATTTTTCTAGTCATGTATGCCAAGTTTGGTCTGATTCTGAGAAGGTCAACTGGAATGCCCTTTTGGCGGGCCCGCGACCCTATCCAACAAACGAATTTGTCCACGGCCCCTCAGAATCCAACTTTGGACATACGGTTGGTTTTTTGTCGTCAAACCAGACCCGTAGACATATAGTTTGGTGACTTTAGAGACCGTAGATATCGACACGCTTTTCGATGAAAAATGGGTCCAACGGCGGATATCGTTTTGATTCGAAATTACGATTTTGCCCCTGTGTCCATAATTTGACTTTTGGACAGGCATTTAAGACATTTCTTTTATACCAAATGTATTGGTGTATCTGTTTCAGCATCCGGAGGCTATTGCAAGAGTTTGATTTTGTGTGGCACACTGAGTGGTTGGTATTATCGGTTTCACCAGCAAAGGACCCCAGGCGAGTACATTTGTTGTTTATTTTTGATATTGATTATTACTATATTTATTGTTAGTCATTCTATATTTTATTCTTGTCTCTTTTCATACCTTGTCATATTTCTTACCTGAAGTGTCGGAAAGGAGAAGTACCAAAAGATGTGTGACTGACCGTATACATTGTAGACATCGTAGACATTGTTTATTTCCTGCAAAGTAGACATTGTAGATATTGTTTATTTCCTGCAAAGTAGACATCATAGATATTGTTTATTTCCTGCAAAGTAGACATCGTAGACATTGTTTATTTTATTGCATTGTAGACATCGTAGACATCGTGGTGTAACTGTCCCTAGACCGATCACATATCAAAAAGTTACTTCAAAACACATAGATAGTATTTCCATTATTCTGTTTTTCTCATGTCTTTCTTACCATTATCCTAATTACTTCAAATCATGTATTTTATGGCTAACCTTTGTTTTATAGTCGTTATCATATATTGGAACTGCACTCAATGAATTGTACTTGTTCCATTCCTGACTGGAAACCAATAATTTTCAGGTTGATCGCGACTACTCTTTGCTATAGGAAGATAGGGGTGTACTTGTCTGCCAAAACCTAGAGATTAGCTAGATAGATAATTGTAGTCATTTTCAATAATTGTAAGAGTTTATATTTTCTTCAAATGTAAAACTTGTGAATATTATAAGTTTATTTTAGTTATTGTGAATGAGCATGAAGTTATTATTTATCTGACTTGAGCATCATGGCCTTGACAGCGTTCTACCACCGACATTACGACATAGGCTGGCTTGGACACGCACTCGTATTCCGAAAAGCGGGTGTGGGTCGTGACAAAATATGAGAAAGGATTTCTCTCCCTTTCACTAAACCCTATTTATAGGCAAAGTCTGCCAGGCTTACAACATTTGAAAAGCGCTTCCCAACTGGCGGCGTCTTCAGAGGCCCAATGACTTCACAAAATTCTAACAAATAAGGCCCATCCGACCCAAGAACTCCACAGGTCTATGTTTCTGTTCAAAGTATTCTAAACTCATTTTAAGTTTGGAAACTTTGAAGGGGGTCTTGTAGAAGCATAGAAAATTTTCAAGCCCACTCAGCCCATAATACATTAAGCTCCCAGTACAAAGCCCAGAAGACCTCCAATGGCTCCCTAGATGGACCTTCTAGTAAACGCCAAGTCCCATAACACTTTGTATCCGAAAGCACTTGGTACGACATATTATACTAAATAACCGTATGTACTACGTGTCATTCCGGATCGAGCTATACGAGTGATCAGCCCCAACTAATCACGGTTACCGCTCAGGATCCTTAAATTCAACTGTAACGCCTAGTCCCAAAATACATAGGACTAAAAATACATAAACATGTCAACTACGTAACTAGTGGACTCCAGCCCAGCTAGAATACGTAAAGCTTTATTGGTTTCTAATATATCTATCAAATCAACTAGCAGTAACGTTCTACGAAACGACAGTTGCCGTCAGTAGCAGTTAGGTAATCTCGCCCGTGTCTCCGGTGGAGCTCACGGGTTACAAAAGGGAATGTTCAATCGTGATGCTAAGGAACTGTCCTTCCTACCCCATGCTCCTAACTATATTGCATCCATGACACAATACCTATAATAACTGCTAAGAATTTTAGCATGCATAACTATTAGCAGTTATACCTATCACACGACCTGTACATATTGGGGGTCAGCCAATACCTAATTCCTAAATCGATATGTGACTCACAACTCGTGGCACACAAGTGTCAAGGCTAATAAAGATATGATAATGCTTCACGAACATAATGTGCTATGCTAAAACTAGGTCAATATGCATAAAATAAGGAAATGCTCCAAAAAAATGACTAACATAGTCGTTCACTCCCGAGTATGACACGGATGCACAGTTTTAATAATAGAAAATATAATAAATAGATAATATGAATGCACATGATGAATTAGAAGTAAATAAAAAATAAATATGGTAAAGTATCTTGCTTGGAGGTTGTGCGATGATTTGACGACGTCCAGCAGGCGAACTCGTCAAGACAAAGAAAGAAGCAAGGGTAGAATTTTCACAAATGTTTCTTGATGCTGAAATAAATGTTGCGAACGTTTTCGAAATAAGAAAATGTCTAAGATTGACTACCCATAAGTCTAGTTCTCGACACAGGGCAAAATGATAATTTTGGGTAAAAACATTGTCCGCTATTGGATCCGCTTTGCACCGAAAAGTGTGCCAAACCTAAGGATCTTTAGAGTCAGCAAACTATATGTCTATATGTCCAATTTTTCAATACAAACTCAAATGTATGTCCATATTTGGATTTTGATAAGGCGTGCACAAAATCGTTTGTTAAATCGGATCATGGGGCCCGTAATACGGCAAATCGGTCAACTGTCTCAGAATGCTCACAGGACCGAAAAAATATCTCGAGTCCAATGGCGTAAGTTTTGTTGCGATGTAACGAGCGTGTACAAAGTAATGGATTAACTTACAAAAATCACCGATACAGTTGTTTTTGACAAATACTTATCGAATTCGTAGCACCTTTTGATGCAAGTGGTTCGTGACCAAGTCATCCGGTTTGTCGGGACGAACTCCGTAACGGAGTATTTAAAATATTTTGAAAAATGTTTTTCTTCATTTTTCAACCAATTTTAAACAGTATATAATAAACCAAAAATAAACTAAAAAAATGGCTTTTGATCTTGTGTAGGTTTTCTACAAGTCCTTTAGGTAGATTTTCGAATTCGTCAACATGCGGTCCGAAAACTAAATTCCAAAATAGCTCTTCGGGATAATTTTTGTGTCTAGAAATTATTATTTTTTGATTTTGGAACTCAATTTTTGTCGCGTACATCGTGAATTAATTAATTCCACTTGATGGGGTTTACACCACCTCTAGAACCTCTGTAGCAAGATTCGTCCAATCAGTGTCACGTATCATCCTGATCGAGACAAGCAGTTAATCAGCTAAATCAAACTGTTGTGACTACTCAGATTGTGCTAATCCTATAAGAGATCTCTCCTCATAACTGTCCCCTGCATAGTCTATTCTCTGAAGATGGCTTTATAAAAGGAGGTACATGCCTTCAAAGAAATCAAGTACGGAATGAACCATGAGAACACCACAAATATACAAAAAAATATTCCACACAGAGAACATATCGAAGAAGCCAAAATGTAACAATCACCGACAGAGGAAAGGAGTCACAGCATTACTCGACCTCCATCGTCATACCTCCCCATATCTTATATTCGTACTAAAAACTCTAGTTGTTAGGGTCTTCTGTTGTACTCTTCGTTGTAATCTAGTAAAAAAGTCTTTTAAACTTTCCCTCTTTTTATATTTGTGATGGCAACACACTTGTATCGGACGCACACAAATGCAACCACTTATAGCAAAAATACAACAATAATAATAATTTAAACTAGGCAAGGTAAACTTGCTTGGATCTTCGAGATGAGCAATCAACGATCCTGCCTCTGCAACCACGATCGAGTTGTAGCGAGCGCCTACGAATATACAATAACCACTCATTAGCTACCACACTAAGGTACGCTAAGCACTAACAAAAACGTAAGTACATATGCTCATAATTAGAGAGCATGGAAATTATAAGTTATTCTTCTAACACATAGACACTAGGGTTCTTCTTGCTAGGGTTCTTCGTACAATTATGACTTACACAATTTCTAGATAAAAGTGGCAACAACTAACCTACTCAAATAGTCATTCTAGGCATGGTTAGGGTCATACTAACGTTCATGGGCAATTGGGTCCACTAACATTAGTCATAAGTCATACAACTATTAAGTTACAAGCTCGCCTCCACATTTATATGGTAAACTTAGTCATGCACACACTCTAGTAATACGGTCAACCCTAGTATGGCATATTATTAATATAATTACAGGGTTCATATAAAACTCGCCAACTAGTCGGTGACTAGTCATGATACTAGTAGTACCTTTTTTGTTCATAAAATAATGCATAAAATCATACTAACCTTAATGGTGTCAAACATTACTTCTAATGTGTCTCTACGATCATGAAGATATCCAAATGTTTACAACCATTTTTATCATCAAACCACATGGCAATAATTAGCCCAACTTACAAGCACTTATGCATGATATGTTTGTTCCTATGCGAACACAATATTACACAATTAATTCACATATTTAGCAATGAATATAACACGAAATATCATTTATAATATATGAAATAAATAACTAAAATAGATATAAACATGATTTAATCATAGCATTACCAATAACTTCTCGTGTCTAATTACAATACTAAACTAGCCACGCAAACATGCCAATTAATAAATAATTGGAATAATCATGAATCGTTGGAATAATCATCAATATATATATATATATATATATATATATATATATATATATAATAATAATAATAATATAATTATTATTATTATTATTTCAGAAACACTCCATTTTATACCAGCAAGGCTCAAAATGTCGAAGCTTGTACAAGTTACCCCTAGGCACAAAATGCTGACGCCTATACAAGATACCAACAAAACCGAAAAATTGAAGGTTAGGAAAGAAGAGAAACCCAAAAACTAGTCTGCCGTGCGAACATATGCCCTTGATCTTCTGGCACTGCCTGGTGACCTCCCTAATGTTCTAGTCGGCATTGTACTGATAGCCCTCATATCTCGCTTTGTTGCGATTCTTCCAAATGGCCCATATGGCTGCAGCCGCTACGATTTGGTGGCCGTGGGGCGCGATAGCCCAGCCAGTCAGGAAGTCATTGAAACACCCAACTCCCTGAGCCCTTCTGCACCTTTGAGATAGCACTCTACAGATCTTGGCAGGTAATTCCCCTTGGCAAAATATATGGTCGACGGTTTTTCGTCTTACATTTTGAGCAGCAGTTGCATGCAGATGCCAAGCTGAAACCTATAGTGTGCAGATTATCGTCGGTGGGCAACTTGTTACGAAAGGCTCTCCAAATAAGGATAGACCACTTCTTTGGAATGCATGTCTACCAGAAAGCAGCGTTAATCTGAGATGGCGCTCCGCGACCATGGGCAACTTGTCTGGCCGAGCTCACCGTAAATCCTTCCGAAGGGTCGGCCTACCATCGCAGATCGTCTATTTCATTACCTATCTTCAGGCCGCGATGACGGATGCAATCCTCTGCCTGATCCCCGGTCCAATTGCGGATCCTGCCCCAATCCTAGTTGTTACCAGCTGAATCCCATAAATCCCTGATCCTGGTGATCCTACGACCTACCGTGCGATTAGGAAGCAAGGTATTTCCAGTCCAACGTTTAAGGAAGATCGATGATTCGCCATTGCCAAATTATAGGCGAATCACTGGTTTGGCCATAGTACGCCCGATTAGGATGCGCCGCCATGCTATTGATGATCTACTGTTAGGGATGGCCTGAGATGGGCGGATATGCTTGAAGTATCTGTCCTTCATGAATCTAGTCCATAAATTCTGACTCGTCTGAAGCTTCCACCACAGTTTCATTGAGAAGGCGTCAACAATGTAAGAGATTCTGGCAAATCCCATGCCTCCTTCCTCGGTAGGCCTAGCCATGGTGTCCCAGCTTGCCCAGTGATGCTTAATGTTGCCGCCGCTGTGTCCCCAAAAGAAGTCGCAGGATGCTTTCAATCAAGCAGATCACCTTCTTGGGGGGGAGCATGCTGCTAGGGCATAAATGGGAATGGATGTGAGCACGTGGTTGATGAGGATCATCTTTCCGCCCGGGGATAGAGTAGCGTTGTGCCATCCCGCCAGCTTCCCTCCTTATTTTTTTAATCAACCGGTCAAAGATGCCCGCGTTAGTTCTACCGTACACCAGGGGACATTCGAGGTAAAGGAATGGAGGGTGTTCAATGGAGAAAGAGTTGATATTAGAAATGTTACGCCTATCTCTTCCAATGTTGTGATGCGCGTATATGACACTCTTGGCGGAGTTGACCTTCTGACCGGAGGTGGCGGAATATCTCTGGAGGGTGTTGTGGACCACCTCTACCGAACCGACATCCCCGGATATAAAGATGAGGATATCGTCAGCATATGCTAGGTGGGTAATGATCGGACATCTGCTGGAGGTATGGAAGTGCTGGAAGTTCGGAGTGCTAACCATCTTGTTCAGATTTCTGCTCAAAGCGTCCGCCGTGATGATGAAGATGGTGGAAGATAAGAGGTCTCCTTGCCTGACACCCCTGCTTGATTTGAAGAAGCCGTCGGTTTGGCCGTTGATGACTGTGGAGAACCACGAGTTGCTGATCGATCTCCACACAATATTAGTCCAAGTCTCTGAAAAGCCAAAGGCTCTGAAAACCCAAATCATGAATTGCCAATCAAGCCTGTCATAAGCTTTCTCCATGTCCAGTTTGATCGCTATGTTGCCACCTCTAGCAGGAAGTTTCATGCAGGTGATTAGCTCCTGAGCTAGCATAATGTTATCTTGGATGTTTCTACCTCGGACGAAGCCACTTTGCTCCTCAGAGATGATCTTGGGAAGTAAAATGGACATACGAGAAGTGATGATCTTGGACATGATCTTATTAGTGAAGTTACACAGGCTGATGGGACAAAAATCACGAAAGGTCTCCGGGTTATCTTTTTTGGGGATGAGGATCAGGTTGGCGGCGGATATGGCTCTGGGTAGGTCGCTCCCTGAAAGAAGGCGATGACCGCTTCATGGATGTCCTTCTTGATGATGTCCCAACATTCACGAAAAAATATCCTCAAGAATCCGTCAGGTCCGGGCGCGCTGTGGGCGTCTAGTGTCCAAACCGCGTCTTTGACCTCTTTCTCGGTCGGAGGGAGCTCCAGCTGTGTGTTGTCGTTGTCGTCGACGAGGAAAGGAATCTCAGCCTGAAGGTTGTTGTCTTTGTGGACCCTTTGTTTGGTGAATAGCTGGAGTAAAAATCAGCAGCAGCCGCTTGGATATCCTGCTGGTTACTGATGATGTTACCCGAGTCATCGGTGATCTGGTGAAGGGTCAGTTTCTGCTTGCGACTGTTGGCACAAGCGTGGAAATAGGCCGAGTTTTTGTTCCCCTCACTGTCCCATTTTAGCCTCGCTTTTTGTTTCCAATATTCCGTTTCCACTTTCAGACGGAATTTAAGAATGGCTTTGGTGAGGTTAAGGGCGGTCCTGGCGGCCGGGGATCGATCTGTCGAAAAGAGCATCTCTGCGCGGGTGACATCATCTTCCGCCATGCGAACCGCCTGAAAAATATCCTCGTAAGCCTGTTTGCTCCACGGTACTAGGGCTTTCCTCGTCGCCTTAAGCTTGCTGGCAACTCTGATCAGCGGGTCGACTTCATCCACATGATTCCATGCTTCTGCGACGACATTCTTGAATTGAGGGTGTTCGCTCCAAAGGTCGAGAAAACGGAAGTTCTTTTTAATCTGGTTGGAGGAGTTTTTGATTTCAACTAGCAGGAGAGCATGATCAAACTCGGTAGCATTAAGATGAGAAAGTCTGGAGCTGAAACCCATGCCGTACCAGATGGTGTTTGTGAGGGCTCTATCAAGGTGGGAATATTGCTAACGATCGCCTTCTTGCATGTTGCACCAAGTGAATGCGTTTCCCGAGAACTGGATCGAGGAGAGGTTGGCATTAAAGATGAAGTTGTTGAAGTTATGCATGGCCATAGGTGGAGGCGGTCTGCCCCCTGACTTCTCCTCTCTGCAAGTGATGGCATTAAAGTCCCCAATACAAAGCCAGGGAAGGTTGATCTGGTTGAAGTGGGTGTCGAGGAGATCGTTCCAAAGATGTTTGCGTTCAATAATGTCGTAGCTGCCGTGAACAGCAGACAAAATGGCACGCTTGGGAAGGAAGGGATGCTCTATCTAGCACGAGAGTACCTGCCTGGAATTCTGAATAACACTGATATGGACATCCGGTGAGATGAGGATCCAAATGTCGTGGTTGCCAGCCACGATATTGTGGAAACCTAATTAAAGCTGTATTGATTTGATTTTCTTGGGGGGATCTTGGGTTCGAGAATGATCAAAATGTCAATCTTGTGAAGTTTTTTGAGGGCAGTAATCTGCCTCTTGGTGGGTTTGTTAGCCAGACCGCGAACATTCTAGGAAAGGATGTTAAGCATTAATGTTATGGTTGAGGGCATTTTTTATCCGTTTGACTGCGGATCTTGTGCGAATAGTTGTCATCTCGGTGGCATCTGCGGACTTGTCATGGATAGGGTCCTGAGTGTCAGTGGAGTGGTGGCCCTTTGTGGGAACGATCCTTACTCCCGTGGAGTCCGGAATGGCCTCGCCGTCGGGTGAAATGAGTGTGTCTTCGATGCATCCCGATTGCTCTCCTGCTGACTGGAGAGGGAATCCTGCGGCTATGACCTGTTTACCTCTCAGGACCTGCTCTGGTCCCAGGATCGCCAGAGCCTCTTCTACGGTGACAGGGGGTTCGGTGGGGACAGAGTTGATGTCTTGAAAGGTGTCCATGTCATCGTTCAAAAGGATGTCGCTGGGGGTAGCGGACTCGGAGGTCGGTTCCATGTGCCTGGGCGGGTCCTCAAAGGTGACAATGGCCTGCAATGGCTCGGTGGCTTCCGAATCTAGGACATCAAACTTGTTGGATAGGTATAGGGATGCGGAGGTGCTGTGGGTCATATCTGCGGCAGGGAAGGTAACCTTGTCCGGCGACCCGCCGTGATCTTTGAACCTAACGTGGGTGTTTAGGAGCAGAAGCAGCGGGGGTGGTTGCGTCTGTTTATTATTGCCGCCCTTACTAGGGACGTCTTTCCTGGCAGGATTCCTCTTGAGCTCGGGGTGTAGATGGAAACAGTGTTCTGCTAGGTGTCCTCGCTGATGGAAATGTTTGCAGTAAATGATGTGGTTGTCGTAGACTATTCGCTGGGTGTGCATCTGGTGGCCTAGCTCAAGGACGATGTGATTGGGGGGGCTCATTGGTCAGATCAAGTTCCACACAAATCTTAGCATAATGCGCTTTAGTGAGGTTGCTGGTTTCTTCTGCTGTTGCTACGTAGGTCCCGAAAGAGTTTGCGATGCGTCTGAGGGTCGCGGGGATGAAGCAGATTAGAGGAAGGTTAGGTAGGGTCACCTAGGCCGCGACCTTCGCAGAATCGTCTTTAGTGTTAAAGTCCGGAGACCACCTGATAATCTTCATAAGGTGGGAGTCCACCCTACTTGTGCCCTTGGACCACACGGTCTTGTGATCGAGCTCGGAGGAAAGGTGCAACAGGATATGCTTAGGGTCCAAGGGGCGACCCTGTAATCCGCAGACAGCCGCCAACTGAGGATAACTTCCTTAACCTGATCAAGCTTCGGACAGCCAGTAGGAAATTTGAGGACGAATGTGTGAGGAAAGGAGGAGGATAGAGTGGTCAATTCCTGAGCGAAAAAGGGGACCTGGGGCACCGAGGATTCTGAGGGCTACACAACTGCCAGGAGCGAAATGTCGAGGAACAGACCACCCTTCTTGGCTGTGCGGTCCGGACGCAGCTTATCGGCGTAAGAAGGGGACGGGTCCTGACTTGGGCGGGGAATCCAAGGCACCGCTGAGGAGATGAGCAGCAGACGGCCTGGAGTCCGAAGTCGAGCCAGGGCCACGGGGGGAGGGGCAGCAGGAGGAGACGGGCGGCACGCCAGAGGAGCCGGGGGGGGGGGCAGCAGCAACGGAAGGAGGCAGAAGCTCCCTGAGGAGGGGGCCAACAGCTAGAAGGTCCGCCGAAAGAACGCGATCAAGGGTAGAGAGTGGTCCCGAGAGAGGGGGAGTGCTAGCCACCTCGGATCCCGAGCGCAGCGTAGGGGCGCCGGCGCACGAGGGAACGACCGGGGGACCCGACTCCCATGTACCAGAAGAGGGACTGGCGTTCGACAGTACCGAAGCGGCAGGGGGAGGGAGCCATGCGCCCATACCGGAGGAGGGAGACCATGCACCCATGGATGGGGCCACGGAGGGGGGGTGGGCCATGCGCCCGCGGGGGGAGGGCAGGCATGTGCCCACAAGAGGGCCGAGAGGGGAATGGGGCCATGCGCTCACACCGGAGGACGAAAACCATGCGCCCACGGGAGGGGCCACAGAGGGAGAGGAGGGCCATGCGCCCCCGGAGGAAAGCTGGTAAGCGCCCACAAGAGGGTGGTGCCAAGCACCAACGTCAGAAAGGAGGGGACATGTGCCCTCCCAAGGGAAGGGGTCATACGTCCGAGAAAGGGTGGGGATGCCATGCGCCCGAAGACTCCGACCGGTGCCATGCTCCAGCAGCCAAGCTACTCCTGCTCCCAGGGATGAGGAGCATGCGCCCAAGCGGGAGGGGGGCCATGCGCCCGTAGGAGCCATGGGCCATGCGCCCAAAGCTTAGCCTCCCTCATGGAGCGCGATGTACGAGGCGAGGCCAGTCAAAGGAGATTCAAAATTCGAATAGAAGCAGGACGGTGGACGGGAAATCATCAATCCCGGGGCAGACAAGAAGGACGGGCCACCCACGTGGACCTCCGAACCCGAGGGGGCGGCGGGGGCTCCAACGGAACCGGCAGGCAGATTGCCGCATGCGACCACCAAAGAAGGGGGTACAGCCGGGGAGAAGGGGATGATGGAGGGGGGTGAGGGGGAGCGGCTCGGCGGAGCTGCCACAGATGGAAGGAGGGGGACGGCTGGCGGAGTGGAGAAAGATAGCTGGAGGAAGAGGGCTGGCGGTGGAGGGGAAGAGGGGGCCTGTCGGAAGGGGAGAGCTGGCGATGGAGGGAAAGAAGTGGAGGGGAATAGGGGGCCTGTCGGAGGGGGAGAGATGGCGATGGAGGGGGCGGAGGGGCCCGGCGATGTGACCACCATTGGGGGGATGGCGAAGGCGAAGAGATCCGGGAGAAAGGCCATGGACAGGGGTAGAGGAGAGGAGGGGGGAGAGGCCCGCCGGCCGCCGACTAGCGGCGGAGGGGAGGGACCCGCGAGAGGGAACAGCTGGGGACAGAGAGGACCATACTTCTCATAATATATATATATATATATATATATATATATATATATATATATATATATATATATATATATATATATTTATATATATATATATATATATATATATATATATATATATATATATATATATATTAAAATATATATATATATATTAAAATATATATAATATATATATATATATATATATATATATATATATATATATATATATATATATATATATATATATATATATATATATATTATACATATACATATACATATACATATACATATATATTATATATATTATTTATATATATATATATATATATATATATATTTTTATATATATTATATATTATATATATATATTATATATATATATATATATTATTTATATATATATATATATATATTATATATTATATATATTATATATTATATACATATATATTATATATTATTTATATATATATATATATATATATATTATACATATACATATACATATACATATACATATATATTATATATATTATTTATATATATATATATATATATATATATATATTTTATATATATTATATATTATATATATATATATATATATATATATATATATATATATATATATATATATATATATATATATACATATACATATACATATACATATACATATCTACGCCATCCCTGAGTCCCTCACACCTACTCCCCTGGCAGAGGAGCTCCCGATGGTCTAAGCCCGATTTGTGCGAACAGTGACGTAAAGCATTGCTAACCTGTCGATGGGATTCGGTTATCAATTGCTGGAGGGAGAATTGATAGCCCTCATATCTAAGTTTGTTCGTATTTTTCCACAAAACCGAAACTATCGCTCCAACAACAATTTGGTGTTGATAAGCCTTCCTCGAGGACAACCACAGGATCAAGCGTTCCTTAAGAGCGCCCCACGCAAATCCTCTGACCAAGCATTCCTGATGGTATTGCCGCCATAGCCCGGAAGCTAAATCTCCTATTTTGAACATGTGGTTCACACTCTCCACATTATGAAAATTGCGACAATGGCACATGGAGACCTAGTGGAAACTAATGCCATACAGCTTATCATCTGTAGGACGCACGTCAAGAAAAATCCTCCACAACATGAAGGACCATTTTGATAGGATATATCCTCCCCAAATATAGCCGAAGCTGTGGTCGGTCATGTATTTATGATGAACCTAATCCAAAACCGATGAGGTAGAGAAAAACCAGAACGTATTAGGCCACCACATCCACCGCTACCGATCAGGCCGTTGATGTAAGGCGAGATTGGACGCCCACATCTGTTGGCAGGCCAGCCCTCAGCCACGTCACGTATCTTCCTGAAGTCCCAACCCTCCACCTCCTTCGAAAAATCGGAGGCCAATAACAGGAGGCATGACGCACTAGGCGAGGGAACCCGCGACAAAATTTCCCCTGAGGCAGCCATTGCTCCCAGAAAAAGAGGATCCCACTCCTCCCAAGCTCGACCCAAATATGTTATTCACCAAGAGCACGACCCGCCAAAACTATAAGCCACATCGGCGAAGCAGCGGAGGTGGCCATCACCTAGCCCGGGTACGCATGCAGGAAATACTTCACGCGAAAGAAGGTGCACCATAGAGAATCGTGCGTACGGAGTTTCTACCAGAGCTTCACGGATAGGACGTCGACCATCTCTTAATGTCGTTGTAAAATCCATTTTTCTAAAATAAGGGCAATTTTGAAATTTTATAATTGTAATCATTTAATAATAATATTTAAACCATGTTATGATTTTTGGTGATTTTTAATCAATTTAAAACTATGTAAATCTATGACTTGTGATTTTAATATTTTACTAGTATAACCCTAGAGACTGCATGACCGAGACTAACCTTGACCACGGGGACCTAACCATGTGATTAGGTTGACTAATTGCAACTTTTTAGCCTAAGGATATTTTGGTCATTTTTTGACTTATTAATGAAAATAAATTTTGATTTATTATTATGGTGCTAATCTTTTTATTAGAGACTAACCCAGTTTTGACCTAACCTAGATGTTAATGATGTTCATGGGGGCTTAGTTACAAAGTTAGAGACTTAATAGCTAAGTTAGATTAATATCTAGATATTATGTTAGTAGATATTTTGGTTAGATATTAGTGTAAGAAACCTACTTTTGATGTGAGCCTTTGATTGAGATTGAATTTATGTAGAGAAGCCTTAGCCACTCATCTAGCATTTGTAAAACCCTAACCCTAGCCATTTACAATAGCCATCAAGAGCCTCTCCCTCTATTTAATCACATCTTCACAAACACCTTGCCTCTTTTTATAGCCTCTCAAACCCTAGTTTAGTGTTCTTCCCCAATTTTAGCCCCTTTCTTCAAATCAACTCCAAATTGGACCAAACCAATTGTATTGGACTCCCCTAGTGTAGAGGAGGTTAATAGTAGGCAGCTAGTAATAATTTGGAGGCTTAGGATTGTCACACCCCAATTCGTAGAGTCATTTATTCACACAATTTATCTCTTTAGAATCGATCGTCCTCGCTTGGGCGTGTTGTCGTACAAGTCTGGTATTGCACTTGTACAAGACAAAGATGATACATAATTGATAATCTTCAAATAGAAGCACATTGCAGCGGCAGAAATAGACAAATTAAAGTTAATGAGGACAATCTTTCTCTTTGAATAGAAATATATTATTTCTTTATAGCAGCGAAGATAAAAAGGATAATTTGAAGTCGCACAGAGATACATAGAACTTCATTCTCTTTATTGATAATTGAAGAAGAGTACAAGACTTGTATTGAAGTACAATGCTCATAGCCAATCTCACTTTACATTGGAAGCCAACTTAACAATACTATACAGCTTACATTTCATACTTGGACACATTGGATTACAACTCGATATACCGACTTGTCTTACAACTCACTGGTACAACTGATTACAATGTTCCATACATTATGCCCTTTATAAACAGACGACATCATCTTGTACAGGGAGAGCTTCTATATGCCCAACAAATCTTCGATGTCGCGGGACCAATCAAGCCAATCTTCATGTGCAGAACATCCCAAGCACGAGCACCTGCCCACAAAACGTGGGTCAGCACGTCATCTATGTACTGGCGAGCAGAATCCAACCCACTCGCCTAAACCAACACTAACTGGTCAATTTTAGCAAGCATTTAATAAAATAATCTTTCTACTTGAGGCCTAACATCAGTTTACAGTTCATGGGCAATAATCATAGTGAAGCATGTAAACTTATTAACTCATTTCTTATGTAAAGGCAACAATGAAACATACTTGGTGTTATCAAATTCTGACAGTGTACATTAGAGGCATCTATTAAGCATCATTGAGTTAACATGAGCCAAACATGTTATAGGTATTCTTTTAGCAAGGCACATTCCAACATATTACATTTAACATGTTGAGCATGTCATAGAGTTCTCTTTTAAAGGCATCATCATAACATTTCTTTGTTTAGCATGATTAAGCAAGCCATTCAACCAACATATATTGCATCTATCATGTTAAGTGATTTCTTACCGGTATCCGACTCCGCATACCTACATAAGAATACAGGATAATATGATATACTTACTCTGTCTGCACAAAACATTCATTAGCTTGCATCCTAACTATATGACCACTGGTAGTTGTGCACCATGTCGACGTGCCATATAGTACTTCATAGGGTATGGGATGTGCCCTTCACTAGGTTGTGAGCCCGAATGAAGGCCCCAATACCGTGCTACCAAAGCACTAATTCCCTCAGAGGCCGACTCGATCCCACCGCCGTAGGTACCGTTCGAGGAAACCCTTGTATACAAGTACGTCTATAGTCATACGAATACGTGTCCGACCCGATCATGTTCGAAGTCGCATGATAAAATAATAAGATAAGTAAAGGCAACAGTTCATTATCTCATCTTTCCAATATTACCACATGTCCACTTGGTGATCTCAATGATCTCAAGCCTCATCATTCTCATTGCATCAATCATTACAACATTTCTCATATCATTCCTTTATAAGAGGAATAAATAATATTTCATTCATCTCGATAGGACCTGTAGCATTTCATTCATATCATAGGGACATTATTCTCTCTTTCATTGCTTATAAGGAAACAGGCAACAACAACAGTTATACAGAAGGTACATGATTGAGGTATTTCATTCAGTTCTTGGTGTTAATAGCATAACCAGTTCATTACTCATGTATCATTCTCGTAGCATCTTATTACTCAAGTATTCTACTTATTTTGACAACGTTAAGCATAAGGGACATTATCAATTCATTCTCAGGCATCAAGTCATATTAGCAGACATTTCAATAATTCTCAGCATAAGTATCTTAATTATTCAGCAACTCAAACATGGGACATTTTTTTGGACAATTCATAGCATCACGTTATTCCATTTATTAAGCATGCAAGAATAAGGAGGAATGAGGACAGTTCCACTTGCCTGCACAAAATGGTCTTCTTGTTCTGGTTGCACACATTCCCTCTAAGCGTAGCTCCACCAGCGAGCCACGTTCCAACACTTAATCCGTCTAGACAGCTAAGAAAGACTGCATCAGTCTCAACTCTTCTGATTCCCAACATAAGTCACAGTCCAACATCCTGATAGCATCCAACAAGCCAGCCAAATGCCTCGTGCGGAGCGGGGCATTACATAATATACCACTCAGAAAAAGTTTCGTCCTCGAAACTTAAGGAAACAACTCATCTACTAGATTCACTTA